>PYUH01000049.1:444600-483878 GCA_016808085.1 Suaeda aralocaspica
AAAAAAAAAAAAATAAGACTCTTAATTACTTGCAATGTAGTCTTAGAAATTTAATTTGTTCAATTTTTAGCATACATACTATGTGTCAAAGAGGCCTGCAACTCGATTAAAATAAAGTGTTGTTGGTTAAAATCCTAAAGTTGGTTATATATGTAGTCTATCACTCCTCTCATGTGAGAGTATGCCGCACATTGAACAAAATGCGTAAATGCAACAATGACCTCCATACCATATTCATTCGTAAATATTTTAGTGGAGACAAAGGTTACGTTGTTGAGTGAAAGAGGTTCAATTTCTTAACCTACTTTTATAATTAAGTTGATTTCGATGATATTTAGTTCGTAATTAAGTTGATGGTTAATGTTGAAGCATATGAACACCAACTTCTATTCTTGTTTCATGCACAATCATATATGTACAAGTGTAGGACCAATGCAATAATGACATGAGTTGCAAATCAAATAGTCACTTAGAAAATTTTATATATAATGACATATTTTCTTATCTATTAAGAACACGTATATCTTATTGAGGTTTCCAAGGCTATATATTAGCAACCAAATAACCAACTACAACGACCAAAAATAAAGCTACGTACAACCAAACAAACCCTTTCACATAAAATAAAAAAAAAAATTTAGGAAAGAAAGAGAGCAAGTAATATAACACATAAAATAAAATGAAGAAAGAAAACCATGGTCATCCTAGATTGAAGGTATCATGGAAGAATAAAAGCTATAATAATCAAATTATTTCTTCTTCTGAATTTGATTCTTTAGCAAGTATTTGTGAAGCTCTTTTTCCTCCACTTGATCCTCCATCTTGTGTTGATGATCATTATCCTCCTACCAATGACTCACTCAAATCCTTCTTTCAATCTTCTGGCTCACAAAAACCCATACCTAATGAGGTAAGTAGTTTATTTTACGACGTATTTAATTTATTTATATAATTAATTTAATGATGATCTGAGTCTGGTCCGACTCCCTACTACTTTGGTACCACCCAACCCAAGATGGATCAACCCAAATATACTTGGGAGTAGGGGAAGATATGTGAATCCCCACTCCCAAGCACAAATAAATGGTGAGGCTCGAACAGTTCTAGCTGAACTGTTTGAGCATCACCATCTCCACCAATAGCTTATTTGTATAACAATTGTTTATACTACTTCGGTCAAATATATTTATTTAACACTTTTGAAATTTTCTTGTTTGTGTGATAGATAGTAGAGGTGATGAAAGCAAGAGGATTACCAGAAGCAGTGATTTTGGTAAGGGTTGTATTATGGCTAATATCAACAAGATTAGGGACACTTTTGTTATGCGGGTTTCTTTGCTTAGGCAAAGAATGGCCTTACATAACAAAGTTCTCTCATTTACCAACTGAAAAAAGAGAAAAAATACTTCAAAATTGGTCAAGTCACAAGTTCTTTAGCCCACTTAGATTGGTGTTTTATTTCCTCAAGTCTTTGTGCCTCTATTATTGCTTCTCCTTGGTAAGTTTTTACGATTTTTTTCATCTTAATCTTTATAAAACCTTTTCATTTTTGGTTACTTATTATTTAAGTTACCATATAATTAATAATGAATTTGTGTTAATTAATTATATACATGTTCCAATGTATGTAAGTACATTGTTGCTAACCTATCTTGTTAAGTTAATAAAATATTTCATGTTTGACGATGGTTGTTATATCCCTTTTCATATCATATGTAATTATGTATCAGTACTTTGTAGGTTGTACGTACATGTAAATGCTAAGGTTATTTAAGAATTCAGGAATGTTGAATTAATTAGTTATCGTACAGAAATTGAAGTTTTACTATAAGTAAACTAGTGTAGTACATTGAGCATGTGCAAAAATTGCCAAATATAAATGAAACATTATTGTGACAAACAGCAAAGAAAGTGACAGATATCCATACACAATTTTTTGACTGCGTACTCATTTTATTTTTACCAATCTGAAACCGAAAGGCACGCTTTTAACTATCGAAGTAATTAGAATAACATAATTGCTTATTAGTATCCCATATAGTTGAAATAAACTTATAAACTTAATTGGGAAGGAAAACCCTATTGTCATTTAAAAATTTTTCTCATTTCACATATGTTTAGGTCATTAGGTAGTAGAAGATAATGTACTCCTAACATTTCTTTTTAGAATGAAAGCAACATTTCCTATAAAAGAAAATACTATCTTTCTCATTTGAAAAAGAAAGGCCAATCTTTTTTATCACTTGCCTTTACCTTTTCTATTTTCTCCTCTTTAACTCTCATTTCACCTTTTTTTTTTTTTTTTTTTTTTTTTTTTACGTGGCAATGAAAATTTTAGTTTAGAGTGAACTTATTAATTTGAATATTTTCTAAGGTTAAAAAACAAAAACAGAAAAAGTTAGTGAACTGTCTTTAGGTATGCATGTGACTGGCAATGTGCATGAGATGTTTGGACTGCTCAAGTGATTATCGAGTCCAAGTTTGACGTCTTTGTTTTCTCCGCCAAATTGTTGAGTATAAGATGTCAATTGATACCTAGCATAATTGATAATTATGGAGCAAGTCAAGTTGAATATGAGATTTTTCGACTCGAGTCATCAACATCTTGCTCACTTTTGGCCGAGTCAAGGTCACTCAAATCGAGCTTTGATAGAGTTGCTCTCGGCTAACTTGCAAATTGTTTAGTCTTAACTTCCTTCGCCAAAAAAACCAACAAAAAAAAAAAAAACAAAACAAAAAAACTACAGTCTACAGAGAAAGATAACGTATTAACTTTAGAAATGCTTGTTAATGGCAAATACCAGCCAAGTTTTGACCAAGAATTATATCAACTGAAATAGAATAACTCACAAATTATTTTGTTCGTTTCATAAGCACCCCTATTAGTATCTATACTTTTTAACTCACTGACGTAATAATGTCCTGATGTTTGTATAAATAATAAGATGAGATGTTAAAACCAAAACTTTGGTCACAGTAAATGAGCTTAAGTACTGAACAAAACCAAAGCTTATATTAGAAATGCTCGTGTGCAACTTCAGTTTTCATTTTGCTATAAAAGTTCAACACATCAATTAGAGATGACCATCCCAATAATTGATTGCAGTTATCAAACCCGAATTATTTTGTTAAAATGATAATGCAGATGTTTATGGTAATACTTTAGGAGACAGTTTAAGGCTTATTTCATTTATAAGTAAAGAACATGAAAAACTGATACTTTTGAAATGTGCACCATTTTGATCTAACATACCAGCTTAACAGTGAGAAACTTATACTGATTCATTTTTATTATCAAACAGGTTGACGAAAACGGTCAAAACCCAGCTTGGGAAACTATAGACTATAAATCTGGCAGTACCAATACTGCAAACAACAAAGCAATTGACCAAGAAAGGCCTCTACAAAATGGCATTGTGGAGACTCTTTATGAAACACCGTCAACTCTTGTACAAACTCTTACCAATAAAGGCCTCAGTGTTAAAGAGGACGCTGAAAATGACGTCTACAAGATCAAGTGTGATATCGTCATTGTGGGGTCTGGTTGTGGGGGAGGAGTGGCGGCTGCAGTCCTTGCAGGGTCTGGCCAGAAGGTGGTAGTCATTGAAAAAGGAAATTACTACACTGCCTCTGATTACTCATCCCTCGAAGGTCCCTCGATGGAAGAACTCCTGCAGCAAGGAGGGATGATCACCACGACTGATGGTGCTGTCATGTTGCTTGCAGGGACCACTGTTGGGGGTGGAACAGCTGTCAACTGGTCTGCGGCTTTGAGCACTCCTGACCCTGTCTTGAAAGAATGGGCTGAGGGCCATGGGATGAGCTTGTTTGGAAGCCCACAGTACAAGTATGCCATGCAGTGTGTAGCCCAAAGGATTGGTGTTACAACAGAGTGTCTAAAAGAAGGGTTTCAGAACCAGGTCCTCAGGAAAGGGTGTGAGAACTTAGGCCTGCAGGCAGACCACGTCCCACGGAATTCCTCTGAGGGACACTATTGTGGATCCTGCTACTATGGGTGTCCGACTGCAGACAAGAAAGGGACTGATGTAACGTGGCTCGTGGATGCAGTCAATGCAGGAGCAGTGATTATCAGTGGCTGCAAAGCTGATAACTTTCTCTTTACAGAAAATAGCAAGAGTGAACGGAAAAGATGCATTGGAGTTTTATCAAGTTCGATAAATGAAAAGATCAAGAAAAAGATTCAGATTGAAGCCAAAGTGACAATTTCGGCTTGTGGGTCATTACTGACACCTCCACTGTTGAAAAATAGTGGACTGAAAAACGAACACATTGGAAAGAACCTCCATCTCCACCCATCACTGATGGTGTGGGGATACTTTCCCCCAGAGGGACCCACTTCAACACTTGAGGGAAAATGCTATGAGGGTGGGCTAATCACGTCTGCCCATCGGGTGGTACCTGATCAGAGCCCAGACTCCATTCCAAGAGCCCTAATCGAAACACCTGCCCTGGGCCCTGCTGCATGTGCTGCACTCCGCCCATGGGAGTCGGGCAGCTCTATAAAGAGAAGGATGATACGCTATTCTAGGACTGCCAATTTGTTTGTGATGGTGAGGGATAAAGGCTCAGGTGAAGTAACTTCAGAGCAAAGAATCAACTATAGGTTAACTTCAGAGGATAGGGAAAATATGACAGCAGGGCTCAGAAGAGCGTTACAGATTCTGATAGCAGCAGGTGCTACAGAGGTCGGGACTTTTAGGAGCGATGGGCAGAGAATAGAGTGCAAAGGAAAGAGTGATGAAGAAATAGAAAACTTTTTAGGGTCAGTTACTGCTACAAGAGGACCTTTATCAGCTCGTTATTGGGGAGTCTATTGCACCGCACATCAGATGGGAAGTTGCCGAATGGGAAGGAATGAGAGTGAAGGTGCTGTCGATGAAAATGGAGAGATTTGGGAAGCAGAAGGGCTGTTTGTTTGTGATGGAAGTGTTTTGCCTGGCGCTGTGGGTGTTAATCCTATGATCACTATACAATCTACTGCATATTGTATTGCTAAAAGGCTTGCAGAGTCTCTTAAGAATGGGGAATTCAACATCTAGAGAATATTTATTCCTGTAATCTTATATTTTCTTTGTTTCTTTTTTAAAAGAGGAATACAAGGTTTTAAATAGCAATTGAATATATGGCATTTCTTTGGAGGTGAGGATGTGAGATCAATAGGTAGAATGACAAATAAACCAACTCATTCTTTTCTCACATGTAAAACTTTACCAAAACATGGCATAATTTGATAAGAGTTTACTTTTACTTTAAGATCAAAAAAGTATGGGCAAATTTTTAATGTAATCTTATGTTAGGAATGATGGGACTGATTCACAAGACAACACTGCATAATGAAAAAGAACATAAGATA
This sequence comes from Suaeda aralocaspica, assembly GCA_016808085.1. Lineage (NCBI taxonomy): Eukaryota > Viridiplantae > Streptophyta > Magnoliopsida > Caryophyllales > Amaranthaceae > Suaeda > Suaeda aralocaspica. The sequence goes on from PYUH01000049.1 coordinate 449,975, forward strand.
AATTACCATTGTTTGAATCCAAAGGTTCGATCAGCCAAATGCCTCAAAATTTATTGCTTTCCAGAAAATTAGGTGACTTAGATACAAAAAATTAGCATACATTTAGGTCAACAAATATTGCTCGAACAAAAAGTCCAAATTTGGGCAGACGTTAACCATTCAAGATTGAATGCAATGGTGTACACCATCTGTACAGAGGAGGGCTGTGCAGGTTGCATGAATTCTTCAGATGCATAGTGAGAGGGAACTGTACCTGGTGATGCAGTTCGGTGCAGCTCTTTAAAGTTTTGTGGAACATATAACTAAAATTTGCATCTCTTTGACAATTAGAGAACAAAGGGTTAACTGTACGTCTGTACATAATGTCAGCTATCAGCTTAGCCGTCTGAATCCGTTTCACGAAATGGAAGAGGGACTGTCTTGACTGCTCTGAATTTTCCCACATTGCTAAGGTGTTCATGCTCCAATCTGTAGTTTTGGAGGAAGGGGGGAGGGAAAAAAATAGGATCGCAGTAGATTAAGCATGGCTTCATAGTTATGAGATAATATCACAACAGATAAATATGGGAGTGCTTATTAAGCAGCAAACAACTTACCTGTAGAAGTTCCAATGGCCTCGACGAATTACTTCAAGGGAAGCCAAGGAAAAGTCCAAAAATTTTGCTTCAATATTTCCAACTTTTATAAACCTCATTACACTCTCCACCCAAGCAACTCTTAGGATCAAATTGATAACCTACAAGTAGCAAACGGTCATTTATACTGATTTTCTTATGACATGTACAAGTTGAAAGGAGGGAAAAGCGGAAGATGAGACTTACAATGGAAATGTAGTAGATAGATTTTTGCTTCAGAACAAGTTCATCTCTTAGCCAGGGGTTACTGGAAGTGGGGTTGAAGAATCCCCAGTCTTGCACATAGTCCCAATATAATTGGTATACCGTGGCTATAGCAGAAGTCACCACAACTAGAACTGTGGAAAGAATTGAAGGTGAACTTTGTTGGGCATATGTTAGCCTAGCACCAGCTGCGACCATGGCAGAAAGATACTTGCCCAAGTTAGCCAATTGTTTTGGGTCAGATTCATCAAACCATCTTCTGGCACACTTGGAGTTTGTGTAAGGGGGAGTAACACCAAAAGAGAGAAAAGGTAAAGGGTCAATGATCTCTTTCAACACTGGTAAACTCAAGTGATACTAACAAAAGAATATGTATGGAAAGCAATATTTATGTTCAAGCAGCAAAATATGCTAGAAACAAAACTTGTTTTACCTGCATAGCACGCCAATAATATGGAGCAAAGGAGATGACATATGCAAGCTCTCTGTACATTGTTCCTTTCTTGCATATATCATAGTGGTGTGTCCTAAAAGTTCCAGCAAGGAAATAGCAGGCTGTAGTTTCCAAGTGTCTAAGCAGCGGAATCTACAAAATCACACATTTGATTTCACACATTGATGATGATGATAAATTTAAGCAGATTGAATTAGAATTCCACCCTCGACATTAAAGTACATACCTGGCTAGTCAGCTGGTCAGCCATGAAAAAATCTACCATCAAAACCTAATACACATTCCCAAAAACAAAAGGTTTCCTTTAATCAGATTAAGACATAGTAACAAAGCTTAGCCTTATAACAATATGTTTAGCAAGAATATCACAGTTATGCTGTTACGCACCTTATAGAGTGGAGAGAACACTATGTTACGTATCACCTTAATGAAGTAATATCGAGTTGGACGATAGAATACATTAAAGGGGCAAATTAGAATTGCAAAAAAGATCTGAAAAACCAAAGAAAAGTTAAATTTCTTCTCACATTTACACATAATATGACCACATGGAAAGAGGACTGGTAGCAAGGACAACTAACCAGAAGAAGGACACCAGGAATGGCATCAACTTGTTGTGGAGAGAACCCACTAGACCTCAAAATGAGGTGAATCACCAGGGCACTGACTACAGAAGTCATCAAAGAGGTGCAGATAAGGAAGGCATCCCTATACTTCAGTGCTGTTTTCGGGGAAAACTCAAATATGAATGTATAGTTGATCCTTGTGCCTTTCCACATTAGCAAGTTGCATCCATACATGAAGAGATGCAAACTCAACAGAGCAAATGTGCTGAACAACAAAATGAATGAATAAGGGAATGAATGATCCTTCAAAAAGTTTCAGCGTTACATGAAAAGAAAGTTTGAAAATAAAAGACCAAATGAGATGGATGTATCATGTATTAAAATGTGTAACAATTACCTAAAAATAGGATAGACGGTCTCCATGTAACCAGACTCATCTTTGCTTCCATGCGAAAACATACCAGAGATGTGTGCCAAAATTGCATACACAACAAAGAGGGTCGCGAAACAGCCCGTAAACAATCCTGCACCATCCAAACAAAAAGAGAGGGAAAACACACAAAAAAAATGTATTACAAAAGGATTTAATAGATAGAATAGCAAAACTTACATTAAAAATTTATGTTATTGTTCAGTTGGATCAATCATTGTAGTTCAGTAAGATGTTTTTAATCAGTTGCGGAATCAAACTTTTTAATGGATCGATGATCTCTTCATGTATATCACATTACTATGCTACTAAAAACATTATTACCAAATGATGATTTAGTTTTCGTAACACAGAACTGCTATTAATTTTTGGCAAAAAACATTAACTTAATAGAAAATCTTCTTCGTGTCATTTTTTTTACATTGGTCATTGTCACCGCAATCCTCCTCCTTTATCCGTGCATGAAATCAGCAAGGCAATTAACATTATACAACCGGTTGTAACTTGCTAATTACAACTAAGGGGGGATATTTTGTTCATTTGATTTGAAATGAGCTAAAAATTTAGCTTCAAATCAAATGAACAAAAACTTTGTCTTTGGTTGTACCTTGCAAGGTACAACCGGTTGTACAATATAACATCTACAACTTCAAAATTACGTGTCGAAATTGAGTTCAATTAAAGACTAATAATAATGCTAACACAAACTTGTTAAATCTGTCAAGGGTTAGACAATTTTTGTGAATCAACTAGTCTTATTGTCGATATTGTCAACAGTATCTACATTCAGCCAGCATCATGATACGTGTGTGACATTTGGTCTGATAATGGAGAGGACATTCGAATAAACATGTTAACTGAGTTCTTAAATATCATTTACAAAAAATAATACTTACCAACAAAAAAAGTAACCATGTGGGAGTCCTTCTGTTGCTGAGGACGCAAGTACTTCATAGCCTTTTTCCTGTCATTGTCTGCGAAGTGCTTGATGAATAAGGACTCCACTTCATCCATTAGTCTAACCACCTTTATGACACCACAAACACCATCATAAAAAATAATTATTTACCCCCAAAAGATAGCAACTTAATTAGATTACTTTTGTAATCTCATTTCCACAATCAACAAGTTGGCTATAATATATAATGTAATTCTCAAAAGCAACACCAGTAACTGAATCTTAAATCCTTCTCATATCATATAGCTTATTTTTCTTGCACCCTTAATTATTATTTAGGTAGGTTTAAGGATCTAAATTTATCATGAAAGTTTCAAAGCTCAAAACTATAGAATGTTAAGGACATAATTTTATGACTGGCTTTCTGTATATAGTTTCATTGCCTCACCTTGTCGGAACTGATAAAATGAGAACCCTTCACTGTCTTAATATAGCTTGCTGATGCTTGTCGATTAGCTACCTGTTCAAGTAAATGTAATTCTTGCATCAACAATAATAGATAATTAAAGAGGGATTTCATCAAAACATTTTAAATACCATACAAATTTACATAACAACCATAGTTTGCTCGGTAAAATGTTAATGAAACTCTATGCTTATATAATACACCGAGAACAATTGCAAGAAGACCTTTTTGTGTAATCTGAAACAACTTGCAGTAACACTTAGAGAAAATGAACTCAGTGTGTGCTTAGTGGCATTTTCATTTAGAAGGCAAGAACTCTTTTTGAGCAGAGGAGGACCAATACATAGTGTCCTTCCTAAGGCCGAATAATATCTAAATAATCCTACATCAACTTTGGTGGAAGTTTAGATTCGACAAGCCATATCCTTTACAGGGATACTGACTTAAAATATATATTGTTGTCCTTCAACATTCGACAATCATGATTGACACAACCATATTTTGGTTCTAGTAGACTAGCAATATGTGACTTGTAGCTCAGATGAAAATGATTAGCAACTATTAGTTCTAAGGTTATTGGACATTAAGTGATATAGTAGGCATAGTACTGCATTGTGACAAATTAACATAAAAGTTGTACCTTGTCGAACTTCTTGAGGATCTTAGTGAACGCTACCATATTCAGCGTGCTGTCAAATGGAACAACCAAATTTAGCAATTAGATCTCATTGCAGAAATGTACACACTAGCCGAATTTAGTGAAGCTACTTATCTGCTAAAGCTAACACAACATAATCAAAGTTCAACTCAACAAGTTCTTTCTTCGTAATAATTGGTGGTATTTCAGGAAACAAGATAAGATATTTCTTTTTATATCATTGTTTACTACAAACATGATGAAAATGCAAACTACTGACTTATCATGATCATTAAACAAAATGTAAACAAATGAATGTACATCAGTTAGAGTTATATACCAATAAGTTTTAATAAGGCCTAGACCCCTGTAAAGTTCCACAAATGCCCCTCTGATCATCTTCTCAGCACACTGAATTTTCTTCCTGTTAACCAATTCCCTTGGACAGTCCTTACCAGAACTGTTAGCTAAATCCTCCCATAATGTAGACGTGACAGCGGATATTGTCCGGCCTGGGGTTGTGGCCGGTATGTCAATCCTAAGGGCCATCTTAGGCTTCCCTTTCTTGGTCTTAGACCGGGTCGCCGCCCCAATAACATTCAGCCCATTTTTCTCAAGAGCTGCTACTACCTCTTCTGTCTGTGAAGAGGTGTCTGTACCTTCATTGGTTTCAGACATGTTTTCTGCAAATTATTAGTACCCATTCTCTTTTAGCAATTTATTAGGGCACAATAACAAATTCTTTCACTAAATTATTAATCTTTTGATTTAATTCAGTACAATTTAAAACTTAAATTTATCATAATCTTATCTCATGTATAAACAAACATAAAAATTGTGATCTTTCATTGAGGAATTATATCAAACACTTGGTGTGCACAATCAAAACCCTAGAAAAATCCCACCAATTAAAACCCCCATAACCTAAAAATTATTGCAAATTGTATAAAATTCCAAAAACTAATTGAATCATTATTATAAATTATCAAATCCCTAGAAAAAAACCCCACCAAATTAAACCCCAAAAATTGGAAATTGTTGCATTATATAGGCTCCTAAACACTAATTGCATCATTTTAATAAATTATCATTGGAAAATCTTTGATGGGTAGGTGGGGAAAAGCAGAAAGGTGGAAACTTTAGAAATTCCTGGAAAATGATCAAAAGAAGTGAGACAAACAAATACGGAGTAGTAAAAAATATTTGATTAAGACAGGTGATTGTGATTTTATGACTAATTTCTTTATCAAAAAGAAAAAATTGTAATGTACAATAAAATTGATTAAGAGTTTCACACGATTGATTATGTCTTTTTGATTAAAATGATTATGACTCAAAGTGGTGTCTAACCCCTTATTATGTTAAAAAAAAAAAAAAAAAACTAATTTGATTGTATTTTGTTTGTCATAAATTTATCCATAATATGTAGTTATTACTTGTTACGCCTAGCTCATGTCACAAATTAATAAATTATCACGTAAAGGTTAAATTTTGAGGCTTAAAAAGTTGTGAGGGACTGATATACTACATAGAAAAGATTCGAATATCTTGGGTGTAATTTTTCAGAATTTTAACCTACTAGATTAGTTAGCATCCTAATTGTAAGAAGATTAAGTGCGCGGAGATTATTTTATCTATTTAAATGAACTTAAAAAGAATGAAAAATTTTAACTGAGTTCAGCACGACTTTGAATGGCTTTTTTAAGCTCAACTTGTTGAAATCAAATTTGACTCAATTCAAGTCAGAGTTGAAATCAAATTTTACTCAAGTACTCAATATAGAAATGAGAGTACGATAAAGCATATGCTTAAACATGTTCTATTATGCAAGTGACAATAGCATATTTTTAAATCTATTTATAATTCTTTGACCGGCCATGTTTTTTTGAGCTTATTTTCACTTTAGTTCAATTCAGTACGTTTCAATTTACTTCGGTTCAGTTCACTTGTTTTCAGTTCACTTAATTTAATTTTTTATTAATATTTTTTATTTTTAATTCAATTTTTATTTTTATTTTAAAATAATTAATAAAAATTAAAAATTAAAAATTAAAAACAATTGAAAATTAAAATTACAATTAATAAAAAATAAAAATAATAAAAAATATATACTTCCTCGGTCTTTTTTTACTTGCTACATTGGACTAAAAAAGCTCTCACAGTTTTTGATTCAATGTAGCAAGTAAAAAAAGACGGAGGGAGTATATAAATATATGAGTAATAAAAATATATATAAGTTTAGTTCTTTTTAATTCAGTGGAATTCAGTTACAACATGTGTTGTAGAGTTTATACATTTTTGAAGTGAAGGGATTAAGTTTTTGTTAGTAATCAAACACTCTGTATCAACTTTGATATTTATTTTTTCATGAATTAATAAAAGTCACCCACAAGATTGTGAGCTAACCAATTTCAAAAGGAATAGCATAAAGTAGAAAGGTCAACTTGAAAATAAAGTCAAAGAGGAAGAAAATGTAGTGGAGAATGGAGATCCTATGAAAAAGTCCATGATATAATGAATTAATGATATTATGATATATGGTGTACGTGTGATATAGGCAAGTTTGGAGCATATAGAAATAGTATCACACTTTTAGGGGTGTTGTATTCAGGTGTCTGCCACTATATCAATGGTGAAGAACTAATTATATATACTGATATATTCATCATATATGGCTAGGAATATTCCATGGTGCTATCTGATAAATATTTTATCTCTATAACATGAATCAACTATTAGCTACTAGATGCCTAAAACAAAATAAATATGCGATTTCGATATTCGACAGTAATGTGATTGATTAATAACTCATGAGTGTAAGAATGTCTTCTTTTATTAGCATATTAGCCTAGCTACAACACTTCAACTTATACATACCATAAATCAGTTAAACCAGCCAAATGAACCAAGTAATAACCAAAATTTGGCATTCGATTACCAAATAGTATATAATTTGTCTTTAGTTTTTTCTCAACTTGCCATTACTTTTTTACCAAGAGTCATAGCACCCCACTAACTTTGCATATGGTAAAGGAACACTATTTGCTATTTCTTTATAAATTTGAGCATGTAACAACCCACTTTATAATTATATATTATGGTGTATACAGTATTATAGTACTATATGCATGTGGGGACATATTTAATTGATTAAAATCATCCATTATATGGGAGATTTGTAAGTTGCTTTCTTCGGCTATAAAGTTCATTATCAATTAATTATAGGGCAAATAATATTGGCCATGTCTTACTAAGCTTGGAATAGAATTGAATTTGTTAAATCATGATAAATAAATTTTATAAGGAGGGCTACCCTAGCACATACGGGATATTTTATAAGATTTAATTGTACAACATTTTTTTCCCAAAAAAAATAATAATAAAATAAAAAAAAAAATGTACGGACTATGGAGTAGACTAGTTTGAATGCAAGCGAGAAGAGTTCTCACGTTAAAGTAACATCGCATGTTACTCCTCAAACATCAATTCATCATAATCCCTGCTTTTTGTGTGTTGATGTAACTAAGGATAATACCGACAAAACTACGTCACGATAATATAAATGATTTGGTGTTTTTCCATACGCATTTGAATTATATATTGAACTAATTAGTTAAAAGTACGTATGTAGAACACAAACTTACCTGAGACGTCTGAGTTTCGAGTTGAGGTTGAATTTGAACGTGAAAGAAAACCTCCATGAAAAGATGACATGGGTGACAAGAAATTCTTTCGCCGACGTTGGTCCAATATTTGCTTAAGGTCTTGTAATATTTGTAGTTGCTTAATAAGAGCCTCTCCTCTTTCTAAGAATTCAGTTTCCCTACTTGTGTAGAAATGATTCACTTTTTCAAGCTCTTCATCCAACATATTGAAATACTTCGCAACCTACATGATCATCATTTTTTTTTAATTTCATTTACTCCTTATTATATTTAACTCACTATTAGGGCATACAAAAAATTGTTACATATCCGAGTAATATATATAGATATTTGTAAAGTACAAAAACTTATATATGATAGCTTTTTACCTAAAAGTAATCTAAGAATAATATTTAATTTCCTCGCATAGTTAAAATACTATGTAAGTTAAATTCACCGATTTTGAATATTTTTTACCTCATCTTCTTCGGAGAAGAGTTGAGAAAGTTCGGTTTCATTTTCTTCTTGTACACCATGATCACTCTCCTCTTCCAAAGATCTGTTGTCCACCCCCTGCAAGTAAATATAGTAGTTTGCTTGTCAATTGTCATCATAATTTATGTTTTTTAAATGACATAATTTGATCAATTATGTGGCTTAATGTCATGGGTTTTGATTGCTACATACTTAAGAGTAGTAACAATCACAATGGTTACGTGATGATCGCACAAAATAAAATAATTTAAATTAATTAAAAAAGGAAAAAAAAAAAAACAGCCCCATAATTGTGCATAACAGATAACAAACAACGTTTAAAAGAGCAATAATAATTTGTTTCTTACATCAACTTCTTAAAAAGAAAATATAAAGTAATTTGCACCACTGCACTATAAGTGATACCTAGCCTAATTTTTAGTGATCTTTTATTTCTTTCTTTATGGTTTTTATAATGTTGCATCATTTTGTGTTTAATGAAAGTTGATGTAACGACACGACAAGGTATGATAATTTTACGCCATTAAATTTTACTTTAATTAAAAAATTAATTAAGCTTTAAAATTAAAATTGGTACGGTTGATACCCTGAATTACACCTCATTGCTTATCCACCTACGTTTATTGTTGAGAGTATACGAGGGATAATTTAGTTGGTTAGAGCTTCAATCTCAATTCTAGGAGATCACGGCAATATCGTTGCAAATTTTGCTTTATTGATAGATGTCACACAAACACTAATTGACAAGAATAAAAGATGATATGTAATGCATGTATCTTCATTCTTCGATCAAATTAGAGGCTAACAAACAAATAAAATAATAGTCACTAGCTACAAATAAACAAGTTTTGCACCTAATATAAAAACTTTTAAAAAAAAGCTAGGAATAGAAAAACAAAAAGGGACAAACTCACACTCCTTACCTCAAATTAGATACGGGTGTCCACCATCCACCACAACAAATAACAAAATCAAAGTACTCCTCATTACTTATTTAGATTTCACATCTAACTGAAAATAACTAGGCTATTTATCTTTCATATTATGTAGCATGCACTACATTTGAGAAGTTAATGAGCGTTTTATTATTATAAGTAATTCCTTTTTGACGTGAGATTATTGGACATTCAAGATAATTAAAAGTATAATGGCTAATCATAATCAACTTATCGCTGATCATAGGATTGACAGCTAGCTTGGTTTTTAATATAGCGAAGATTTGAGATTGAATTCTGTCTACATCATGTGGTTAGTGGCTCTGTATAAGCAACCAAAAAATGACACGCATATACTCTTCTAAGAAATTTGATTGTAAAGCAACGCATGCTTACTCCCCTATTATAAGAGATTGTTTTTCTGTTATGGACTCACATTAAACTTTATTAATTAATTTTGAAGTATATTAGAGGAGTGTGTTAGGAAGATGTAAAATAAGGAAAATATATATTTTCCAGATTGATGTTAGAAAGTTAGAATATTCGAAAATAATATGTCTTGTGTTATTGGTTAATTATGGTAACTATTTTTCTCCTAAAACCATCAATCTATCTTCCTAACAGAGTGTGAGACGTAAAGCCACGGCAATTTTTTTGTAGCTAAATTTTTAAAAATAACTTTTCCTAAGGAACTTGGACATATATATACGTAACAAATTCATTCCACATTTTCAAAAGCTTAAAACTAATTAATCATGCGTTATAATATGTTTTCAATGCATAAAATTCACGTGAATAATCAATATATTAATGTGTTACTTAACCCTAAAGTACCAAAAGGAAGCTAAGTAAAGAAGAAAACCTCTATTTCAAAAACTCAAAAATATTAGAAGAAAATATATACCTCATTATTTCCCGTAGAAGAGTTACCAACATGAAGTTTACTAGAGATGGTGGAGACCAAGTTGCGAACGGGGTCGAAAACGGAAGAACCAAGGGTTGAGCAATGACTAGAAGAGTAAATTTGAGCTTCTTGTTTAGGTTTAAGAGAGAGTTTTATTTTCTTAATTTGTTTTTTTAAAAGCCAATAATTTACAAAATAATCCTTCCATTCAGGTATTAGTTGAGCTTCTAACTCTTTGGAAAATTTCACCATTTTTTTTCCAAGGAAAAAATAAAATAAAAACTCCCCTTGTATTATTGTTGTTTATTTTCTTTGATGGTGAAGCAAAGAAGGGGAAATAAAAAAGAGAGGGAAGAATGCATAAAAGGAATTTTGTAGCTATAATTATATATAGAATTATTGGAGGAAAAAAGGAAATGTTTTTCGTGTATGGTGGGACTAAAGATATTATAAAGGTGTACTTGTACCTTTTTTTTTGGCTTATGAAAAATGAATAAATAAATATTAAAACATGAATGTGGTGTAATGGAATTTTGGAATATTATTTAGTTTAAAAAGATTTTTTTTTTGTTGCTAATAATCTAACTAACTAGTAAATAAGGGTTTAGTGGATTATTATTAGGTTAAGCATAATAATAATAATGAATGAATGAAAATTTTAAAGTAGTATCATTCTATGGTCTAATGTTAATTAATTTTAAAAAAAAGGAAAGAAATTGTATCATATTATATTGTCCTACATAAAGTAATTTTTCCATTTTATATTACTCTATATTTTGTAGAGATCTTGCATATTTTAGTAAGGTGTACTTCCCTTAATCCTTATACTGTCTTTGACTTTTTTGCTTACTAAATTGGACCAAAATTGAATAGTACTCTATTAAAACTATAAACTCTCTAAAACTTTTTTAATCTCCACCAAATTAAACAACCCCTTAAAACTCTCGGTAAATTCCTAGAATTTTTTTGGTAGACTAGAGTTAGGCTATATTTGGGAATAAGAATTATAATAGAGTTAAATTTAATAAGTTAGCTTAAACTAAGCTATACCGATAAGGTACTTGAACTTTTCAGCACCTTAACGGCTTGTTTGGATACAGCTTTAGGAAGGAAAAGAAGGGAGATGAGGGGAAGAGAAGGTGAAGAAAGGTGAGGTAAGAGAAAATGGAAAACTCTTCGCTGTTTTGATAAGAGAGGAGATGAGAGGAAGGTGAGGGAAAATAAGATTTGGTAATTGAATTGAATTCCAATCTCAATTTCATGAACAATTAAGAACATCTTTTATGTGCAAAAAATCATACTACTTATATTAATCAGATAGAATGTATTGTTTTTGGATTAATAAAATCAAATTACTAGAAATTCTATTTCTGAAAATCTTATATAAAACCTCTGGATATCTGTTTTCGAAATCCAAAAACAGATTTTTGAAAATAATTTTCCAAAATCAATACAATTTTTTTCGAAATGCAATTTTAAAAGCTAGTGTAAACCATAATCTGAACATCAATATTATTTTTTTTAAAAAAAAGGGAGAGAGAAAATGAGCAAAACAGAGAGAATTTGGAGAGAAACAGAGGCAAAGCACTGTACTAATGGACATCATATTAGATTTTGATTAAGTTTTCCAATTTCCTTCCAAATCTTTTCATATTTGGAAGGATTTGGTTTCCTAATAAATGAGAAGCATGTTCCCTTCAATTCCCTTCCTTTCATTTCCCTCACCCTTATACTTTGCTATCCAAATGAATGAAAACCCATACTTCCCTTTCTCTTCCCTTCTTTTCCTTCCTAATTTATGTATCCAAATAAGCTGTAAATGACTAAATGAGTTGCTACTCCTGATAGCAATTCAATCAATTTCAGTTAATTAATTTTTGAGCTTAAATTTTATTTCAGTTGATGCCCCAAACACAACTCACTTAAATGTTTAGAACAAACTCATTTAAAGTGAAATAAATTGTCAAAAAGTGCCTTAGAGCATACATACTTATTCTTGAGGAATCCCTATTCCTTTGCCATATTATCTCTCTTTCTCCCTAATTGACACATCACACCCTCTTTTCTCCACATTACTTTCCACTATCTTCATCCTTCTCTCCATCCTCCTTTTTAATATTCCAACATCAATGAGGATTATTTCCCATTTTCTCTCTTCTACTTACTTTTGTATCCCACTATGTTTTTTACTCCGGGTATCTCAAATTAAATTAATATGCCCAAATCTCATTTAAATTACTAATATTATCAAAGAAGTTAATTTAATTGATATTAACCTAGTAAATTTCTTCAAAATAAAAACATGAACATTGTTACATATGTCACTATTACATTAATTTAAAATATAAGTAGTAGTACATAAATTAGAAAACAAGCTTTAAGCACACAAATTAAAATAAGTAAAGAAAAATAACAGATTAATAATAAATAAGTGAAATATGAATTCATGGTCGAGGATGCAATGTTGTCCATATATGCTCAACCAAGTCGTTCTTTAATGCCATGTGCACTTGTCTAGCTATCACAAATCTCCACTCTTGATGTTATCAATCTACTAAAATTTTGTGGATCATACAACCCAGAGTAACGTTGAATGTTGTAGCATTTTTAATAGAGGATGACCCTGCCATGATTTTCAGGTTGTTCTTCGGAGAACTCTAGTGGATCTTTATAATTTATATAATTATCACGCTCATCTTCCCTGGAGATTGGTTCATGTATTGAGTAAAATGTTCATAAATAGGGAAAAATGGCGCATTATTTTGAACAAGTTGTTGAGATGATGAACTATTTTGAATTTTGAAGAAAAGGGGGTTGACATTGGGGCAATAGGGCATATTATTGACATTTATCGGTTTTGATCGACTACCATACCATTGTAAATCCCATAGGGAGGATTATTTTAATTGTATTGGAAGTTTGTTAATTTTGAAAGTTGTTATTTCTCCCATAATTTGGATTATTGTGATCCAAATTACTCACTAAAAGAGAGGTAAAATTGAATTTATGTCATTTCAGTGTGATATGAGAAAATTAGGTTTTATATATAGAGAACCATAAAACATGTCTATTGCAATATGACCATTGTAATATAGCCATTGCAATGTAGCCGTTGTAGTATAGTCATTGTAATATAGATGTTATTATACTTATTTTATAGAAAAAAATAAGTTGTTGTACTCGTTTTTTTTTTTTTTTTGTTTAATATGAATTCTTTAATAGCACAAATATACATTATATACATTCTTAATAATTGCAAATTCATTCCACTTTCCTCTTCATTTTGACACTTGGGCCGAAAATTATAATCCACTCTACAAAGAGGAAAACGTTGATTCCTCTTAGTAAGAGGATCCTCAAGCTCAAACACACAACCATACATGAGGATCCTTTATGAAGCACAAAAAGTATACATTAACTCCCCAATTTTAAGAAAGTATCCATTAACCTATTGCAAGTTGATGAGTTCAAACATCACAAATGGCCAAAAAATATTTAAGATATGGGGACTTCGACACAACCAACAAGTGAATGTCTTTGACTTTTTTTAAGTTGACTTTATTCAAATATATGGTACATCTAGCAAAATTCCCTTGTACTATTACTTTTTTAGAATAATTTTTGGCCGGTTACATGGACGTAAAAGTATTAAAAAAAGGGTTTTAAGTGAAGAAAAACAAATTAAATATAAAGCTCTGTTTTTTTGGGCTAAAACGTAGCCGAATTGGAAGGGTGTGAGCTGAACTGAATTGAAATGAAGCGGACTGAAATAAAGTAATAATTATAATAAAGATAAGTTGAACTGAACTGAATTGGAGTGAAGTGTCAAAAATCTCAATCTAAAAGAACAAGACTTAAAAAAAAAATAGATTAAACAAAATATATTCATGTCCTTCGTGGCATTCTTCTGAAACAGAGAACCTACAATAAAATAAAATAAAATAATCTTCTAATGCCAAATTAATTTTAAATGCATAAGAACAGTTTACAGTTGTTCCAAATTAATATGCATAAGAACAATTTACAGTTGTTCCAAATTAAAGAAGAAAAATGGGTTTTTTGTTGATGAATCATCAGATTTTTTTATTATTAAAAGAATGAAAAATGGTAGAATGAAGTTCAAAAAGCAGAGTATATTGCTTTGATTTTAGTGAAGAATGAATATAAAAATAAAAAAATCGAGTGATATGATAAATGCTGGAAGTCAATATTCAACTATTTTGAAAAGAAGTTTGGAGGGGTTGGTTATAAGAGGATAGCAAGAAGAGAACAAATTGAGGGAAGAATCAAATCTAAAATTGAATGCTCTTATAACAAATGAAGTCATTTATTTAATTAGGTTTATGATATTGATAGTTGTTAATGTTGTTGATGATGATGAATGATGCTACACAAGTACTTGAGATAGAAGAACAAGCAAGAGAGGAGTAGATTCAAACATGTACGTACTCTGTTAAGGATAATGTCTCGATTTTACATCTTATTTTTTATAAAAATAAGTCCGTCGAAATTTCGTGAACTACTAAACATAGTCCAATGACTGTCTCGAATTTTTACATTTTTCTCATTGGTAACCCTAAACTTTATATTGCTCTATTTAAAATTTGCTTCTTTGTGTTAATAATGTATTTACATTTTATAAATTTGAGTGTCAAATTTTGCTCAAGTAACCTTTTAAAGTATTATTAACCTGTCTAGAATAATTTGGGAGTATATTATTTATAGAATGGATGAGATGTTTACAAAGACAAAGTTCAACAAAATCATGAAACTGAGCACTCAACATAGGAACATTAGAAAATGCTTGTATCTATGCAAGTCATAAAATTTTCTAAACGATTCATTTAACATTTAATGAAGATTAATTTCCTTCTCTGAAAATCATTTTCGATTTTTAAATTAACTTTCGAAAATGAATCCAAATAATTTTATAAGCGTTTTCAAGTGTCTGAGTTATCAAAACGTATAAAAATTTGCGTGTTTTATAGCTAGTTGTATTGACCACAAACATTGAACTTTTGATCAAACATAAATTACATTATTGTTGAATCGAAGCCACTTCACTACTACAATTGATTATGAACAATAACTATTCACCAACTTATACACCGACAAACCTCATCATAGTACTAATCAACTAACGGAAACAGTAAATAAAAATCAATGTAAGTTCTACAATTATAATTGAGCATCTCACAATCCTAACGATATTGATGCGAATTTATGTTATGGTATCGCATAAAAATTAAAGTTAATAGGAATTTGGATGGTATCTTCAGAAAGAATCAAGGAATATCCCAGGGTAATTACTAATTAGAACATGATTTTATAATAGATATATGGAGTAATTCTATTCATCAACTACAATCATTCTTATATTATGTCTTTATTAATTCTATTTATTAACTATAACCACCTTTTTTTTTTTTGGGGCTTTATGGAGACATGAGGTAGCAGTAGTACTATAAAGCCATTACAAAATAATATACTTTGTAGCATTCTAGCATTTTATGATAATAAAAATCTTTGGTGTTAATAAATTATTGTTGTAACCTAGAGTGCAGGGTCCTTATTTATTTATTTATTTATTTATTTAAGGATATTTAATGTCTTAATATAGTAGTAGTTTTTATGTTTTGATGAATCCTCCACGTTAAAATTCTCGACACCTTTATGTGTCGAGATATAGGCAATATAGGATTGAGAAAACACAAATTTTGTAGTAGTCATTGTTTTGGAAGACTTACCGTGATTATTGCTTTTTTTAAAAGGGATTATTGCTTATATCATTTACATTGTTTAAAAGCAATAATTCTACCTTTTTTTCCGAGCTTGTTAAATGAATCAATATAATAATCAAGAAATTATGTATTGTCTTTTTACTTTGTTACTATCACTTGTTTTAGTAAGACACTATTTTTATTAGTGTATTTAAGCATCATTTGCCGCACTATATATATGTCTTTCCGTCTTAGAAACTTTGATTGTCATTTAAGTTGTCCTTAGGCGAAATTGAGAACAAATTTTTAGGTACCAAATTTGTATAAAAAATTTTGAAAGTAACATTTCAAATAAAAGACATACTATATTTTGACTTGCTTCCAAAATCCATAGAAGTTAGAATTAGATATTATAATTATAAAGTAAAAGGCTATAAAAGTATGCAATTAAATATAATTAAAGCAACTCAAAGATTAAAGAAAAGGATAAGCCATTTAAATCAAAAAGAAGGCTTCAACTCATTTTCGGTGGGAAGAAATCTAACATTTGATATTCCCAATTAAAGATAATCATTGTTGACATTTTATTCAATTTAAATTAAAATATTATAGCATAATATATTTAGAAAGGATTCCACATAATTGAGCATATTATAACAATGATCATCAGCCTTTTTTTAACTTCCTTAAAAAATGAACGTCTTAGAACATTATCTATAGAACCAATGAATCAATGATTGATCAATATAACACATATTAATATATATATAACTAAGCTGGGTATATGGATTATTCAATTCTACATTTCTATGCATGCATGAATGCATCTTCTCTAATACCCAATCATGGATTATGTCATCCAAAATTATATAATCCCTCAATAATTCTTTCCGGCTGCAACTTTTGAAGTTTTTTTTTTTTCTAGATAAAAGGATGCGGAGAGAGTACTGAATATATAATTATATAAATGATTGTATTCTTTACCAATTTATTACCTAAATGAAATGAATTCAAAATATATAAGATATGTTGTGTTGGAAGTTCTTGGGTGAAAAGTAAAGAAAGGACAGACTTGATACTATTACCAAAGTTTATTGTTATGGGAATATTGTATAGATTACAATAATATTGCCCCTTAATGTCTGAATTAATGCCTAATGGTCAAAATATTAATGGCCTCCCAAAACTTTTGTAGATTCTCTTCTCAACTCTATCCTATAAATAGCCTTTTGATAATTCTGCAAGATGGATATACAAATCAAAAAAATATCACTTGTCTCTCTAAAAAATATTCCTTTAGGTTTTGGGCAATAGTCTGAATTCTAATCGGAGTTTGTGAGTGCACATAAATTTCAGCGCCGTGCAAATCCTGGAGGGCGACTGCTTATTGTTTGACTACTGCACCGAGGTAGCGCGGAATCGTCTTTTAGGACAGTGGTCCACCACGACGCGACAATTATCTATTTTGCTATTCATGATCTCATGTTCGAACAGATAAGTTGTATCATTTTTACCTACTACTTATAACATGCTGGTTGTCAAAAAACGGGTAGAAACAAATTTTGAATTCCAGCGGTTGTTCTTGCATAGAGCCATAAACTACTAGATGCAAAAGTTTTGTAGTAGCATGGATGCAATTCTTTAATCTTGCAATATAACCAAGAAGAGGTGAGAACAAAGTAGAATTTATTATTTACTCACAACTTTAGACATAAAGTTTTCATTATTTTTTATCTAATGAATGCAGAAATGATGCACCATTAGGGAAATTAAGTGTTTGATTATAATTTACAGATTAATTATAGGAATTAATATATTGCAAAAGTGGGGACACTTTTGGTCTCTGCAAAACACGTGTAAAGATAGTTGCCAAGAGTTTAGATTAGGCACAATATGTATGCATTAGCTTGCCTTTGCCAACCCCAGAATGTGTTACCATATAATACTTCAACTGATGGAGATCAGAGAATTATTAGAGTTTTACAATGCTAATGAGCTGTAAAATTGATCCCATTTATAGCTCTTTCAAATAAATTAATAAAAAAACTTTTAATTACTATTTTTTTTTTTACAATTACTTAATTAATTTGAGTCCCTTTAAGGTTTGATCAACTCAAAACACTACTTAATTTGATTATGAATCATAAGTTTTTAGCTTTTAAAATAGTGTTTCTCAAAAGCTGATAATGTTAGTATTTAGAGTAGCTTTTGCCAAAAGTTACTAAAATCATTTTTTCATATATCGAAACAAAGGATAGTCACATATTTCATAGGTTTTGGAGATCTTGGAAAAAAAATTGCTGAAACTTTATAATGTGCTTTTATGGTCAAAAGAGGGCCCATGCGTAACTCTTAGGAGTTCAAAAGGTCATCAAACGGGTCCAAAGAGATTGAAAAGACTAGTATGCTCTTTTTCAAAAAATTATCTAAAGAGGTAAGGTAACGATTCTTTAAAGGTTGAAACCAAGCATGGGATTTCTTAGGGACACTTACTACACAGGGAAAAATACAAGACGAACCCTGAGACAACTCTTTGAAAACCGAAAACAAATGCTATGATTCATACTTTTCATAGGTTCCAGGTTCTTAGAATTTTTTTATTATTATTATTATTTTTCCTAATTCCACCTTTAAATTTTACCCTAAAAACCAAAATGATCCCAAAAAAACCTTAATTGAAAAATGTTTGTCTAAGACAAAATTGAAATATGCACTTCAAGTCAATATTCTTGCAAACCAAGAAACTAAGTCATTTAAAATGTTTGATGCGTTTTTGGCCAACTTTGAGCACAATTTTTCCTTAAGATTATATATCCCTTTAAAAACCTTAATTGAGCAAATTTTATGACAGTCAATCATACATTACAAAACAAAACAAAACAAATTTGATGAAATGTTACGATATAAAAGCATGATAGTATCATTCGAAATCCGAAATGAAATTAGATACCAATAAATAACAACCTACTCGCAGCATTTGAAAAGAAGAAAAGCATATGGTGGGGAATTCATGATTTGAGCAAGTGTGGGAGAGCAAGATTAGCCAACACCTTTTGAGGTTAGTGAGGATGACGTATGAATCTATAAACACATTATTGTCCACTAACATAGAATAATTAGAATTTGTATAAATAATTATACAGTATAAAATTATGAGTATTATATACATTAATATAGCATTATATAGGAAATTGACAGGTAAAAATAAATTTTCAAGGTAAAAAACAACTTTCAAGTTAAACCGGCAGTAGTTGAAATGAATTAAAATCAACTACTACTTGAAAATAAGTCCAAAAAAACAGCGCTTAATTTAATGAAACCTCCTACAACCCACCATAAGTCCATGAAGGTGGAGCAACTTGGATTTACTGAAGCAACCTATGAAGCTGAAAACAATAATTATTAATTAAAGACTCAGGATAATCAAACCATTTGAAATAGGCCCTTTTTGACTTCGAGAAGATTTTATGTCAAAACACCTGATATGGATCATTTGACCCTTCTTAAATCAAAGAGCTAACATAACAAAATGTCAGCTCATAATAAAAAAAAAAAAAATACATAATTGATTTTTCGAAATGAAATTAATGGAATAAAACCATTAATAATTATACACCATTTTACAAGCTTGTGCTTTGTCAGATTATCAATATCCAAATTTAATATTTCATTAGAAATTCCATTACTACAAACTGAGTTGTTCCCTCAACTATCTTTTGTATACTGTAATTCTGGAATGCATGAGTGATTTTTTTTTTTTTTTTTTTTTTTTAAACNTTTTTTTTTTTTTTAAACTACATCTTCAACATAATCCACAACTATAATTTTAGATTAAGAAAAATAATCAAGCACTAAGTGGTCCATAATATCATTTAATTATTGCAGTATGACTCACCTTGGCCGCATCGCGAGTGCATGAGCACCGAACAGGATTGGCTACTCTAATATTTTTTTTTTTCCAGGTAATGAGTTTGAATCCATTCAGTTGCATTTTCTGCATAAATCAGGAGACAGACATGTTTTCTGTTGAGAAAGTCAAGATTTGTTAAAGCTCGTTGATCTCCCTTTTTATGGTCTAATCTGTGTCATCAAGAAGTTTTATATAGTTACAATTGCATTTTGCGCCTTTTTCAAGAAAGCAGATTTTTTTTCACCCCCAAAGATGTCATCTTACGTACGGAGATGACCTAAGTCATTGAAAAATCAAGCAAGTAGACATTTCTGGGAAAGTAACGTCAAGAGATCCCGAGATAGTCAGGCACTCAGGCTACATACAAACCAATCAAGAAGGCCAAAAGAACTTAGTTTTCCCTTAGTAATAATCAGCAGAGGGCATTTACACCTTATTGGCTTATCAGATAACCAGGGCTTTATCTTAATCTATTTATACATTTCCTTACAAATAAACTAACTATTGATGTTGACTAGCCTAATAATAGAATATGGACACTCAACTCAGTTGGAAAAAAGATCCTCTAATAATGTTAAGAACAGATTACTACTAGTAGTATTTTATTCTGAATATCTGTATCGGTTTAGCAATGAAATCTAGAATTAGTTCCATCCTAATACTCAACTAATTCCATTCGATGTCATGTTTATGGAGTGCGTATGTGATAACCATAATCCAACATGATAATTCCACCTAAATACTCAACCTGATTCCATATGATAAAATACAACACCTAGTTAGTTATTAGGCAGGCTTCATATCACCAATAAAGTATGGCCTAATAATTTTCAAATACAATGTTAAAAGTACACATAAATCACCAAATTAATAACAAGTGTAAAACAAGCACGGCAATCCATATCAGTGCGTTACACGACGTTTCGTGTTAAGTTTATGAAATTTGAAGAATAGGAAGGGGACATCCATATTCCAAAAATGAGGAGAAAGTTCTTTGGCATATTGTTGTTTATAAGCTACAATGCCAAAAGCTAAAACACATCAGCACAGTATTGACGGTAATAATTGGTTTAGAGCTTGAAAGGGTCAGGCCAAAATTTATATTCTTCAAAAATGGATGGCATTAGGTTAAAGATTAGCTCTCTTTAGTTTTTCATAAAAGAGACCCCACCATTACCTTTCCCATTAAGTTCACAGTATGCAACAATAATCAGAGACCAACCACAGAAATTTTATAAATTCTACCAAATTACTACACTAAGTACCAAGAAAGGCACTAATTATGCACTACAAACACCTAAAATCAGATGAAAATCTCCAATTAAAATACTTGTGTACGAAAAGAAACATCCCCTCAAAAAAAAAATGTGAATAAAGAAACAAATTAAGAACGGATACGTACCATGTAGGCTCAGTGAAGATGCATTGTAAGAAAAGCATGACACTGATGAATAATCAAAAGGCTTTATTCTCTTATATCCGAAGATAGCACCAATTCAAGTATTGTTGCCTGCAGAAACTGATATCCAATAAACCAAGACATCTGTCAGTCGAAACAATAATATAAATATCCAGCCTCTACACACACAACAAGCACACATCTTATGGGAAAACACAACTATTGAGCCAAGAATAATTTGCAGAGAAGACCATGAAGATGATCATTGTGCAGGTTTCTTATCAAACAAAATTAACAATATGAAACCAAAGATGTAACTCTATCTCTAAAGTGAATTATACAGGAACCTTTTGTAATCCTTAATGAAGTAAGAGTTTTAATACAAGAAAACATATTTTAGGCATTATTTACTATCTGAAGTAACATGAGAGGTTTTGTTATTACCTCCTCTGTATACTAGGCACCACAAAAAACAAAATGAATGAAGCATGTCCTAAATCTCAATATCTGACACCCAAATATTGACATATGTCTCAGTTTGTCATCATCAACTCTGTGCCACGCAGGCGATGCAGCCATTTCTTAATTCCCAAGATCATAAGTTCGAAATTAACAAATAGGTTGGCAAAGAGGCTGACCAAGCAGCATGAACTTCCATACAAACTGAAAGTGTTTCCCAGCAAGAAATGACAACCACGTCTTGTTCTGACCCCAACACCCCTCCCCCCCCCCCCCCCCCCCCCTCTCTCTTTCTCCTGTATTTCTTTCTCTTTACCAAAACAGAGAGGAAAATGTAAAACCAAAGAGTGGTTCGTGGAGAGCAGATTTTGCCCACAAGCATGGCAGTTGCCAATTTCATTTTTGCCGTAGAATCAATCAATCAAACAAAGCCTTAGTCCTAATAGATTTAATTGCAATAACGATAGCCATTTATTTCAATCCGTAAATGGCAGTCATTGAGCTACTTTCCATTCTTAGCAAAGGCATTCCTTAGAAGGAAAGGCTTGCAAATACAACCTAAAGTTAGGATGGCTCTAGCACCTTCAAAGGTTTGATTACCTTTCATAGACAAAGAATGCTACAGTCAAGAAAGGATGAGCAAATTCTACAATCATTTATTCTGCTGAGCAGTGTTATGCTATTTTCCAGATAGATCGGACATCAGCCACTAGGAAGTCATTTGTCCAATGACTTAAACATTACTTTTGGTAGCACCCATAAAAAACATAAACCACAAATCTTTACACTACTGATAAAAGGGCACAGAGTTTAGACATTAGAGGTCTCCATCACAAATGATACACCAACCTGCAACTTGAGCAACACTTGGTCAATGTATCCGACTATCATTGGAGAAAAGCAACACTTTATCACATCCATATTAAACGATTATGACAAAATAAGCGAAGCTATTCATTAAATTGTCACTATGTCATTTTCCGAGGAATATTTTTTATTTTATTAATCTGATAATCCCATGAACAATATTTTGGCTAACCATGTTCACCGAAGAATGTTACTGCTAACCTTGTGAACACTCCCCCCCCCCCCCCNCTAATCAAAAAATAGCAAATAAATAAATAAATAATAATAATAATAATAATAATAATAATAATAATAATAATAATAATAATAATAATAATAATAATAAGTAAACAAAAAATCTCTTGCGCGAGAAAAGTATTCTCACCAATTAGAAGCTTTCATTTGAATAATAGCTACAAATATAAAAAGACTAAGTAAGATGGCTGGGAACAAAATGATTCAATATGTATAGGACAGAAGGAATGAGATAATATGACCACTATAGGCATTAAAGAACAAGCCGCAATAGTTTTTAATAAAACTAATGGGAAAACTGTTATCATGCAACTAAACTAAGATAACATTGACAAAGACACTACCAGCACAGCAACCAGGCAACAGGAAAACAAAGAAAATAGTGCAGCACAATTGGGACATGGAGATCCTTTTTTGTGGGGGACTACCAGGACATTGGCCACTCAAGATTAAACCAATTAACTAACCGCATAAACATGTACCGGCTACAATAAGCAAGAACTTGAATAGTTGAGTACTCAAGTGATTCCATAAATTTGGCCCCCTAAAACAAGAAACCATGTAATCAAATTATTGACGTCATAAAGAGCTTAATCTTCTCAAGCACCATAATAAATGTTTCATCATCTACAGAAAACTCATTCGGTAACAGTTGTGGCAACCAAATGATGACGACATATAGAATTTTTTTCACAGAAAGTAATCAATTGATAGATAAGTCAATGAGAAGCACAGACCAAAGATGGTGTTATGAGCCAATTTGTGAATGTAACTACACTTACCATCTTATCCAACAAAATAAGGTCAAGTGTCACCCTACAAGCTTTTGGATGAAGTCCAACTGCATGTCTGCATACATCAACTTTTTTTTGAGATTAAGAACCTTGGAATACAGGGGATTAATACAATTAATATCGTCCTATAAGTAACTTTAACAGAAAGTTACATATGTAGTTATACCAAGAATTTTATTGAAAGTAATGTCCTGAAAAAAGAAGCTGTTAAAGTCTGACCAGAAGGGTATGATTAAGTAAATAATACATATACTACCAAATTAAATGCACCAATAGAAGATAGGAAGCCAAAAAAGAACGAAGACAAAAAGAAGATTTGTGATCTCAAAATCCAATAAGATCCTAAACAATACCTCTTTTCACCTTGATACTCTGAAAAAACTTAGTTTTTAGCACATAAAAATCCTGCAATCCAGATCACAATACAGTAACTCAGTAACAGTAAGTATCAGTGTCATAATCACCATCCAAATGCCAATGATGTGAAGCAGGCATTGCATCAATGTTCATATAATCTTATGACACCCTAATGGATCAATCAACCAGGACCCTACATAATAAAAACTTTATCTAATGACTGAATTTTGAAATAATCTCAGTCCAGTACTTTCTCATCCTGTTTCAACCAATTAGAAATTATAGTCCTAAAACCCCATTTCCAGTTTGCTACCATCTTTAGTGAGGTGATGAAAGGTTAAACATGAAAAGGTTCCATGTGCTCTACCATTCTTCAATAATACAAACGGCATATGAAACAAAAATCTCAGTTGACATTTTTCAATGACAGATATTTATTATCACAGATACTAGACATAGTCTTGATAATTAATGACAAATGCCTCAAAAAACTGTAGATGCCAAAGTTGATACTTGATGACAGACCAGATTTACTTAAAGGAGTTCAAACTTTAACTTATCCTTTATTCTACAATAATAGACCGTATTCAAAATAATATATTCTTTGGCATGTACAATGTAACATGACTGGCAAAAGTGGGTATCCTATAAACTCAGCTACTCAGCTGCCTTCCTATTATATAAGATCTACAATAGATGCCATATGCAAAAACGGAAGAACAAACTCTGAGATTGACATGCAGCAGCCATTGAAAGGCAATCAACAGAGGCCCACAAATAACTCAATTTAGGTCCAAAACCTACCATTTTATGCTTCAAAATAAGTTTGGGCATGCTTGTAGCTACTACTTGTCAACTTGCTGGACCGGTGAAATGTGAAGGCTCACAAACACTCGGACAGTACCAATTTATCATAAGTTAGGCCATACTTAAAACAAGAAAATTATAAATCTACTTTAGTCATCTTTCACAAGTAACAACATCAATAAAAAGTAAGACTATATATCTGATCCCCCATATCACAATAGGGGTTTTATATATACCTGCCACTTAATAGTCCATTGTTCATAAAAGTTAACCATGTATGATAAGGTGTGACTGCTTATAGTTATAAACTTGCCAAACAAAGGCATTAATTAATAAAAATCAACAAACAGTCAATGAAAGTGTCATCAACCACTGAACTGCTTAAGAATGAATATATCTCAGAAACTAAGGCATATATAAAAATGTTTCACGCTACAAATATTACCAATATTCAAAGTAAATCAAGCACCATAATAGCTGCGTAGCTTCATTGCTTCATGCTTGTCAATTTATGGCCCTAAACTTCACAACCAATATGCATAATACAACTTCTAATTCACGGGAGTGTTATTAGTATCTACCATGGGATTTGAACCTTATTTATTTTTTCTACTCCAAAAAATGTAATAGTGTATTTCTATTTTACACATAATTTTCTAGTAGCAAGGTGGCAAAGTAGCGCTACTTACTGCAACTCTCCCAGTTTAAGTTCTGAGTACCTAATTGAATATTTTCATAGGAACTGAGGAACATTCAATATTATCATGAAAAACATCAACACTTAGCATGTTAAAAATAAGATTAAATAAAACAAAACAAAAAATCCTCAACAGACTGAAAGTTCTGGATAAGTATCAAACTAGTGTTATATGAACATCCTCACCACTCGAATTCACTTATCCATTGCCTAGTACTTGTATCATTTCATGCATATGAAACTTTTAACATCTATTTTTTTATGTACTAATCATTAGAAAACGCTAATAGTCATTGCTGTAAACAATGCTATATGTGTGATTGAGAGCATAACATGAAGTGTTTACATAATTATCATGTTCATTATTGGCAAAGTTGGAAAATTTTATGATTCCTTGATGTTTGACTTGTATATGTATTTTAGCGGCATATATCAAAATTTCATAATTATCTCCACTTTTAAATCGTTGTGAAGTAAAAGGCGTCGTTGCATACCTAATTAAGAATCAAAAACATGCATTTGGTTACCCTAGGTTAAACTGTTGAAACATTCAGACAAAGATGTGGTGATTGTTAATGTAGTTGCTACTTAATTTTACGCAATCAACTTTCCAAACTAAGTTTTGTATTTTTGGGCAAGGAGAGATCAATTTGCCAGTTTGCCATTAAGGCTTTATTGTTGTTGTTGTTGTCGTAGAAACCTTGACAAGTTGAGGAGAACAAAGAGGATCCCAAATGACAAGGGTGAAATTTGATCATAGGCTTCTTGGAAGTGAAAGGAATGCTATAGCAATTTATTTAAGTAAGCTACCCCTCACACACAGCTATTATGCTTCCGGAAATAACCATTAAAAGAAAAGGGGCCCCAACTGTTATTGTCCGGTCTCATCTCATGCTAACAATTTCAATTTCCCCATATATTCTTCCCTTTTCGCTAACTCAAGGAGTCGGTGACATAATTAGCAATTTATACCTTTTTTTCTCAAACACTTTTGCTTCCAATTCTATCACAGTTTCTAATATAAACATAGTAGCCTTATCCTCAAAGCAATTAAGTTGACATTTTAAAATATGGAAAAGCAACAAACTTAAATATTCCACACATCCTCCACATTAGAAAACACGTGCGAAAACCTAGCTTGATCTTGTGTATACGTTTGCACAAATTCAATTCAAACATTCTTAATTTATAACCACAAAAGTTTAGACGACCCTTGTGTATTCGCGCACTAGAGCACTAGCCATTACAGTACGAATACTTCAGAGTTCAATCCAATGAGCTAGAAAAGGATAGAGAAAAGACATTGTGAGACAGAAAATGGAAAAGTATCTATTGATGTGACCAATTATGGGAAACTCATCAAACACTAATATCCATTTATGTAGTTTATGGGATAGAGAACGGGCGATAGCTCAGAGCATCCACAACATCATCAAAAAGACAAACCTATCATGAACAAACCTTTTACCAACTATAGACAAACCTCATAAAAGTTCATGCATGAGACCCAATAATCTACCTTTTTGTTTTATTTTTATATTAACATTGATTACACACACAAAATGCCACGTATACATATACAAACCTCTTCTTATTTTCAAACCTCTACTTGAGTAACAATAACAGGGTTTTTTTATGAACCTAAAAAAACGAGAACAAACCCCTTACTGTGGATGCTCTCAGTTGGTTAGAGTTTCCAACCTGAATTCCTGAAATTGGGATCTTGAAATCGAGATGGAAATTCTAACCAACCAAGCAATCCCACACTCCCATTAAAACAAAAAATTAAAATAAATAAGTAAATAGATAATGGGTTAGCGAAAATAGCACTAAACTCAAAAATACACAAAAAGGAAGATATTAAGATAACCCCATTTACCCCCACCATTATTGCTGCAAATAAGGGTATATTCTATAATTAGATTGCAAGTACTATAATTTAAAACACTAAAAAAAATCAGCAATTCACCAAACAACTCAAAATTTTTTAAATGATGTAATTAAAAAATTCAGACAAATAAACAAATTAAAAGGACAACAACAACTACAATATTTAAACCTAAAATATAAACAAACAGCAATAAAAATTCAACAAATTGTAAAAAAAAAAAAAAAAAAAAAAAAAAAAAAAAAAAAAAATATTAAAAAANACAAAAGAATATTAAAGGTAAGCATATACTAACTCTGATTTAGATTGCAATTAAAAATATTAGGTTTCAATTGAAAGGGGAAATTCATACTTCGCGCCATTTGAAATTAAACCTGCAAAATTAATTAAATTAATTACTTTGTTGATATTCGGAAATAATACCAATTAGGAAATAATTGAGTGAAAAGAGGAATTACTGTGAAAATTTGAGGTGAAATGTAAGACTTTGAGCATCGATAATGGAAGGTTGTACAAGGAGTACGGGAACAGAGGTTATTCATGTTTTTTCGTACGTCTACAAACGATTTGTTTGTTAATTGAAACACCAGTAGCTATCAATTTTCGGGTTCCGGACCCAACAACCTTCATTTTCGACTTCTGAAAGATTTTATGTTTTTTTTTTTTTTTTCAAATTTCAGTCACTTGATTGCAATAATTTTACGATAATCCACAATTGCCTTTTGACCATAGGATCACATTATAAAAATTTCAGCCATTTTTTCCCTAGCTTCCAGAACTTCTAAAAAGTGTGAATTATAATATTCTTTTTAGCTTTCGGGTGGCTTCATCGGGCTCTATCTTTTTTTTTGCATTGCTTTGCTTTTTTTTTTTTTATCATGGGTAGTTGATAACACTAGGACATCCCACCCTCAATTTTAGCCTGTGAAAAACTATAATTTTCTCTATTTATTAAATTTTGCAAAGTAAGGACACAAATACATAAGTAATCCAAATATTTCATCTAACATGTTAAAGTGTCAAACCCTAACTCAAAACATATCAAATATAATAAACGCTTTGTCTTTGCTGACAACTACTCCGTACTATTTATCAAGAATTTGGTGTTTTTCCTTTTCAAGGCTTTCTTTATTTTCAACATTAAAAGTTCAATACATGCAGCGATAAATTTATTATTGAAGCGTAGTTAATGTTTTATTTAAAATTTATTTTCTTGTTTGCAATAATGTACTTATATTATATATTTATGTGTAAGATATATTTGTTTTTGAAATTATTATTTTCCTATAATTTTTATTGCTTACTACTTTCCTTATTTTTGAAGATTTACGCTTCTTCAATTCCATGCTACATAATGTATCGTACTATCGTACCTCGATGGTGCCATACGTCCACACCTTTTTTTTTTTTTGGTGCTAGGTAGTCACACGAATGAAAGACAAGGATCAATCTCAAAATTTTATAGAATTAAGAGATGAGTTCTAACCAACTAAGGTATCCCACCTCTGGCCATTTGGGGATCTCTTAATCATAGTCAGGATTTGACAAACTCACACAGTCACAAGTCGTGCAACTAGTCCTTACCATAGTTTAGGCTCAAATGACTGCAAGTGCCACTATTTGCATGTTGGACGGAAGATCATCAATAGCAGGTAACCTCTTTTAATTTATGCTTTCATAATTTTCATTGATACAATGCATGATATCTGCACATTCTTTTTATGTTCAATGTCATTTCTTACATTTTATTCAACTAATTTAGATTTAATTTAGAATAAGGTACTCTAACTATCATGCATCAATTTCATTCTTTCATTTTCTACTATTAGGTTTTTTTGTTGGATTTTTTTTTTTTATTATTATTATGCTCTTCTTTCTTCTTGTTACAATGAAATTATTATACTTCAAATTAAATGCCCTTGCTAATTTTGCTTTAGAAGTTGGAAATTTAAAGGTTGAATTTTTATTTGCATTTTTCAATGTCTTTTTTGCTGTTGATTTTTCTTGTATCAGAAATCAGTTTTTTTTTTTTTTTTGACAAGAAAAGATGAATTTCATTAATCAATAGTCATACGGCATCTACATCGAGTACATAAATCAATAAGATCTAATATACGGAAATAAGTTTCACATCCAAAACAATTAAATAAAAGCATACTCAAGCACAACTCCTGGAGGATGGAATATGGATTCAAAGATCAAATTCCTCGTTAACATCGATGTTTGTGCATCTTTACAGGCGGAAATCTTCACAACATGTGCTATAAATGTCTTAAACCGAGAAATCGTACCATATATTATATCTTTTTGAACGATCATCATCTTCCCTACTACTTTGACCCAATAAAAAGAAACACCGCCACGGAATTGTCATTACGACACAACATAAAAAAAACCTTTTGAAAAGGACTAATAACCCCGAAGAGAGGACTGATAACTCTCCTAATGAGAGACTCAATTATTGACCAAACTAATACAAAAAACCGAATAATGAAATTTGGGGCTTACCATAGAGTTTTTCATCCATGGTAGGCCCTAAACTTTTTGATTTTTTAGCGTTTTTTTTGGGGTGTAGGCGGCTAGGTTTTAGGGGAGAATTTTGTATGCGAAATCAGTTAATTTATTATTTGTGCAAAATTAATTGGAGATTTTAGCATATGAACTTAGGAATCACCTAATTTTTTTGCTGTTAGCATGAGTTTCCTTAAATTTTGAGTATAATATACAAGTATTAAGAGACTAAAGACAATTGTGAAAATTTGGTGTAAAAGTATGATCCCAAAAACATGAAAGAAGAGATATAGCATGTAACGTACATCACTACATCAGTGTGTCACTGTGTCTTTGTCTAAGTAATGCTAGTTTCACATCCATCGTCTAACGAATTATGTCTTTTGGTCCTCATAGGACCGGATTAGAGCTCGTCTGCATGATAAATTTTGATAGCTAAAGTTCCGTAAACTCCCCAAAATCCTATGATAACTCCAAGCACCACACTTACATACAATCCTAGAAATATAGTACTGTTGTCGTCCTCATTTTGTGAAATAATATCATCATGTCCATTCGGTTTTTAAGCAGGTGATTGGCCTCCTCGACATTTCGAAAGAGGTGCACCACAAAGTCTGGGGTCTACAGTTTAGGAGAAAGGAATTTTGCCAGACAGGTTGTTGTTCGACAAGTCCAAAATTGCGAGGAAACTCACTTGGGAAAGGCTTGTAGGAATATCGCCAGAAAGAATGAAAGATGGTTAGTTGACAGATGAAGGAACTCTAATGATGTCAGCTAATCGAATCTTGAGCTGATACTTCCGCTCAGATCATTGTTCGACAGGTTTAAGAATAACAAACCATTGAGGCTTGAAATCCCTTCAGGAATAAGACCTTTTAACTCGTTGTCCAAAAGATCAATCGCTCTCATTTGTACCAAAGATCTTTGGAAGCTCTGCTCTTTTCTTTTCCACATAAGTTATGCATACTCTGAGTATGCATAATAGGTGTAGACAGAATTGACATCAAATGCTGACATGCCATTAATTAGTTGTTCTAATCATTGCTGTTAAGTTTTGTATACATTTTGGCAGGACTCCAGAGATATGGTTGATGGAAATATTCAAGAGTTGCAGATGAGAAAGTTGGCATAGGCTAATAGGAAGACCCCCGTAGAATTTATTGCTTGGAAGACTAAGAATGAAGATTTTCGAAAATACGCCCAATTGTTGGGGGAATATGCCCAGTCAGTGAGTTGTTCAAGGACTGGGGCAGTTCTCCAGAAAGACTATTGTTGTGAAAGTGCAACGTGTAGAGCTGAGTTAAGTTACCCATGAATGCTGGGATGCATTCAGATACTCCTGATTGTATGATGAGAGTGAGTTCCATAACAAAGCAGGAATAGTGTCTGAAATTTTTCCGTTTGACATGCCAAGATAAGAGACATTTGTTTGGGCTGCAAGCTAGTTAGGGTAAGAAGGTCCCAACCTGCTGCAAGACTCCAGATTTATGTCAGTCAGCTGAAAGGGAGGAATCCAATTTGCAATGATGTCAACAGCTAGATCAGGATTATTGGACAAGTCCAGAACACGTAATCTTGAAAGTTTCGAGAATTGAAGTGGGAATGTAAGAGAGTATCTTTCAAAGAATTGTGAGAAATGTCCAAAATCTCGAGCATTGAAAGTTGTCCAATACCTTGACCAACTTTGCCATTCAACTGGTTATAACCGATAGACAAACCTGTCAATGGAGCAAATTTGCTGATCATGTCAGGAATGGAACCTGAAATCCGGTTCTGGGATAAGTCTAATGACACTAATGACTTGCGTGAGCATCCTGATAAGGCTTGGATGATGTTGGAGTGATCATTATTGTTATTCAAGTTGCAAGCCACACAAATTGCCTAGGGAATTTGGTAAATTAGACTTCCTCGAAAATTATTCTCTGAGAGAATGAGATGGATTAGGTGTTTAAAGGTATTGACAGTACTTGATGTATTTGTGTATGAAATGGTAGATAGATGGAATTGTTGGAGAAAGCTCACACCTATCCATGCAATGTACTCTTAAAGAAGGGAGATTGTTGACAATTTGAAACCAATCATCACTAGCTTTACTAAGATCAATACCACTCAAAGTCATGTCTTTCAACAACGATAAATTGCGGAGCCAACATAAGTTATTGGCATAAGGACAACCATCGGAGTTACCATAGTCACAAGCAAGGTCAAGTGATGCTAGGTTGACAAGATATCCAAGCTGATGTGGGATCACCCGAAAATCTAGCCTTAGAGAGATTAAGCTGCCGTAAATTAATAAGGGAACCAATAAATGTAGGAATGGCTTGGCCTTTAAAATCATTCAAACTGAGGTCCAAATATTTCAAACACTCTAGCTCAAGGAGGGAAGCACTTACCCTACCTTCGTAACAAGGGACACCCGAATGACTGCCACGAAGAGTGAGCATGGTGACACGATTGGTGCGGTTGTCACAGTGCACTCCTTCCCATTTGCAACCCACAGTGATCAACTTGAATGCTGTGTTGGAAATCAAGAAAGGCTTCTCTCTCGTGGGGGATACATCCAGTGTAGTCAATACGAGTGGTTGCATTATCAATGCTAGTCTTTCCAGCTACAACATTTTCGCAGTAAAATAACATATAGCATGCAAGCAGCAATAGAAGGTATCTCTCCCATGTTTTCTTAGGAAAATAGCAAATCATGTTCATGTGGTCAAATTTGAGCAAAATTCAGAGATGAAATCAATATACTATGAAATTGGTCTGTGTTTGTTTTATTGACGGAATGCTTCAATAGAAGTTAACAATATGAATTAAATAGAAGTAGAAAGCAGACATTAGTAAGCTGATTTCATTAGAACATAGACCAAGACTTGTATCAGTCCAATCTTTGCCAACTTAGAACCTACCCAAGACAATTGGTAGTTTGGTTCATACAATTAGTGATGTTGATTACTTACATTTCCAATTGCATGAATATAATGCGTAAACTTATTGTTTGTATGGAATAAGTAGAACAAGACTTGGTCAATGTGGAGTCCCCAGCTCACCGCGTTACTCTTGCGAATTTTTGGACCCTTCAACCATGCTTAGCAGGTCACGCCACGCCAGGCCGTGCCGTGCTCGTTTATGAACATCCCTTCTAGTAACCACAATACCTCCTTAGTTTTCTTGGGCTGTACTTGAAAGATATGTCAGTCCTAAGAAATTGGAGTACACTATTAAACTATTCATTTTGGTAGGAAAAAAATAGATGAAATAAAAAAAACAATTTTTTGTAGACTTTCAGAATCATTCGCTCACAATGCCACCTAACAAAGTCTCATTGAATATAGTTGCAGACTTTCAGTAGTAAACAACTTCAATGCTTGTAAATTTCCTTGACATTTTCTTTCATTGGTCAACTCCTTTGTCTTCAACTTTCTTTCTTTTAAAACATCTTAAATTAGCAAAAGAAGGTTATTAGTGAAAATTAATTATTTGATTAGTTAATATGTCTGATCTAATTACTGAAGTTTGGAAGAAGTACCTTTTGCAACTTCAAGTCAACCCTCTTAGAACAAAGGTTTTAATCTTTAGTCTTTTATATATGAGTTTGTATTTTTACAAATTTTTTGAATTATTTTGATTTTTATGTTTTGATGATTTAGGCAATTACTGCTGGAGTTCTTGCTGGTTGTAGTGATTTTGCTGCTCAGAAAATTTCTGGGGTTAAAAAGCTTCAACTTAAGAGATTGTATCTTCTTATGGTAAAACCTTTTTTAATTTTGATTCATATAATTAATTTGCTAATTAATAAAACTCATGTATATGATTATAGAATGTTTTATAACTCAATTTGTTTTGGAATTTTATATGGTAGATATATGGATTCTTTTACTCTGGACCATTTGGGCATTTTCTGCACAAAGTTATGGACAAGATTTTCAAAGGAAAGAAAGGAAAATCAACTGTGGCACAGAAGGTAAAAAAAAAAAAAAAAAAAAAAAAAAAAAA
>PYUH01000049.1:483903-521058 GCA_016808085.1 Suaeda aralocaspica
GTATCTTGGATTTGTATATTAGGCCTTGACTCATGATCCCCACGTGATTTTGCATTCTGGGTCCTTTGCAGGCAGCAAACCAGGTCGTGTCCACGCACTTTGTGCTGGGGACCCATCTGCCCCCCATTCCTGGGGTTGTCCAGTGAGATTCAAAGACGTCTCACTTATATTCTACCATACTTAAACATTGCCATCAACCTGCCTGAAGATCCAATCACTTTCCTCTGTCTGTCCCTCTCACATAGCGTATTCTTAATTCGTCCCACAGTACTTCTCATGCCTCCCATAGGTTGTTGGGTCAATTAGTACACGTGCGGTCGCTGTCTGGTCACACCCCTACCAGGAAAGGGGGATGTAGCGCTATTCTTCGTCATCACGTTGAAAGCTTTTTAACGCCCACAGAAATTGTGCGTAGCTGGACAGCCGGACACAAGCCTCAGATAACTCTCAAACGCAGCGAAGCACAGCCCGCAGTAAGTTGCCTACCTCATCAAATACCATAAAACTCGCCAGATACTAATATCTCTCCGCCCCTTTGTCCACCTCGGTCCACAAACTGTCCTCCACAGAGCCGCTAATGCAGATTACAGACCCCGCCCACTTGTTCTAGTATGAGCGGGTTGCCGGGCGCCGTCGTTGAGGACCGAACAACGGACTCCCCTGGGAGTGGCAGGACGTAGCTGTTCCCGCCCCCACCGGTACCTAGTAAATGTAGCTCCCTGACCTCTTAACCTAAGTGCAATAAACAAAATAATTAATTTTCACTAATAACTTCTGTTTGTAATAAGATGTTTAAATAGAAAATGAAGTGAGAAAGAGGAGCAAAAGGAGTTGACAATGACATAGAGAAATGTCACAGAAATTGACAATGCTTTGAAGTTGTTTACTACTGAAAGTCTGCAAATCATATATTCAATGGGACTTTGTTAGGTGTGAGGCATTGTGCGTGAAGGTTCTGAAGTCTACAAAAAATTGTTTTTGTATTATTTCATCTAGTTGTCTCTCCTACCCAACACTGATAGTCGCTGATGTTAGGATGTGTACGCCTACAATCTTAGTAGCTGACCTATCTTGACATCGGTCTCCACAGTACACACGGAAAAACATAAGGAGGTATTGTTGGGTTATCTATGAAAGGGATAGGTTCATACCCCGATTGACACGGCACGGACATAAACAGCTGGGGCAGGTCGTGGCCCGTGGGATGTAAGTGACATGCTAAGCAGTGGGTTGCAGGGCGAGAAAAATTCCATAGGGAGTACGCGGTGAGCTGGGCTCCCCATTGACCCCGTCTTGTTTACTATTCCCTACAAACAATAGTTTCCGCATTTTTCAGCAATTGGAAATGTGTATCACACATACTAATTGTATGAACCAACTACCAATTGTCTTGGGTAGGTTCTAGTTGGCAAAGATTGGACTGTACAATCTTGGCTATGTTCTAATGAGAAGCAGCTTACAATGTCTGCTTTCTATTCTTATTTTTCATATTGTTAACTCTTATTGAAGCATTCCGTCAATAAAACAAAACCAGACCATTCATAGTATATGATTCTCACCTTTTGCTCAAATTGACACTGAACATGATTTGCTTTCCTAAGAAAATGGGTGAGGGTACCTCTTTTGGCTGGCATGCATATGTTATTTACTGCAGATGTTAAGTTGTAGCTGGAAAGACTGCTGATATGCAACCACTCGTATTGACTACAGGATGTATCCCCCACGAGGAGAGCCTTTCTTGATTTCCAACACAGCATTCAAGTTGATCACTGTGGGTTGCAAATGGAAGGAGTGCCTGTGACAACCGCACCAATCGTGTCACATGCTCACTCTTCGTGGCAGTCCTTGGGTGTCCCTTGTTACGAAGGTAGGGTAAGTGCTTCCCTCCTGAGTGAGTGTTGAAATATTGGACCTCGTTTGAATGATTTTAAAGGCCAAGCCATTCCTACATTTATTGGTCCCTATTAATTTACGGCAGCTTAATCTCTCTAAGGCTAGATTTGGGTGATCCCACATCAGCTTGGATCTTGTCAACCTAGCATCACTTGACCTTGCTTGTGACTATGGTAACTCCGATGGTGTGTCCTTATGCCAATAAATTAGTTGGCTCCGCAATTTATCGTTGTTGAGACATGACTTTGAGTGGTATTGATCTTAGTAAGCTAGGATGATTGGTTTCAAATTGTCAACAATCTCCCTTCAAGAGTACATTGCATGGTAGGTGTGAGCTTTCTCCAACAATTCCATCTATCTACCATTTCATACACATCATCGTACGTCAATACCTTTAAACACCTATCCTCTCATTCTCTCAGGAATATTTCGAGGAAGTCTAATTACCAAATCCCTAGGCAATTTGTGTGGCTGCAACTTGAATAACAATAATGATCACTCCAACATCATCCAGCCTTATCAGGATGCGCACGCAAGTCTTAGTGTCCTTAGACTTATCCCAGAACCGGATTTCAGGGTCCATTCCTGACATGATCAGCATTGCTCCACTGACAGGTTTGTCTATCGGTATAACCAGTTGATGGCAGTTGGTCAAGGTATTGGACAACTTTCAATGCTCGGATTTTGGACATTTCTCACCCATTCCGTCTGTGACAGATCGACTCTCTCTGCCCTTCACACATTCACCATTTCAAAAAAAAAAAAAAAAAAAAAAATGAATACTAATTCGGCCACGAATCAGTTTTTGTGACAAAAAAATAATACTCCGTAGTTTGTTGTGAATAATTCGTGGCGCAGTAGTATATGTTTTTGTTTTTGAATTTGATGTTTTTTTATAGTCTGTAAATTGACATTTAATTACTTTATTTGGGTGTTTATAAGTTATGTTGTATTTGATTTGCTTTATGAAGGTGATATTGGAACAATTGACTGCTAGTCCATGGAATAACTTGTGTTTCATGATGTATTATGGTCTTGTGGTTGAAGGTAACTTTTGCACTAATCATGCACAATTATACATTATATTATCAAATTAAGCAACAAAGCTTCTAATTCTATTTAGCTTGTTGCAATGGTTTTTGTATTAATCATGGAGTATAATGGCCTATATGTATTGTATTTTTATGAGCATTTTTTTTGTTAAGAGTCGCTTCGCCTCTAAGAAGAGTGATTGGATATAAAAGACCGAGAAAAACTTATTACCATATAAGAGAATCAGTCAATCTGGCATATATTCTGAGAAGGGGAAATGTAGTAAATAATACGAGATGGAGATTTTATGAATAATTGATTGAGCTGAGTTAAATGAGTGTGATGCTTTCCTTGTCGAGTATGGTGAGTAATTGTTGAATAAAATATGCAATATTTCAAGTTTATCCTGCAACATATTTTGTTGTTGTCATTGAGTGCCATTTTTGAAGACAGTGTGCACAATTTCGAGTTGATCAAGCAAGTTGTAAAACTTTGCTACTTCCGTTAAACAAATTTCTAATGATTTCAATATGAAGCCTAGCATGAGAAATACATTTCCTGTTTCTGCACACTCAGAGGTCAGAGCAGATGCTTTTGCTATAATAGGTCTTCTAAAGTTCCGATAACCATTAATGTTTTATTAATGTAACAATGGTTACTAGTGTAAAGTACACTTGAATATGGTAACTTGCAGTTTGTATTTGTCGAATGAGATCAATTTTTATTGTCTAAATTCACTGTAAGCTTTGTTCTAACAGGAAGAACATGGTCACTTGTCAAAAGCAAAGTCAAGAAAGACTATCCTACTGTACAGTTAACTTCTTGGAAGGTAAAATACTCTTGTTTCTTAATCTAGTTGATGTTTACGGCGTTTGGAGGCTATGACTAACTTTGGGGATCAATTATTTCTCTTTTCGTGTCATTCGCAGTTTTGGCCAATCATGAACTGGGTGAACTACCAGTATATGCCTCTGCAGCTCCGCGTTCTGTTTCATAGTCTCATTGCTTCTTGCTGGTTAGTCACTCTAAAAATAAGTTATGTTTGTTTGATGACACTTTAGAATATGCTTTTGTGAAGCTTCTGTACACAAGCATGTTGTATCACTGAAAAATTGAATATAGTCATGTTAATGCTAGCATAGTCATATGAATTTCGAATGTTGACAACAAAGAATTAGATACCATTGTTCTAGTTCGTTATAAAACCTTGTTTTTGGATATAGAAGGAAAGTGAAGTGAAAACTCGAAACTGACAGTGACAACATCGTCAAACAAATCCTATCACATTGGAATATTATTTCTTTTCATGCATTTGTTTTAAGACACATTTCTTTTGATGCATATCGGAATATTTCCTTTTCTGGTGATACATTGGAAGAATTTTTTTCGTGCACATTTTTTCCGGGCTACAAATGTATTTTCATGCATATTCTTTTCGCATTAGAATATATCTTTTTGATGCAAATAATCTACAAAACTGAGTGTCACATTTGTGTTTCTCCTTTGTTTTCGTCTTGAAATGAACTTCTATTGCATAGACTTACTGTATGCTTAATTACAGGGCAATCTTCCTTAACCTCAAAGCAAGATCTACAGCCATTAAGAAGGCCTAGATGCTGCATGAAGTGATACCAATACATCATTTTCTTTCCTTTGCCGTCATCTTCGAATGTATCAGTAATTCTAGTTTTAGAGGCTGTAAATCAATCAGCTTGAAGGAATTTGGAGTCCAGGAAAATATAAATCTACCTGTTTAATGTATTCTTGATAATATTGGTGTGTTTATTGTTAGCCTCAAGCCCTATAACCGAAAGTCGCGGAATTCTATAAATGAATGAACATCCATCTTACACCGTGGTGTACCTAATTTGATGTATTCAGTACAAAGTGTGGTGCACAATTTTTTTTTTTTTTTACCATAATGAATAATTTAAATAAAAAATATTAACCATAAAAGGTTCTGAAGATTAAGGGGGTATTGGGCCTGTGTTTATTGATGGGCCTGGGTTTATTGATGGGCCTGGACAGGTCCAAGAGGTTTCCAAGTCTTTTGGAGAAAAGGTAGTTGCAAAAGAGTTTATTTTATAGTTTGGTCATAATCAAGAGTCCCAGATTTAATTTGTTGGTATTGAAGAAGGTAAACAAATTTCTCATAACCAAAAAATTCTTCGTCTTGACCGTCTTGCATATGCATCCTAATATAAAATATGCACGGAACACATTTACACCTAAAGTAATTTCTCGGGCGCGCCTCCAACGCTCAAGACAAGACCTACAATAGATATGTAGTTAATCAACTAATTAGGACCGAGTATCGAATGCGACTTGTAAATGCAAACTATAGATATTAACATTGCAAAAAGACCTAAAATTAATGCATTGTTAACCATTTATTTGAAAATGACCTCTTGTTATAAACCATTTCCTAAATTTGA
Source organism: Suaeda aralocaspica (assembly GCA_016808085.1). Taxonomy (NCBI): domain Eukaryota; kingdom Viridiplantae; phylum Streptophyta; class Magnoliopsida; order Caryophyllales; family Amaranthaceae; genus Suaeda; species Suaeda aralocaspica. Next base: position 489,264 of record PYUH01000049.1, read on the forward strand.
AGTTGACTTTTTTTCGTAGAAAAATATAATACCAGTTGGTGTGATGGGTCTTGCCATTAGAACATTAAAGGGTTAAATATAAACCCTATGAGGTGGCATCTATATGATTCTATTGAGAACTAGCTAACATGTATGAGTCACCAAATTATTTTTATAGCAGCAGGGATTATTTTAAGAAAATAAAAAATAAATAAATAGAATACTTTCGTATTTCTCTTATTCCCATTTGATTAGTTGGGTTCATACAACCTCAAATCATGTAAGTTGCATTAAAACTCACAATAATAGAAAGTGTGGGGTAACTTAAGTGATTAAAACTCTCCTCTCAATTCTAAAAGATCGTGATATCGATTCTCACCGTTATCCTTATGGCTCCCTAGCAAAAAAAATAATAATAAATAAACATAAAATAAAAAATCGCACAATAACACAAACTTGTTTTCGCTAATGCATTCGCACTAAAAACATTCTATCTATTTTCCATAGCACGTTTTTTTTGAACATTTTGTATAAAATGCAAAGAGTATACTTCTATTATAAAATTAAAAGTGCAAATTTCCGAATTTTAAGTTCTGTGGCATCAACTAAAAAAATTGTATTCTTACATTGACCTTTTGGTTGACTTATAGAAAGCAACTAAAGGTAGAGGTGGAACTAGTTCGGTTTAAAATCGATAACCAAACCGCACCAAACCGTTTTAAAAATATGGTTCGGTTTTTTTAATAATTTTGGTGCGGTTTGGAGCGAAATTTTTTCGAAATTTCGGTGTTCGGTTTGAAGTCTTAAATTTCGGTACTAACCGCACACCGAACACCGACCTACCCGAATCCTCAAGCCCAGTTATTTATGAAGGCCCAATAGTCCAAAGTTCTAAAAACAGTTACAAAAAACCTAACCCACTTGTTAATTTGTTATGAAGAGTGTTTAATGTTATATTAGATACTTAGATAGTAGATATATGCTTATATACTTTTAGCAAGTCAAGTAGGATTTGAGTGAAGACAAGTAGAAAAAAATGTCCTACAAAATTATGGCTCGGCTTGGATTCAAAAGTAGAAGACCGAAATTTTGTGGTCTAGTGTGGTTTGGACTGTAATATAATTTTGATTGGATTGGAGTGAAATATCAAAGACCGAAATATAATGGTTTGGATTTGGAGTTGGCCAAAATCTAAACCGCACCCGGAACTTTCACCCCTAACTAAAGGTTCTCAATTGTGAAATTGGTCGGTTGAAATTGCATTCTTGGCACTCACGAATTCCCATTTCAAATATTAAACTAATAACATTATGGTATCGTGTTTACGAATTAATGATAGCTAATTTGTTTGATTCTAAAGGATCGATAAAATATCAAACAATAATTTATTACCATTATAGTTATCGTGTTCTAAAATAACAAATCAAACGATAAAGCCTACATAATTTGTGTCCGTGTTGGTTATGGAAAGAATTGTGCATTCATGTTGACAATAAGACACAAGAGACACCATGACCATAAGCAACATCTAATTGATGCGTTCACTTTATTTCAAGGTGCACAATGTCAATTGTGTACAAACATTACATCTAACTTATTCTAAACAAACATTGAATCTTGAAGGATTTAGGTATACATGGTTCTTCTGTCATCAATTTTAGCGCACACACCAACAAAATTGTGCAATTGAGCTTCTTCATCTATTTCTCTCACTTCACAATGAAAGATTTGTGTATAACTATTGCCAAAACACAATTTTTCGACCTAACAATCAAATCTTCACCGGACTATATATGTCATTTTGAAAGAAACGATATAGTCCGGTACAAGAACAAAGAGGCATAATTTGATAAACAATCGACAATAGATGTAATGATACACCACTCGAGTAAGTTACTCCAAGATTTAATCTCCTTATCTCGAATATAAAAAGAAAGTTAGAAAATTAATTTGGTTAGGAATTCTCTTCCGAACCCATAAAATCAAATAATACCCCCCGTCACAAGTAAAACTTAAATGACACTCAATTGGTCAATTTCTAATCACACCATCAACATCACTAATCCTCAACTCCATAATAACACATTGAAATCGGAAGTTGCAACACAACCTCACACTTCCCAATTTTAAATCACTAATTATCACATAATTTACCGATTAACACCCATTAATACTACCCAATTACAAACACTTTCCACGCTTTTATCATTACAATTTACAAACACGCACATACACACATTTTACTTATGGAAACTCGTAAATTAAACCCATTTCTCAATTTATGTCGCTTTATTTTCGACCCTTTAAAAATCCACGCATATCATATTCACATGCATGTAGCATGCATAAATTCAGCTACAATTACATAATTTCACATGCATTTTAACCAATCATTTATCCATAATTAATTAAAATTCACTAAAAACAAATTTCAAAAATACAAAAAATAATAATGTGAATTGTAATGATATGATATAATATGATATATTGATACTACTAACAAAGTATTAGTACAATTTTTGTTTTCATATCATCGAATTTACATTAACATTAATATAATTATCTAAATAAACAAAAAAAAAAAACTGCATATTTTCTCTTTTTCTTATAAATATTGACAACATTGGAAAAAGAGATATGACAAAATGCCCGAAATGTGACGTCGTAATTCCGGCAAGTGGGTTTCGGCAGTTTTTTCTTACTCACTCACTGAACTAAACTATGTTGTAGGGAGGAAATTAAATTAACAAAAAAAAGGGAAACAAAAAAAATAAAGTGGAGGTTTAATTTGCGTTACAGTCACCTGCCTGTGTCAATCACAAGGGTGACAGACGAATGTGGACCCTCCACGTGGCGGATGAGTGCTGAGGTGAGAGACCCGGATGGTGATGATTCGGATTCGGGTTTTGTTTACATCTGGATCCACCGAGCAAGTTGCGTAGGGTTAACAATCCCAGGGATGTGGGCCCCATCAGTTTTTAAAAGTTGTGCCACGTCAGCGTAGCTACGATTCGATTTGAGGCTTCCCGGTTCAAACCCGGCTTGGTGAGCCGGTTTCCTCTTCGGCTCAGCGGCTGAGACAGGGACGGCTTCGGCTCGAGCCGGGTCGAACTTTTGCCCGAATAAAGTCCCCTTGGTTAAAAACTCGTGGGCCATGTATCCGGCTAATAGCCGGTTTGATGAAACCGGGTTATTTGGGTTCAAACCGGGTTCAACCGTCTTTGACGACGTCGTACTAGCATTGTTGTTATGGTTATTATTATTATTACCAGATAATAGCGGTTTGTGGTGTGAATTCCCGAAACTACCCTTGTAAAATGAAGAGTTTTCTATCTCCCCTCTATCTTTGCGCTTTCGTGTGGCTGTTACCACGCTTCGAGTTGTGTGGTTCATTTTTTTTTTTGTAAGGGGTATATCTGTAAAATGACGTAAAAAAATATTCCTTTTTTTATTTTAAGTAAAAAATAAATAAAAAAAAGATAGATAGTTACATCAGGCAAGTGGCGTTTTCAAATACACACTACAAGGGCAAAACCGTAATTTCACAACAACAAAACAAATTAAGAAAATGGTTTGCAAAAATTACAGGTGAGAGAGATAGGAGGGTGTTGGTGGGCCAGGAGTCGGGCCCACGACCGGGCCAAGGTGGTGGCGGGTGGTGGTCGGAAAAAGAAAGAGAGGGAGGAAGAGTGTGGAGGAGAGAGAAACTAGAGAGAGAAGGAAAAAGGATTTGGGGGAAGAGAAAGAATGAGAGCACGAAAGGGGTTGGGGGGTATATATATAGGATTGGGTATTTGAATGACCTTGGTGTGTGTAGAAATAACGAGAATGCCATTCATATGAATATGAAAAGACTAAATTGACCATGGGGTTTTTGTTTTGTGTTAAAAGGCCCATTTGGTAGTCCATTTTAAAACAAATGGTTATTTGGGAAAAGGATAATAGAGATGACATAAGTCTTGTATTTGACGTTTCATGTAAATAAGGATTAAGGACCCAATTAATACTATCTTCTCCTTTTGAACGGGGGTAATTTGCTTGCTTTTCAACAATGATTAGGTTTTGTGTGTTTTGTATGGTTATGTTATCTCCTTGAATTGGCATTGTTGGATCATGACTTCAAGGGTATTTATCTCCATATAAACAGTATTCCGGCGTTGTACGAGCTTACCTCGCCCGCCTAACGGAGAAATTGGTACAACGGTTTTAGTGATTGATTAAGTTTAAGTAATGCGCTTCATAATGTTGGTTTGGATTTTGAAATTTATATTCTGTTTTCAACTTTTTCTGAAAATATGGGAAACTTACAAAAAGAAATTACGAGCATGAGTTGGAAAGAGAGAAAGAGACTTTTAAAGTAACAAATATGTGAAATATAGTATCAGACATATAGGGCATGAAACCAAGGTAAGAGAAGAAATCGGTGGGCGGATTTTAAAGTACACAAATCACTAAAGAATGCATTTTCCTGTTTTGAACTTTTTCTAAAAATATGGAAAAGCTGCACAAAGAGATTACGAACACAAGTTGGAAAGTAAGAAAAAGACCTTTAAAATATGAAAAATATGAGATGTTGTATCAAGCAAATAAAGCATAAAACCAGGGTAAGAGAAGAAATCGGAAGGCGGAGTTTAATGTGCATAGATCGATAAAAAGGACAATTTCTTATTTTGAACAGAAAATATGGCCGAAAAACTTACAAAAAAGAAATTACGAAGGTGAGTTGGAAAGTCAGAAAGAGACCTTTGAAATATGAAAAAAATGTGAGATATTGTACCAAGTAAATAAGGCATGAAACCATGGTAAGAGAAGAAATCGAATGGCGTAGATTAAAGTACATGGATCGGTAAAGAAGACAATTTTTTCAATTTTGCACCTTTTTTCTTAAAATCTAGAAAAATAAAAATAAAAATAATATGAACATGAGTTGGAGAGTGAGAAAGAGACCTTTAAATTATGAAAAACATGAGATATTGTATCGTGTAAATAAGGCATAAAACCAGGGTAAGAGAAGAAATCAGCTAACAAAGTTTAAATTACATGGATCGGTAAAAAAGACAACTTTTTTTTCTTAGAATGTGGAAAACTTTTAAAAAAATTACGAACATGAGTTGAAAAGTGAGAAAGAAATCTTTAAAATATGAAAAATGTGAGATATTGTATCAAGATAAGTAAGTGAGGCATGAAACCACAATAAGAGGAAAAATCAACTGGTGGAGTTTAAAGTACATAGATCATTAAAATAGACAACAAGCAAAATGAAAAGGTGCTGAAAAACATTAATTTTGAACAAAAAAAAAAAATTTGTTGATAACAACCAATCTTCGCTTTCAGTTGATCATGAATTACAAATAAAATTTCTTATTTAATTATTCCATACACCTGCCTTCTAATAGCCGTTGTAGTTTTCAATCAAAACCCTATTATTAAGTTTTAAATGTTAGATTTAGAGTATACTTTAATCGTTATACTAAAATACTTGGTAAAAGATCAATTGCGAAATCTATGAGTAAATCAGTGCAGAAATTTAGATTTACTTTATACTTTAATTCCTATAAATGAATTAATGAGTAGTATTGAATCGAATTCCTTCTAGGTTTGAGTCATCCAATATTTATACTCAACAGGAATCTCTCTGGCGGTGAGACTGTGAGATGTTATTGAAAGTCTATTGTTTTTGGAATTGGGGACCATAATCGTTGATGTCTATTTACAATCAAGTCATTTTCCTAATCCACCCATCATGTATTAGAAAAGGCATAATAATCTTTGCATAATATATAATCTAATACTTTATAAAAAAAATGTAAATAAACCCAACTATAGTTACTACATACTTAATCACTTTATTTGGACCAAAGTTTATAATAGTGTATTAATACAAGTTTATTCGAATAATACAACATATATCAATTATATTAGGTACATAATTCCAACATTTAAATGTTATTAAGAAAAAAAAAACAAACAAATACTTATCACACGCTAATAAAATTGTTATTTAATCAAATTTCTGCCCTGTTTGAATTTGAATATAGCTTTTTATTTTAAAATCATCAACTAAGCAATTTTTTTTACTAAATTGTCACATAAAAAAGACTTTCATATATGACAATCTTTAAAAAGTAGAGGAGGTAATTCAAATTCTTTGCATTTTATTATTATAAAAGTTAATAAAGGTTACCTTTTCATTCTTTTAACACAAAAATATGCTAGCTTGTTTTTCTTCTTTTCTTTTCGTTTCTTGTTTTATCTTTTTTTGCAACACATAAATATTTTATTTTTCAAAAAATACCTATTGTTGCAACTAAAAAAACAGAAATAATACTTATTAAGTTATAAGGTACAACCAATTAAGCAATCTAAATAATTAATTTTTGTGCTAATGAGCCATAAAAGTAGGCCATAAGAATCAATTACAAAATTTCCTAAAATCAGAAGAGATACAAGAACTAAAAAGGCAATTTACCCTACCCACTAGGGATAAAATTGGAATTGACTACAAATTATTCCTCCAATCCAAATTTGAAATATTACAAAATTGTGTTTCTTTGAAAAAATAAAGCCTTAAGTAGTAGGGAGATGAAAATTTTAGCCCAATAACATATTATATGCCAATCTACCGCCAAATGGCCATCATTTAACAATAAATGTGTTGGGCCTAGCATGACCAGTCTCTTTTGGAACAACTGGTCGAAGCCCACCTCCGTAGTAGAACGCTTAGTGGGCCGCCTAAGCGTTTAACCTCAGTAGCTCATATATGGATCGAGTACTTAGGCCCATCCCAACCCAAATCGTTTATTATTGAGGAATCTGTCTAATCTACTACGTATTTATATCTTCAATCTATAACTCTATGTTAAAATTGACTACTGAAGTACTGATGACATCATTATTGGACAGGTGTCAAACTTTATTATAAAAATTGTCTCCAAAATTGCTTATGACATCATTATTATAATTTTTAACTATTCATGTTAAGTTTAGAAAATTGAGCAAAAAGTCGACTTTGCAATTGATTATTAGCTCTGTTTCTTACTAATTGCAACAGTTGAATTTTTTATTCCTCACAAATAATATCCAAGTGTTGTTAATAAGAAACGAAGGTAGTATGTATTTTTCCCCCACTCCTACCACTTCAATGTTTAAATGTGAGAATGAATAATACATTTTTTTCATCTCTTTCTCCATTATTCATTTTTTTTTTATAGTCTTCCTCCTTTATTCATATGAAATAAGCTATCTTTGAATTTCCAAAATTAATTTTCTAATGGTAAAATTTTGCACTAAGGTCCTGTTTTCCTCGGCTTATTTTTGCTTATTTTCAGCAAAAATAAGTTCCGTTTAGCAAAAATAAGTTCAGATCAACAAAAATAAGTTCAGTTCAGCAAAAATCAGTTTCAAACCTTAATAAGTTGTTAATGATTTCTGCATAATAAGTTCAGTTCAACAAAAATAAGTTCAGATAAGTAAAAATAAGTTCCAATAAGTAAAAATAAGTTCCGATAAGTAAAAATAAGTTCAGATCAGCAAAAATGAATTCAAATCAACAAAAATAAATTGAGTAAAACAGTGCCTAAGTCTATAATATAATTGATTTTAATTCAATACAAAATTTAAAATTATTATCGATCAATTTCTAAATAACAAAAATTATGGATGTATATTATTTATAAAACCATGCATTGCATGGTTGCTAGTCTTGTAATATCATACAAAATCATAATTTTGACTTGAAGTGAATTTACAGTTGTACTGTTTGTACGTTATGTACTTTTGTTGAAAGTTGTAGGCTTGTAGCCCATCAAAAACTTTACTCGTAGTTAATTTGGGTTACTCTTTTGAAGGAGAAAATTTGACAATGTGACAATATTTTTTTATTCTTTTTTTGAAAATAATGTACTCGTAATTTTTCTAGGTGTCTCTTTGATTAACATAATTAAGATAGATGAACTATTATGATTGTTTGGTCGATAAAAACTTTGGTGGTTACTTTTCAAAACATCGCCTAAAATTTCCTAGCTGCATTGCTTAACTTCAATTGTATTCAAACAAATAAACTACAGTTTACTGCAAAATAATAAGGCACACAAATTTACATATTTACCTACTTGTAGTATATATTAAGTTAATTATCATGCATTCATGCGTCAACTACTATGTCAACTACTATGGAGTTATGATGATCCTCCATCTATAAGGAGTGAGTAAGAGTATGTTTACTTTGGCTGAAAACACCTGAATTGAACTGATTTAAAAGTTTTTATTATGTTTTTTTTTTAAAGAAGAGCTGAAATGTTCAGAAGCGAACAAAACTGAATGAAGCCGAGCTGGATTGAACTGAACTAAACAAAACTATTTGAAGTTGAACTGAACTGATTTTAAGCTGAAGTAAACATGCCCTAATTAATCTAGCTACTTTTAATTATTTGAAGAAATAACTCCCTTTTAATTCGGAGGGGTTCATCGTAGAAAAACTGATATCTCAGGAGCACCAAGTAGAAAACCCTTTTTTTTTTAAAAAAACAGTTTATTTAACAATTTACATACTCTAACACAAACAATTCATCCAAATCTAAAATATAACAAGTGTTACCCCAAATGAAACCCAAATTAAATGTTTAACGTAATTATGAACCCTAATCATGATGCAAATCAATAAAATCGAACTAGAGAATAAATAAAATTAAAGAGTCTCCATCATACGATAGACACAAATTCAAATTTGAAGCTTTAATGACAATGATTATTTATTTAATTTTATTTTTTTTGTGAAAAAAACTAATTCTTTAATTTTTTTTGCTCAGGATTACTAATATTACTGAAAAGTTTATGGTTATGGAGTCTTGTTTGGATTTTATTTGATCAATAATATGAGAAGTACAATCAATATATGTAAATCGTTTTTCATAGGTACGTTAATATATTTGTAATTAATTTGTTAATATCGCTTTACAAAAATTCATGTATTTATATTGTTGTAACAATTTAGTTGCAACAATTTGACATAAAATAGAGAGAAAAATGTCAAATTGTTACAAATAAATTATTACGGAGATAGTAACAGACTAATGGGTAGTTCTTAATAAAATTTTCATGATTTTATATCAAACGTAACGAATTTATTAGGTGGACTTTTTGTAGCATGATCTAAATGGAACCCAATATACATGGGATTGCACATGGGGCTCGAAAGACCTCGACTTCTCACGTTGCTTCTGCAATACGCGGGGAAAAACATGAATAAAACCAAAAATTTAGAATTTAAAATCATTTGAGGGACCTCTTCATAGTTATTAATTGATTTAAGGCTAGCTAATTTATGAATAACTAGTAGTCTCTCAATTTCAAAATGATTGTTACGTTTAGAATTTAGCACAAAGATTAAAAGCTGATATATGAGGTTAGTAAATATTGGAGTAATTTAATTAGAGAGAAGTTGATTCTAATGTCTTAATCAATGCTCATGATAATTTAATGGGTATTTTTATGTACTTTAACCAAACATGAGTATGAAAACATTGGCTATGACTTTGTTATATTTGATGCTTTTAACTAATACGAGTAACCAATAGGAATGCTTATATAAATCGAAAGATTCCAAATATAATAAACAAATGAAATACGTAACAAACTCTGTGAAACGGAGGGACTACTCTATTAGAAGTGGAATAGTTCTTTACATGTAACTATGTAAGTGGGGTCTTTTTTCATGTGCTTGGTGGATGTAAAATTGAATTTGGATCTTGAAAAAAAAACTCTTCGCAATAAATGTTTTTCAATTAAAAACCTCCATTGTTGGTCCATGAATAGTAAGAACTTAAGAAAGTATATATTCATAGGCGACTTGGTCCAAAAGTGAGCAAATTCGTAATTGTACATTTTTTTTTCAGGTTAGAATCATGCATTTTCAAGTTACACTAGAAAATTTTCAAGTCGCCATTTTTATCATATCAAACCGCCTATCTTTCAAGTCACTAAATTAATTTTAAATCTGGGTCAGTGATGTATGTTTTCAAGTCAGAATGTGTAACTTTCAAGTAAAAGAAAAAACATAATCAGTCCTCTGGGCTCTGGCCAACTAAGCTATTTGTATATCATTGCTCTTCACCGTAGTTGCTCAAATTTATACAGTTATACTACGGAGTAAGAACTATCATGATTATCATAATTGTTGTACTACGTATTTATTAAGAACTTCATTGTTTTCCTCCTAATTTCAAGATATTTTGGAATTGATAGATTCTTTCAACCATAACTTTTGTGGCTCTCTAATCACCAAAATAATAACAATAACAATTAAATTCTTTTAGGTTCGAGAGCACTTATTTATAGTTTTTTTTTTTCGCAAATAAAATGACTTTTTTTTTTTTAGGTTCGCTAAACCTTGTGCACTGACCTTTGTAAATTTTTTAAAAACAAATTTATTGGTTCACATAGTTGATTATCTATTATTAGAGTTATGTTCAACAGATTTCATTCAATTTGAAAAAAAAAAATGATATGAATTACATCTTACATGAATGATGTCAAACTACGCAAAATCAATGAAATAATAGAAAGAAAAGAACCAATGCACATTTTATGACGCATATAAAACAAAATCATGGAATCAAATAAAATTAAGGTATCTTAGCTTATTTTTATTTGTTATAGTGATTATTGAAGAAATAAACAAATTAATTATTAATTATGAGAAAATATATTGAAAACCAATGTAAGATGAGTAATTTAATTATGTCATTTTATGTATTTATTAAGTCTTATGCTAGTTATAGAGTCACGAAATCACATTTTGTTACTATCCTAATTCCTTAAAGTTATTAATTTAAGCATTCTTTATTAATTATTAAATGTAGAGTTAGAGAGTGTAACCAATCTTTAATTATGTGTAATTTGTTAATTTGGGCGTTGGCTTGCATTATTTATGATTTAATTAAGTCTTAGGTCTTAGAATCCATATATAATAACTAATGAAATACCATGACAATGGTGTACTATTCTTTTCTTTCTTTCTTTTTGTCTTTCTTTCTGTTTTTGACGTAAGACTAAAGTTGGAGCCACAATAATGGACCAAATATCTTCTTCTTCTAATGGTAATGACATTGGATCCGGTAAATGAGTCGGACCTACTCGCAAGATACTCCGTCTTAGGTCACCCCTACAAACAACATGATCCGGCTCAATTCAAAATGTCTAAGGGGATGAGTGTTAACCCCACGATGTGGGTTTGGGAGGGAGCCGTAGCCGGACCCTTGCCTAGTTGTCAATGTTGTGGAAGGGGAATCCGGCCCAATAAGTTATGAACAAGTGACATAACGAACGAATTAATTAAGTCAAGGAATTGAATAGGAGCAATACGAATTTGTAAATTTAAAATTAAAGGAGATAAAATAAGAAGTAAAATTTTGGTAAACGCAGCTATGAGTTTACAAAATAATAAAATCGTATAGAGTGTTAGGGTGGGTTATGAAATTTAACGTCTTAAATTTGACCTTGCTCGATCCCTAAACTTGATTGGTCACGTCTTTCCTACATACTGTTCAAAGAATGACCTTATTTTGAAAATTGAGTAATAAGACATACATCTATCTGTCTATCCTTCTCTAGAATAGATTTTATGATAACGATGGTATGAGCTGCCTATGAGCATTATTAGGGTTGGCAATTTCCAACTATTAATTAACCTCTGCATGCAATAAATTAAATCTAAAACATCCAAAATTTGACGTTCTTAATTTAGCCAAACCATGTTCTTGAATTGTTTTTGTTTAACTTCCACTAACGTGAAAGAAACTAATTGAACCATTACAAGAAAAGAAATCATCAACAAACGTTTAAAGATTTTGTTGTAATAATAACTTAATTAACAATTTATCGCACACACTATAGTGAAGGATGTGATAACAAGATTTGCTTATAATATAAACTTGCACTTCTTATCTTTCCCAAAATGGTGGAATTATTAAATCATAATTCTCTTAACCTAATTGACGTAGTTCTTTAGAAGGTTTTTTAGGAGTAAGGGTTGAACAAGAGGGGATCTACACATTTTGTCAACTCTATAACAACGTTGTATATAATTATATAAGTAAATCATGCATATAATGAGGGATAATGTAACCATCAAGATGAATCGTTGTCATGGTACTCGTACTAAACATCTACAAAATTTAAGTCTACAAAATAGTACAAATACATAAAGTCAAAGTAATAAAACCAAAATCAACAACCTATGGAATGGGAGTAAAAGCTAACAATAATAACAAATCCGATCCCATTATAATTAGACTATCTAAAGCTCTTATGAAGTCACAAATCCCGACCACTATATTCACATATTACTATACTATATTAGTTGTATTACTTATAATTAATTACTCAGCATATTATCTACTCCTTTCGATCTGTTACACTTTGTTGATTACGTGTAAAAACTTTTTATAAGAAAATATAAAATTGGTTAAAGCGTAACCAACAAAGTCAAATACCAAATTCTACTCAAGCTTGATTGTGAAACATCAAAGCATGGAGACATACATGCATGGTGTACTCCAAAATATGGTTATATAATATTGATAGGGTGTTATCTGCATTGTAACAGTATAAATATCAGAGAGAACTACTGATCGAACTACTGATGATAGATCAATAATAGAAAGAGGAACCGAATTACATGGGCTAAAAAAAAAAGTGACCTTTTTCCAACGCTTGAGACAACTTACATCCAACAACATGACTCGTGTATTTCTAAAGTCTAAATTTAATTTAGGGGGTCCATTTGTTGATTTTTCGTGATTTGATAAACTTATAAAAATTAATTAAGAACAACACAAAAAAAAAAAAAAATTTGTTATTTTCGTATAAAATCAATGAGTTGGCTTGGATAGATTATTGTAGGTATTAGTGATTCGTCAAGATATTATAACTTTCTGTAATATCTAATATCGGACTTTTTTTTTTTTGATGTGGTTGTGATTTCTTACATTTTCCTTTATTAGGAAAAGAAATCTATTAGCCATTTAGCCATTTAAAAAAGTCAATTAAAAGCATCCGTTTAGACAAGTGTCTCTCCCAAAATTCCATTATATAGTACGGGGTACCTAGTAAATCATATTATCTAAATTTTTGGTATGTAGTTTAATCTAAAAAACTATATAGTATGTATAATAGAATCACAAGTTGATATTATGTATTACTTCGTATTTACCTACAGTTTTCCAAAACATAGAAGGAGACATACCACCACATTTTTGGATTACACAACGAGAAATTCTTAGTGTCTAATTGTTAGATGCAAATTAATTTGCATCTTGTAAGACAATAATTATATAAAATTTCGAGAGGTAGTATATGGGATATATACAAATATTTGCATATACGTACCATTAGTGCCTCTTAAAATTTTGAGAGGCAGTATGTGGGATATATTATACATATGTGTACAATTAATATTTGTATATATGTACCGCTAGTGTCCCTTAAAATTGTTTATGTTTACTACATTGTCTTGCTAAATGCAAAATTTACATTGCATCTAACAGTTGAAAACTAGGCATGCCTCTTAAACAAGTTCAGTTCACCAATTAAAAGCTAACTTTAAAATGTAGATGAAAAAGAGTTTTATCATAAGGCAACCTTAGCTTTAATTAAGAAGATAGTAGTAGCTAGTAATTGTATAAAAGGATTGAATAATAGATAGGCACTTGTAGTGAAATTCACATATATTTCATGCACCACGTAATAGTACTTGATCCAAAAAAATTGGTTAGCTATCAAAATCAAAACAATAATGTAGACTACTTAATAAAGTAAGTAGTGTTGAAAAATTAACTGTCGATTACTCTCAAGTCTCAACTTCTCAAGTATTAAATGCTAGTGAACCCAATAAGTGGACTAGAAAATAATGTACTCGCGCGTAATTTTAATGGTACGTATTATCAACCATAATACATGCAGTAGTTGGTTGTTGTTGTTATTATTGATTGAATTATTTAATGCACTATTGTAAAAACTAGTCCTATATAAATCATCTAAATTATGTAAGTTTTCTCAACAAAATCTTTCATTATATTACCATTACATTTTTGATCTCCAAGATGAAGGGAGGTAGTAAGAGACTTTCTTTGTTGTTTCTAATTTGCTTTCAAATTGCCATATCAAGTGTTAGTGCAAGAGATGTGGTAGCACAGGATGAAGATGAGAAGCTCTTCTTTGGCAAGGGCGGAGGAATTGGTGGAGGGTACGGTGGTGGAAGCGGTGGTGGTGGTGGATTTGGAGGAGGAGGTGGTGGAGGTGGAGGATTTGGCGGTGGTGGCGGCGGAGGGGTTGGAGGCGGCCACGGTATCGGTGGTGGAATTGGTAAAGGTGGTGGCGTAGGTGGTGGAATAGGTAAAGGTGGAGGCATTGGTGGTGGAATCGGTAAAGGTGGCGGCATTGGTGGTGGAATCGGTAAAGGTGGCGGCATTGGTGGTGGAATTGGTAAAGGTGGAGGTGTTGGTGGTGGAGTAGGAAAGGGTGGAGGTGTTGGTGGAGGAATTGGTAAAGGTGGTGGCATAGGTGGTGGAGTTGGTAAGGGTGGAGGTGTTGGTGGAGGAATTGGTAAAGGTGGTGGTGTTGGTGGTGGAATTGGCAAAGGTGGGGGTCTAGGTGGAGGAGGGGGTTACGGAAAGGGTGGTGGAGTCGGTGGTGGAATTGGTAAAGGAGGTGGTGTAGGTGGAGGAATTGGCAAAGGTGGAGGTCTCGGCGGAGGAGGAGGTTATGGAAAGGGTGGTGGTATCGGAGGTGGAATTGGCAAAGGCGGGGGTCTAGGAGGAGGAATTGGCAAAGGTGGAGGTCTAGGTGGAGGAGGGGGTTACGGAAAGGGTGGTGGTGTTGGTGGTGGAATTGGAAAGGGTGGTGGTTTAGGCGGTGGAATTGGTAAAGGTGGTGGAGTCGGTGGTGGTGGTGGCTTTGGAAAGGGTGGCGGTATTGGTGGAGGCATTGGAAAAGGTGGTGGATTTGGTGGGGGTATTGGTAAAGGTGGAGGATTTGGGGGTGGAGCCGGAGGAGGATTTGGAAAGGGTGGAGGTATAGGAGGAGGATTTGGGAAAGGCGGTGGATTTGGAGGAGGCTCTGGTGGGGGATTTGGCGGTGGGGGTGGTGGTTTTGGTGGAGGACACCACTAAGTCATCTCCGACGCTAGCTACACATAAACTTGTTACACGAGAAAGATTTGCTAATATCATGCATGAGTTACTCCATGCAAAGAAGGCGGATTGGCATTGAAGCCACTAGTAGTCATATATGTATTTTAATTACTATCTTGTAACAGTTGTAAGCATAATTTGTTGAATTTGGAGTATTCATTATTCTGTACTCTAGCTAAACTTTCCTAGCTTCATCCCAATATCATATTACAAAGTACCTCGTATTAGCTACTAAGGTTGTACTTTGATCTTTACTTATGAGTGAAATAGTTGTGATTGCTAAATAATTTGCGATGACCCAAACTCTATATATGTCACAATATAATCAATAGGAATTACTCATCAACAATTCAACATATACAATTCTTCAATTTAAACTATATATGTTAAAAGAAAAGAAATTAGCAATAAGTACAGTCGAAGCTAAAGCATTAAAACCAAATTATACACATCATCCTAATCCCTTTACTAGCTCCCTTTCAAGATTCATGTGTAAATCGAAAGAATATGTCATGTATAACACAGAAGAAAGTACAAAAGACAAGTGTTAGATATTAATTGAAGATCCAAACAACTTGAAAATGTAGTTGTACACTATATTTATCATATGGTTACATAACAGTATGAGTTATGACACAACAGAAAAATACAAAGACACAAGGTAAGAGACAAAGCACTAAAATATAACATTATGAGGTATGCATTATATAAACAACATGTATGCACTAAATATAGAGTACTTATTAATGATTAAGCCAACCTCTTTGAGGATGAAAACTGTACCTTTGTGAATATTCCTTTTAATTAGTATAAACAAGTTTAGAATAATTTTAATATTACTTTATTAAAGGGTAAATTGATAAGTAGCTTATAATAATACTACTCATTCTTGTGCTAAAATGCTAATGAGATGCAAGTCATCATTAGTAAGTAGCTCTTTGTTGAGTTCAGGTCCATCAAATCATTAACTCAATTGGTTATAGATATTCTTCATGATTCGAGATGATGAGATTGATTCATTTCTGCCTTTGAAGCTTTCTAGCACTAAGTAAAGTAACATTATTTATTATGTTATTATCAATAACTATATTGATGCATTATACAAAGTAGTAACTTTGTTGATGTATAATGTACGAGCAGTATTAATTGATGACCCTTATAACTCCATATTGCTTAATTCCATTTGTATTGATGGTGCATAGTCGGTGATATGTCATATAAGACTCTATAGGAGTGTAAACTCTAAATCGAATGTGGAGTAACTTAATTGGTTAAAGTTTTCTTGTAGATACTAGAGAATTTTGGAACTGATTTTCAATACTCACATTAGTGTTAAAATGAAGAAAATCTATTTTTTTTTTCACATTTTTCACCGTGGTAGCTCTAGTTTTGCTTAACCAATTTAACGACTATTCTTATTAAATGATATAGCAACTAATGCAATTAGCTACTCCATACGTAACAAATTGAACTAGACTTACCCATAATCTCTAAAATATTACAATCACATCTAGTCGGTTAGGTCAACTTTTTTTTTCATCCTACAAATGACGTCTTACTAACCGATTATTGTTTTACAAATCTTGTCTATATCATTACTTTAAAAACATGTTCAACAAAACTAATTATAACCATTAACCGTCAATTGTCAAAATAGTAGCAATTAGAGATTAGCGGTAAAACTAAATTAGTACTCAATGCATAATCAAACATATAAAAACACTCGATAAATTAACCAAATGATGAACAAATAGCACGCAGTTGACCAACAGAAAGAACAAGTAGGACCCACAATAACCAACATTCGTTCATCCATTTCCTCCTTTCACCTTCTAATAATAAACTACTCACTAATAATCACTTAATCACTCATTCTTACTTACCCATTAATCACTTGTAAATTCAATAATGTGAACACAAATTTCAATTTGATTTTTTTCTCACTAATTTTCATTTCATTCCCAAATTATAAAATATACCATCTTTTGATCTTGCATTAAAAGAACTTATTTTTTTTTTTACCAATTAAAGACACCATTTTTATTTTTTTAATTTTAATGTTTAGTAAAGAAATAGTGAGAAAACAAGCAAAACCCAAGAATTTAATTGGTGGGTTTTTGATTTGTTACCAATTTAATCAATTTTTGACGCTTTTTATAATTCTCAACGCTATAATGGGTTTTGGGTTTGACGTTTTGTGGGCTCTTTTTCCTCTGCTTTTTCTCTTCAATCAGCAGGTATAACTTCACTTTTCTTCTTTTTAATTTTTTTTTTTTTTTTTTTTTTTTTTTTTTTTTTTTCTTTTTTTTTTTTTTTTTTTTTTTTTTTTTTTTTTTTTTTTTTGCTTTTTTTACTGTACTATGATTGTGATTTTGGTACTATCTTTTTTGTTTTTTGCTGTAATTTAATGGGTTTTTTTTGTTGTTGTTTTTAACTGTGTTTATTTTTATGGGGTTCTTTTTAAATATATTTTTGTTTGTTTTTGTTTTTGTTAATTTATGTCTTAATCTTGTTGTTAGTTGTGATTAATTGCTACTTTTTTTTCAAATGTGGAATCATTGATTACCCTTGTTAACCTTTTTACTAATTTACCATTTGATTTCTGTTGTTTTTTTAATTAATTTTATTTTTTATTTTTTTAACTTTTGAGTTTCATGTTTGATACATTTTGCTCAATTTTCATGGTTTAAGAAATTTGACTTTAGTGTTTATTTTATATTATTTTAATTTAATTTATTTGTTTAGTTTTACATTGGAGGAAAATTTGAGACTTAGAGTTATGGGGTTTCATTGATTTCTGAAGTGTTTGGAGTTTAATGCATTGTGCTTAGTTTTAATGGTTTAAGAAATGAGATTGAGGAATAATCAGAAGATTCTGGATTTTGGGATTTGGATACTATATTGAAGAATATTTGTCCACTTCTTGGAAACTGTGATTCTTTTTGCAGTTTTATCTATCTATTGTAATCTGTTAATGGGGGTGTTTTTTTTTTTTTTTTTTTGGTGTATAATATTTTATTTTAGCAATTTGTATCTAGTAAGCTCATCAATCTGTCATGAGGAAGTTCCGAATTTCGAATTCATGGACTCTTGAATCCTCTATGTTTGTGGGATTGAGTTGTTGGAATCTTTCATATAGATTTCATGAAGCATTACTTTGTTATGTACACTTGGGGTAAGAAATACTTGTACTGATTTGTAATATGAAAGCTAAACGTTGTAGGAAGACTCAGGGTGGTGGTCGTAGAGGCAGATTGATGAAGATGATGAAGTGTTTTTTGTTTGGGAAACAAGTGAAGGCTGATAAAGCAAAAAATGAATCATCGGAGTCTTCCTTGGCGACCAGAGATTATTCAGCCAGTGGTGGTGTATCTCGAGCTGCTCAACTTCAACCAAAGACAAACTCAACCCTCGAAGAAGCTGAATTATCTCTTCGTGAAAGTGGTTATCTCAACTATGAGGTTGGTTTGTCAATGCCTGATAAGCACTGCATCATTTATTGAGAATTATGCTGCCGAAGTTGCATTGTCTATTGATCAATAATATGTCATGCATAGTTCGGCTTTATGCATATCTAAAGTGTTTGTTTTATTCACCGTATCTAATCTTTTCCAGCACAAAGAAAGTTTTAAACGCTACTCGTAGTATTCTGAAATTTGAAAAATGGATCATTCTTGCTTTGCTGTCATATTCCTCCAAAAAGTTGAGAATTTAGTGAGTTTAGTACCATAGCAATTTTTTCTGGCGTCATTTAATCCAGAGCTTATGTAGGGTTAAAATCTTAATGTACGCAGTATTAAGTTTCCAACTGAGTATCGTTGATCAGATTTGTCTATACGTTACTAATTTGGCATTAGTGGATATTAAGATATAGGTTGTTGCAAGTCATATATATTTTAGTGTAG
This sequence comes from Suaeda aralocaspica, assembly GCA_016808085.1. NCBI lineage: Eukaryota > Viridiplantae > Streptophyta > Magnoliopsida > Caryophyllales > Amaranthaceae > Suaeda > Suaeda aralocaspica. Next base: position 508,336 of record PYUH01000049.1, read on the forward strand.
GCTTAAGGCAGAAGATGGTAAATATTTTTTAGCCATATACATGCATTGGAATGGTCAATTTGTATTTTCCGGAGAATTAATGATTTAACTAACTGTTTAATGGATATTAATGGAAATGGTAATCTAAACTTTTGTAATCTGTCTTCAGAGCTACATAGAATTAATCTTTTTAAAAGAAAGTCGCCATGTTGACGGCAAACTCTTGGTATTTCTCTACTCCTTTCATTAGTTAGAATTGCATTTTATCAGAGCTGTGCATTTCTGCTTTAATGTATGTGATTGAAGTACATGTTGATTGAACTCTTGAGAATAATACCTTAGCTTTTCTGCTTCTATGTAAAGTAAATATATGCATGCATTCCACACTTGCACTTCTGGTGTGCTACCTAGATGGGGTTAATTTTATTTCAATGTCAATAGTATTGCTGCTGCCACAAACAGATGATTTTGTGCTCGTCCGCATCCATTTTAGAGAAGCTAGGTTGACAGTTATTTATGTACCTTTGGTGAAAGGGGTTCCCTCTTTTATTATAAATTGAACCTCAATTTAGTGCTTTTAGCTTTATAGGAGAACTTTGGCTGCATCTGTATTTTTTCTACAAAATTTTTATACAGCAGAAATTATAAAAATCTTGATGGCCCTTGTAAAGATCTTTAAGAGAGGGACTGTTAGGGGAAAAAAATGCCGTGGAATGGTATGAACAAGATTCGTGGAGCGAAAACAATATGAGGGAACATTATTTGCAGGTCTCTTATGTGAAGTAAATAAATTTGAACTGCCATAAAAGACTAGCGAGTAGTGTCAGAATGGATTGAAGGCTAGGTTTGCTTTAATGTGTTAGTTTCTGCAATGATTAAGGACATATATTCGGCATACCTTAGGTAATTATTGGATGAAAGTAAGCGACTTTGGTCATTTGAGGAAGGTTAAAGACATGTAATTTTCTTTTAATGCTGAGTTATTCACTTTCCTCTCCCTTTCTTTCGGAAAGGTGTGACAAGAGCCCCAGAGAGGGAATAGAGTGGAGCAATTGAGAGATACCCTATAAATCTCATTTAGTGGAAAAAGGCCATTAGGTTTCTGACATTAAAGCCGAGTTGTTCTGATATTAAGAGTCCGTTTGGTATGGCGTAAAACATTTTCGGATGAAAATAGTTTTCCATGAAAAACCTTTTACATTGGAAAACTCATTTTCATAAAGAATTTCCATCGTTTGGTTGCATGTAAAATGATTTTACATTTTAAATATTTTTCATTGTTTGGTTGGATGAAAAATCAAGTATTTCAATTGTAAGGAAAATTGTTTCCCTTCCAAGCGTGATGGAAAATGTTTTCCTCCCAATTTCAAGGGAAAATGTTCTCAACATGGTAGAAAACCATTTTCCACCTCAAGTTTTACATTTTAATATTTTACTCCAAACCAAACAATGTAAAATGAGAAAACTGTTTTCAGAGAAAATGTTTTACGCTCTACCAAACAAACCCTAAGTACACCTCTCAAGTGCTTATTTAAGGTATTTTAAGCTGGAAGAATATCAGTAGGTCATTAATCTTAGGTGAAAGTGAATGATTGCGAGGTGCAGGCATGGTGTAACAGTGCCGCACAAGAGTGGGTATTTTATGATACTCCGTAGTTGCCACTGTAACACTATATGATGGAAGATGGGGTGATAAATAAGTGGCTCGAGCAATCTTATTGTAAACCCATCTTTTCATCAGAATTTCCTACTACATGTCCCTCAATTCCTACCTTGTTAGAAAGAACAAAAAACATTAATTCATCCTTTGTATTATATTGAGTTTTTCTGGTACAAAATCTTTGTTATATTATGGAAATAACACTTGACATGGTATAAAATCATAATTTTTTTTGTTATGCTTACACGATCACTTTGTATCAATGCTTGTTAGAAGAAAGTATTTTTAATAAATTAAGAAAATTAGAAATGAAGATGATAACATTCTGGAGAGGAAATGTAAATCTAGAACTACCTTCTCTTCTGTATTACCTTCTTTTAGTGTTCATAACTTATGGAGTTATGGCTCACCTACAGAGAATATGATTAAGCTTTAGCAGAGAGGGGAAAAAAAAACTATTAAGTGCAATTAACTCTGATGGATACTTGAAAAAACATAATTGATCAGCAAGGTCTTATGAGTGCCGCTGTGATGTACAGGAAGCAAGAGCCTTGCTAGGAAGGCTTGAGTACCAAAAGGGGAATATAGAAGGAGCATTTCGTGTCTTTGATGGCATTGACATTAGTGCAGTAATACCGAATATCAAAGTTTCATTAGCCAAAAGGTGTGATCCACAAAGACGCAATCCAAAAGGTGATGCAATTCTGCCAATGTCAATGCATTCTGTTGGTCTTCTTTTTGAAGCAATCTACCTCAAAACAATGTCGTTACAAACTCTTCAAAGGTTTGAAGGTATCATTTTGATTTCTTCACCTTTTATGTTTCCTCCTCGTGTTTATAATATTGGATTATGCATACTAGTTCCTTAATGGTCAACGTGTTTAAATCCCATTTGTAAGAGTTATCTTTCTCTGTTGGGTGTTCGCCCTTTTTCTTTTTGGTAACCATAGAGATCACATTATTTTTCTAACAATTATTTCAGGCTAAGATTTTCTTTGGATTTTGTTTTAATCGGTCTGTTCTTTAGTGATAGTTATTCATGTATGTCTTGAGTGTTTTATATGGATGAGAATCATTAAATGAAATTACCTTTTTGGTGCTTGATTAAGTTCAAAGTAAGACTGTAGTTGTGCAACGATGTGTAAGGCTCATTTCTTAAATGCACCAGCTTAAACACAATGAATATGAGAATCATTTGCATCTAAATTGTTGAATGGGCGTTTCCTTTTCTTATGTTTCCTCAATTTTTTGGTTCTTATAAGTTCAAAGTAAGACTATGCATGTCTGCAGTTCTTGATTTACCCAGTATAATGATTTTATAACATTTGACTTGTTGACTAAGAAAACGGAGCCAATTATTCATGTTAACAAAAGTAATTTGAAGGCTTATTTTGTATTGTGTATCTTTCTGCAGAAGCTGCTGAGTCATGCCAGGTGATTGTGGACACTGTTGAATCTGCCATACCAGAGGGCTTGAATGGAAAGTTCTCCGCCGAACTTAAACTGCAGGAGACACTGAATAAAGCTGTAGAGTTACTACCTGAGTTGTGGAAACTTGCTGGCGATCATCATAAAACAATCTCATCTTATCGTCATGCCTTGCTCTATGGTTGGAATCTTGATCCAAGAAGTCGAGCAAAGATTGAGTATGAATTTGCAATATTTCTTTTGTACTGTGGTGCTGATGCAAGTCCCCCAACACTTCGTGTCCAAGTGGAAGGAGCATTTATTCCCAGTAACAACCTAGAAGAGGCAATTCTTCTTTTGCTGCTCTTGCTAAGTAAATTTCGTCAGAGTAGGGTTGATTGGTATCCATCAATCATGGATCATCTTACCTTTGCACTATCTATGTCAGGAGACTCGGGAACTCTAGCCAGTAAATTAGAAAAACTGCCTGATGCTATCATGGCAAGAAGAGAAAGATATATGGCTCTAGCTCTTTGTTATTATCATCGTGGTGAAAATCAGGCTAGTTTAAACCTGCTAAGGAATATTATCAATGATAGAGAAAACCGAGACAATATGCATGAACTGTTACTTGCTTCAAAGATCTGTACTGAAGACACAAATTGCTCTGAAGAAGGGATTGATTATTGTGGTAAAGCGATCAAGGGGCTGGAAGGAGATTGTATAAAACTGTCCAGTCAAGCCAGTTGCTTCCTAGGCATGTTGTCCTCGGTGCAATCCAGATTGGTTACTTCGGATTCCAAAAGGATAGAGTTGCAATCTGAAGTCCTGGAAGTGTTAGGAACTGCTGAAAGACTGGCTAAAGGAAAAGATGCAAATAGTTTATATCACCTTGCCTTAGAAAATGCTGAACAGAGGAAGTTGGACACTGCATTTTCATATGCAAAACAGCTGCTGAGACTTGAGGCTGGTTCAGGTACTGCTGCATGGCTTCTGTTGGCTCGAATACTGTCTGCTCAAAAGCGTTACGTTGATGCAGAAACTATAGTCAATGCTGCTTTGGAACAGACTTCTAAGTGGGAACATGCTGAATTACTGAGAACAAGAGCTAAGCTCCAACTTGCTCAAGGCAATATAAAAGTTGCTATAGAGACATATACTCATATCCTTGCAGTTCTTCAAGCTCGGAAGAAAAGCTTCGGCATTGGAATATGGCATCCAGAGGTATGTTGATCCATGATTCTGAATAACTTAGAATTTATTTGCTAAAATTGTCCACTGCAAATGATGTGTACTGTTGGTTTGTTATTGAAAATTTTGAGCAATTCTTCTTAAGCTCTCTTAGATATATACTCACTAATTAACTTATATATTTACTCTGAAAACTTGAAAAGTATTACGTATTATTAGACATTAAGATCTCTTAATAGGCTCAGATCAGTAATATCTATCATGTTTCATGTGGAACTATGGTGGAAGTGCTGGAGCAATGCTAATTTTATGTCCAGTGTTTTTGTGTTTTGGTTCATATGTTTTATTGAAAAGTGATGCTTGTTTATTGCTAGGATTTGCAATATTGTGCATATAGAACTGCCTACGCACTAGCATTATTTGTTTATCTTATTTTAAAAATTTAGCCTTTAATATCAGCGAAATGTTGTCATTGTTAATAAAACAAAAACAAAAAACAATATGATATTTTCCAATATATTTGATGACAGAGGAAAAAACAAGACAAAATTTTGGAGATCGAAACATGGCATGACCTTGCCAACATATATACAAAGCAGTCACAGTGGCAAGATGCTGAGACCTGCCTTTCAAAATCAGAGGCTCTATGTCGTCATTCCGCTTCCAGAAACCATAGCAGAGGTAATTAACGTTATATTCAAGTCTCCCGGGTTTCTCTATCAGCTTTGTGATTGATTTTTTGATTTGTACTGATGCTTGTATGCATAATTTCTTGTAAATCAGGCTTATTTTATGAAGCAAAGGGTCTCATAAATGAAGCTCAGAGGTCATACTGGGATGCCCTGAGCAAGGATCCGAACCATGTCCCAAGCCTGATATCTATGGCTCAAATTATGGTGTATCATGGTGAGGAGTCTCGACCAGTTGCTAAAAGCTTTGCACAACAAGCGATTCGTGTTGACAGGAATAATCACACAGCATGGAAAACTCTTGGGCTGATCCATAGGTCCGATCCTCGAGGCCTAACAACTGCTGAAGCAGTTGAATGCTTTGCGACTGCTACTGCTCTTGAAGAAACTGCCCCTGTGGAACCCTTCAAATAGACTGTACTCCTCATCATCCTGTTGTACAGGAATTCTTCCGAGATTAATTTCTCTGGGAAGTGACAGACTTCATAGGTCAGTTCAGAAAAAAAAAAACAAAAAAAAACAGTTTTGAAGTCAATTTATCATAGACCACAGTTTTATTGAATAATTGCTAAAATTTCTGTTTTTCAGTTTTCGAGCTAGTTAGCAAAATGAAAGTTTTTATCTATCTACATACTTTTTGTTTGGTGTTTAGAGAGCAACAAGGGCAGGTGAGAATCGATCTATGAACATAATAATCATGCATGTATGTAACTGCCCTTGTTTGGATATCAAAAAAGGCCCTTTCAATAACTAGGTTAGTCCTAACATATTGATAGATAAGTATATTGCATTCGAACAAGCTAATAGGACTGTTGAACAACATAAATTAGAGTAGAGCATGGGCATCCGACAGAAAGTTATAATCCCTCATTACCTATATCCTTCATATTTAAGCCTATATATCAACTAACCAACCACAATGGACCTATGCTGTGAACTTCTGATTTTTAACATGATGCTTTCTGATTAATATTTAATCAACCAACTACAGATAATCTCAAAAAGCCTATGACAACTGAAGTTCTCGATTTACGATAGCAAAAAAAAAAAAAAAAAAAAAAAAAAAGCAATAGGATTACAAAACACGAGAATTTCACGTTCACAATGCTTTACAAACATGTTTGTTCTTTTACTGCTTCCGAAGATCAATTCCTGCCTTCTTCGCAACAGCATCTAATCCATTCTTCTCAATGGTCTTCAAAGCCTTGGTTGACAACCTTAGTTTCACAAACCTATTACCAGCTTCCCACCAGACGCGTTTGTATTGTAGGTTCACAAATTGCAATCTCTTTGTTTTGTGGTTTGAGTGGGAAACCCTGTTGGCCCTGTTTGATTTCTTTCCAGTGAATGGGCATATTCTGCCTGTTAAACATTGAAATCCATATAAGTGTGAAATGTACTATCGAGTGTTCAAGTTTGATGTCTGATTTCCAAAACAAAACCCTAATAAGTAGTTTCAGGGAGAGGAACAGAGACAGATCAAGATTGTTCTGCTCAGTATCATAGAACAAAATCATTGACATAGTACCAGTATTCCAGCAAGAGTTAACGGTTTTGCTCTCATGCTGATAAAACATCGCACGTGTCTGAAAGATAATGTTGTTGTCATGGAAATGGTAGTTCCACAATTCTTTAACTTGAAAAGTCATCAGTAAAGAATCAAAGATAAAAAAAAAAGGTAGGCAATCAAACAATAGAAAAGGGCTTGGGATGACACACAACAGGCAAAATCCATCTATCGAACAATAGAAGAGGGCTTTGGCTTGGGCTGCATGCACTAATGTCTAACCAGTAACCACTACTCTTTTTCCAGATTTCCTAGGGCAAACCCAATACAAGTCTACAAATTGGTAGCAACTAGCAAAGCCATGATTGATGTTCAAGTACTTCCATTTGATCCAATTTCCAAACTCAGCAACTTCAAAAGTCATCAGCAAAGATGAGGATAAAAGGTAGGCAATCGAGCAATAGAAGCGGGCTTGGGATGACATAGAACAGGTAAAATCCATCTATCAGACCTTTACACGGCGAATGCACTAGTATCTATCCCAATTGACATCAACCACTAATGATTTTCCAGGTTTCCTAGGGCAACGCTATTCCAATTGACATCAACAATTACAAGTCTACAAATTGGTAGCAAAAAGCAATCAATGGTTTATGTTCAAATACTTCCATTTGATCCAAAGGTTGAAATTTCGCTGGCTCCTAGAATAATGCAATAGTAGTACATAACAAATGCTGCCTTAATCAGCCGGACAAAAAATGCTTCTCCCCTTATTCTCCCGTTCTTCTCAATCCTTACCTCGAACATACGACACCAAAACATATACAAAACATTCACCAAAAAAAAAAGCTAATGTTGAAGCTAAAGTTGTAATATAGACACATATAGCATGAATATTTGATGTCAAACATGTTCAACCAAACAGCATTGCTAATAACTAAGCTCATTAATCAAACATGAATACATAAAAATCTTTAATACAAAAAAGCTGATTAATCAAAAAGCAACAACTTTTACTACAATTAATCAACAAACAAAAAAGAATCAAGAGTTAATGTCTTTAATTTCAGCTCTAAAGTCTACAAAATTTAACCTCAAACAACAAAAATCAAACATCATAAACTGTTGCACATAAAAAACTAATCATATATTATACAGTTAAAAACCCCAAATAACAACCAAAATTAATACAAGAAACAAAAACACCATAAAAAAAAACACCAAATGATCAAAACCCCATCAAAGAAAAACACCATAATTACCCTAAAAAAACAACAAATTAATCAAATTCATGAGAAATAAAGAAAAGGGGTAATTGAACTTACGAGCAACAGGTTGAAGAGAGGGTTTAAGAGGAGCATAAATGGGTTTGTTGAGAATTGGGGAAATGTGAATACCACTTAATTGAGAAGTTAAAAACCCTAATTCTGAAATTGATGATTTGGGTTTAAGTGAAGTTAAGGAAAATTGGGGTTTTGGAAAGCAAACATTGCTAATCAGCATTCCTGAAGTTGCTGCCATTTTTAATTATTTGTTCTAACACTCTATCTTCTTATCTTTGTTGTTTTGGTTAGGTTGTATATAGGTGGATGAGAAAGATATCCTTTCTTATTAGTTATTTTTTTTTTTTCAATCAATGCCGAAAACAAACAATTAGGCGTGTTGTCATAAAAAATAAAATACTACCTCCGTTAATTTTTAGTTGCAACACTTGAATTTTTTATATCTCACAAATAATACCTAAGTGTTGCATCTAATTATTAACAGAGATAGTAAAAATTAGTCGCATTGAAAATATTGAAAGAGTACTTTTGCAAAATAAAAATAAACAAAGTATTTTATTCTAACGAAAAATCTAAAAAAAATTTGAGCAACTAATTTACAAAAATGTCATTTTAAGAAATTTTATACTTTGATTTCTTTCCCTCTTATGCAAGTTGGGTAACTTATTTTAGTTATTTGCAACATAATTTTCACTTTTCATACTCGCGTTTTATATTTACTTGGACTCTAGTTAAAGGATTTGATAGAGATTTGAGGTATGTGTCCAATAGTTAGACACGATTATTTAATAGGAAAAATTCATAAAAATAATCTCAACTATGGGCGTTCACATAATAAAAGACCGAACTTTGATTAATTCAAAAATGGACCCAACTTTCATGCTTATTTTCCAATTTTGGACCCTCCTGAATTTTAATCTGTAAAACCAAGTAAATCGTGTTAATTATCCGGTTTTTTCTTAACATTTGGAGGTTTCGGGTGGAAGGGATTGTTGTGGTGGTGGTTTCGGGTGGTCCTGCTTAAGAAAAAACTGGATAATTAGCAAGATTTACTAGATTTTACAAGTTAAAATTTAAGAGGGTTTAAAATTGGAAAATGGGTATGAAAGTTGGGTCCATTTTTGGATTAATCAAAATTCGGTCTTTTATTAGGTGAACGCCCATAGTTGGAATTAATTGTATGAATTTTTCCTATTTAATAAAGTTTAACATGATTTTGGTTTTACAAATACCAAATGTCTAATGATGAGTATTATGTTAAGGTAAAAATATATATATATATATATATATATATATATATATATATATATCCACTTTTGCCATAACAACGTAGATCACATATTTCCTCCAAGTTTTATAAAACTTATAGCTTTAATTTGGTATTTGTAATAATTATAAAAACTAGATATTCTAGTAGAATAAATCATTCTAGTAGAATAAATCAAGGCAAATCAAACAAGATCTCATATGAATATGTTTTTACTTACATATAAAGTACAAACAACAGTCAAACATGGTTTATAAATAATGACCAAAGTCAAAACGTAAAGAATAAATTGAAACAAAATGAGTACAACTTATGATGCAACATTTCCTCAATCAGAGTATCACAAAGTCAAAACGTGAAGAATAGACTGAAGTGGAGAGAATTTTAAATGAGTGAGAATTAAAGAGACTCGTATAACCTACCAACAAAGCTAAAACATGAATTCAAGGCTTAAGAGGCTCCAGAAAGCGCTCGGCAGACAGTAGAGACCCAATACAAAAGTTCAAACCTGAATTAAAGAAGCTTTTACTAAACCAAATGCATATCTGTCGAACTAGTTTATAGATGCACCATAAAGTGCTAATACATACTGGTCAATGATTAAGCAGCTTACTAGTTTAATAAACAATGACAAAATTTATGTCCAGCTCCAGTACACTGGTGAAATATTGATGATCATTACAAAGACCACAGAGCCTCAATTTTAGGTAATGCTCTTGGTTGAGCGAATCATTGTGTAAAAAAAGTATCCCTTAAACGGTGTTTGATGTCTCCAATGTCTATAAATGAAACCGCCTTATAATGACAATACAGGGGATTTCAAAGTATACCTGACCTATTATACTGCATGTGAGAACACAATGTGCCAGAAAAATTATAAACCTATATATATTGTCCTCGAGCAGAAGGCCATACTTGAAACCATAAATAAGTCTATCCCACATTTGAGCAAATGTTTATTTCGGGAACCTCTCACGATAAGCTTTCAATGGAACATATTCAACAGTAACAATACGGTCATCATAAGCACGTCCGTGCAGACAATGTGCTGCCATACATGAAGCTTCCATCCTCCTGAATTCCACCAAGACACAGCCAACCTCAAACTCCTTGTCCATAGAATCACAAGATTTCTCAACAGTTAAAACTGTACTATTTGGTCCGAAATTTGTAGGCAAGTATACAGCTTCCTGTGAAGTGCCATCATTCTTTCCCAACTCTGAGACATTTTCACCACATCGTCTCTCATCATTGCCTGACTTCTCAAGACCAAACCTACCACTAGAACTTAACTCAGAAGACATAACACTTTCCAGGATAAATTCTTCTTGATGGTTCCCTTCAGATTCATTTCCCACTCCAATATCGTCAGTTGTTGGAACACCAAATAAAGCAACTTGAGGGTCATCATCAGCCTTACGATCGCAGTTTTGTGCTGAAGCTTTATCAGTTTCGTTTAAATCTTCAACAATAGTTGTTCTCGTAGCACCCAATTCAACATCTGAATTAGCAGTTGTAGGAGCTGATTCAAGCTTATCTTCTTCAACAGCGTCCACGGCATCAGATTCTTGGATGCCACACAATGATTCCCCATTTTTGCCATCACCATCATCATGGTATACAGAAAGTTTCGTTGGACTCGCATTCAAATGATGATTTTTTTTTCCAGGCGGCTGAGTAGCTTCGTTATCATATGTGATATCTTTTGCCTCGGATATGGAAGTAGGTGTCTTGCCACCTTTTACAACATTAATGGACACAACAGAGCCAAACCTATAAAGATTGGACATTAGGAGATTCAAAAACTAGAGCACAACATAAAAAATAAAGAACTAATTACAGTCTTACAGTCGACAGCCTAGATTTAACCCTGGGAGTCTTAGGCAACCATACAGGTGACTAAAATAACTAGGATACTTCTAAGTTCTAATTGTACCAAAGCACTTAGTTATTGTCCAACTTCTAAACATTACCTTATGGATCAAATAATTGTTTTTCCGTTAGAATTAAGCCTCTACACAATAGATGCATTTAAGGTAATTTTTCCCCTATTTGACGTTACAGATCAAAATGACCCCCCCCCCCCCCAAAAAAAAAAAAAAAAAAAAAAAATTCATCTAATAGATTTTGTCAGAACACCAATCGAGACACCTTAAACAAGGCACTTTTTCCGGCACACAAATAAAGGTTTTTTTTGTCCTTTCATTTCAGCCCCAAATTTGAAACTTAATGAAAGTTAACAGAACTAACGTGTTTTGCTTCATAAGGTTACATTTAAGAACAAGGACAATTACATAGGGATAACAGCCTACCAATGGGAATTCGAAAAGGTCAAGGCTACCAATGAAAAACTAGAAATCCGAGGCTTCCATTGAAATTTTCCCAAATTAAATAAAGTTTGAGCAGGTTGTATCTGATATGCCCTGAAGTTCAAGCAACATAAAACACCACAAAACAAGCAGTATTGGTAGAGTAAATTCAGTTTTGTACCTGGAACATTCTAGCCGTACGTCTTCTAAAATATCTTCTAGGTCCATCTCTGGCAGCAGATCCAAGGCCTTCTCATCAAACTATGTAAAATAGCATGAAGAAAATAAATTTCTGTCAAAACTCAAAAGACCGAAATACACCACCCCTGAATTTTAAGGAATCTGAAATAATTCGTCAAGTTTGTGATGGTGCTCACCACGTTTTTAAGCTTTAGGATCTGTGTTGGATCCTCAAGGAGGGATTTTACGTGCTCAGGTATACCATAAAACGGGCAGCTTCCCAAACTTTCCTGGAAGTATCAATGCGAGCAATAAATGTGCATAAGAATTTTCTTAAACTTAGCATAGGTAATAATTCCAAGTAATCCTTGCCGGGAAAATTCTAAACTGGTAGAGTGTACACTTTATATACCTGCAGTAATTCTGTGTTTGGAACAGCTTGAGTAACTGTCAGAACTTTACCACCTAACTTCATACAATTGAGCCCAGCACATGCCTTCAATGTAACAGACTTGTCTGCATACTGTAATAAACAAGATGTAACATGAACACCAGTTTAAGAAGAAAAAGAAAAGAAAAAAAATGAAAAAGAAAAAGAGCACGTTTAGAACAGAGAAGAGTGTTTTTAAGACTATTAGTGTAGCCAAATGCCAAAAATACAGGAATTGGGTATGATGGACTGGCTGCCTTCTAAAAATAAAGAAATAAAAAGATTCACCAAATGTTGCGATTATCCTAAACTATTTGACAAAAACTTCAAAAAGGCTGGTGTACCTTAAAAAAAGCTCAAACGGTTATTTCTATAAAATTTGGAACATATTTGTGCGCATATTTCATACTAAATGTGCATATTCAAGCATGAAACTTGCGTTAACAACATATACACCATAACGAACACAAAATTATGGAATGTAGTTCCCAAAAAAAAAAAGACACACCTTCAGAAACAAATTGAGGTATTTTGGTTCGTCTTTGAAGCTTAATTCTGACAAAACCCAACATTTTTGAGTTTAAATAACACTAATTTTGTAGGATTATTGGGATTTTCTTCGTTGAGATTTTTTGTTGTGATTTTTCAGTACATTAGCTCCAGTTTGAGAAAATTATCATAGGGGTTTCAAATGCGCATGTATTCTGTACTTCTAACTTCGCTGCAGTGTTACTGTATACCCGTTGCACGCTATTTTCTACGACGTAAAGCAGATATCAAAAATAGTAAAAAAAAAAAAAAAAAAAAAAAAAAAAAACCCC
>PYUH01000049.1:522075-566525 GCA_016808085.1 Suaeda aralocaspica
AAAAAAAAAAAAAAAAAAAGGATCCCCCTGGCTACTGCATAGTGAGTCAGCAAGGGTGTAAGTGTTGCAGGACATGCAATGAGTTTCATATTGGTAAGTGTCACTGATAAATTTTCCATCTTAACAACACCACCAAACCCTCTCGCCAAGGTTTTCTCTTCTCCTCACTCACCAACCTCATGCACTACTGGGGTTTTAAAGAGGCAAAGAACACCTTTTGGACCTTAGACATACTGAAAATGAGAAAAATAAAGTGGGTAATTGCAGACATGGACCACTGACATGTATAACCTATATTATTTTCCTTATACAACAAACTTGAGTTTAAAACTTTACATAAATAAAATCCAACAATCCACACCAAGTCAGCTACCACAAGTGAGTAACAACTTTGCACAGAGGAATACCTCTAAGAAAGCACGTGGTTCTTTGTGGTCCTCGTTGAATTCAAAACGGTATGCTTTCAATGTTCCAAAGGCACTGACAATCTCCATCAGCTGAAAAAAAATACACGAGTTCATCATGTCAATATCTTCAACAGCAGGCTTTTAAAACAAAGTGAAAACAAACAGCAACAGCTCAATGCTAGCAACTCATTACCATTTCAGAGGAAAGCCCTTCTGCAATTCCACCGACAAAGATCTACATTATAATAAACATTTAAAACGATAAGAGAGTAACATATTACAGAAAGTCAGAAACCACACAATAATGGGGAGTTTCCAATGTACTCTGAATAAACTCTACTAGTCATCAATAAACTTAAATTTAAAAGGTGAGTGCCGAGAGGCACATCTAGGTGCAGGAGAGGTGTGCGCCTTGCACTTAGCGCCTCCCATGGGGGGTCAGGTGCAAAAGGACAAAATACAAAATGAAAAGAACAAAAGGTGCGCGCCTTTGCTCCTCCCTTAGGGGCGTGCGCCTCAGCCTCTAGAGGCAATATCCTACATGTGCTTTGTCTCTAGGCAGGCGCTATTAAAACTAAACAGAGTAGTTTTTGTTGGTGGATAAGTGGGAGTGGAGTGGGGTGGGGTGAGCATCTTGGGGCCGGGGACGGAGTGATCTTCTACTAGTAATGTAGTCGTAGCTGTACAGTCATGCACGCATAAAATACAAGATAAGATGATAGTGGTGTAAAAATTCATTTTATGTGTTGTGCTAGTAGAAATGATCTGAGGGTGGGTGTGGGTGTGGCACATAACACATAAAATACAGTACAAATTGTCTTTGGGTAACAACTATCTGGTTATCTAGCATAAAACATAGGTACCAGTGCATATAAGTCATTTCTCAAAGGTGCACAGTACAACTTCCCAATATATATTTCACCAAATTCGTATAAATTTAGGGGCATAAAATCTCTCAAAAGCATGTCCTTGAGAAAACATGCTATCATAAAATGTGGAACAAAGAGAGAGAGAAAAAAGAATTTAAAGAACAAAAGGAAAGCATAGACTATGGCTTTCTCACCAAACCCGAACTGTCTTTTGTTGTCAACATATCAGCTCTTCTTTCTACCGCCAACTATTAACTAAATTACTAAACACCCTACCCTAACATACCACCCCTAATTTGTGATATCCTTATCCTGATTTTAAATAACAGAAACATTGAACAACAAGAAGCACTACATATGTATACCAACTTTGAAACTTTCTCTGTATCAAATGCTACCAAAGACATTAATCTTGTACCTTAAAAACTACCACAAAAAGAGGCAAAAAGGCAACCACTGATTAACATCTTTGGGAAGCACAGGGAACGTCAACTAGTTAAGATGGGGAAAATAAAAGGAACAAAAAAACACGACTGAAGATTTTACACCGTGTACAAGCACAAAAGACTGAAGCTAAATATGATGCATACCTTGTGTGGAGAATCTTTCACAATATTACTTATAGAAACTTCACTAATCGGCTCCTCTCTAGCCTTTGATTTCTCTGAAGACCCACTCTGCATGAAAATAGCAACTGTCTGAAAACCTGCTTCATGAATGATAACCAAAATTTACCTCAGAAATTGAAAAGGCAGCAAGACTACTAATCCAAACATAATATCTTGAAAAATTAGAATTAAAAAAATAATCAGCCATGATAAGGTAAACCCCAAATTATCAGGAGTTCAGGACACCAAAAGGCACTAGAACACTCCTTTTTCTTCATTTAACTGTCATGGGCTCCAAAGCCAATGACAGAGAATTGTACAGCTTTTGAGAAGGGCAATGAAGAAAAACACACATTCCATAACCATGAGTTGTGGGGAAAATAACAGCATTCAAATCATGCACCTAACTGCGGACAAGATCAAAGAGCATATTTCTATAAGCCTTGTACCTTATTTCATAGATCAAATTATGGCCGAAACCAATATCAATAAAATGTATTTGACAGCATGAAGCGCCATTTATGTGTCACTTCCCAATATACATACAAATTGATTTGAGGTACATATAGAAAGTTCAAGCATAAAAGAAATTGGAGCTTTATGTGCAACAAACAACTAAAGATAATCATGTAGATCAACTGTAACGTTAACACATGATTCAGAATTTTCTAAATTTTACAACCAATTACTTGTTTAAATATATCCTCGCATCACTAGTGTTTCGTGAAGCTTTTGATAATTACCATTGAAACTAAAAGGTTAAGCATTCAAATTTTGCTTGTATAACAATGATGCACCATAGCAGTGCAAAGCTGCAACATGCAATGGTGAACTGCTGAATCATGGAAGCCCACTCAAGAGCTGGATAGAATAACAATTAACAGGACATCTTAAGAAAGGTCAACAGCAGCAAGCAAGAGATGCCAACATCCACTTCAGAAATACATCAATGACGAATTACAGATTATCAAAGTTAATCAGAATCCTTTGCTCATTGCCTCGTAAGCAAATATAGTCAGGAACTGACATTATAATGAGACCAACTGCAAAATATATATACATTAACTAAGTTATAGAAACCTTAAAAAGTGTTTAGAAACATACTCCAGTTCAGGAAAATATGATGGAATGATGCATAAACACACACCTTGGGACAAAAATCAGGGAAATGCACAACATAACAAGTTTAGGGCATTTGAAACAATCAATCTACTGCTACATAATGCAACTAACACATCCATCACAATGCGTTAAAACAAGCACAAATATCAATTGATCAACATATTCTTGATTTAAACATCTCAAGTCAATACATGAAGCAAAAAAGTGTGCACAAACAAGCTCCACCAAAAATAAATAAATAAAATAATAATAATAATAATAACAACAACAACAACAATAACAATAATAATAATGATAATAATAACAATAATTGAAAAACAGTTTATCTCTCAATAATCAAGGGGAATGGTGGGTTGGAATGGGGGTTCTAAGATAAACAGTTCCATACAAATTGAGAGAAAGAGACAATTTTTAATGAGGCCTTGTTCTTTCAGGAATGACTAAACATTTCAGCAATCAATTAAGAAAACACAATTTTGTATCAAATGTTTAACAATTAAAGTCATCTTTCATAGTTTCAATGACTCATGAGAGAGAGGGAGGAGGTTAACAAATGTACATGCACCAGCATCAATGGGTCATAGATAGGAGGCTTCTAGTAAGACTACAAGCGTGATTTAGTAACTGAAAAACTAATTGTCCAACAGAACAAAAGAAGAGAAGGTCCTTGCGCATATTGTCATTCTCACATACAAGCAAAGACTTCTAGTAAGAAACTATAAACAGAATACAAGCGTGATTTAGTAACCCTCACGGTTGTGCTACCTATGACCCCCAAACTATATGACACATACAAAATTGCAAGCCCTGAGCATCAAATAAGAATATTACTATACCTAAAATAAATGGAATAATATATTTCTAAATAGTCCAATCAAGGGCCCCACAACTTGCTGAATAAAGCCGCAAACATGTCATACTTGTCACTACACCTGGAGTCTTCTTAATTACGAATCAGCTTCCTCACCACCCTTTAGAAGATATTGTGAATAACGACACACCCAAGATACACACCCTATGTGAAAGATTCCAACAAGGAAGTCAGAACATATGGCAAGTGGTATAAGCAAATGCTGCAGTTACCAAAGAAAGCTTCTACGAACACATATAATAGATAAGATAGCATTAAAGCACAATCAACAGACAGATATATCCAAACAAAGAAATGGCATACTCCCAATTTGATAGCACGTTTTCAAAAATGACCCCAGCAAAATCTTGCCACAGTCCAGTGGTTAGTAAAGGGAAAAGCACAAGGATTGTCATCCAGAAAATAATACAGTAAACAATGTTAAACAAGTAAATTTTACAGCAATTGTTGGCAGCCTAACACAAGGGATAGAGTACACTTCAAAAAGAATAATAGATTACTTAAACAGCTATAAAACTCGTATAGGCATAGTATGTCTAAGAGCAACAAATTTTCATCAAACGAGTAATGAATATTGACAACAGATTAGACATGCGTTCAAACTTTAAAGCTTGCTACACAGAATAAATGACAAGATTCAAGCAGTTAACAGTCAAGTGCACACAGGCCAGCTTAGAACTAAAATAAAAGTAACAATTGAGGGGGAAAAAAGCCACACACAATGCCCATTACCCAGATAATAAACGAGTGATGAATAATGACAACAGATTAGACATGCGTTCAGACTTTAAAGCTTGCTCAACAGAATAAATGACAAGATTCAAGCAGTTAACAGTCAAGTCCACACAGGCCAGCTTAGAACTAAAATAAAGTTAACAATTGAGGGGAAAAAAAAATCCACACACAATGCCCATTACCCAGATAATAAACATAACTAAGGCTGCAATATGCAAGCATTTGAAAAATCACCATCCCCAACACAAATTCATCCTTTGCTATCTCAGAAAGACAAGAAAACAAAATAAGAATTGTAACTTAAAATTAAGCTGGAAGCTTGCAACTCACCATATTTTAGATATATTATCAACAAAAAACAAGAAACTTATTTTTAAAACAGGGGAAAAATAACCCTCAAACCTAATTGATTTGACTCTGAAGGGGCTCCGGCTGAGAGGAAGGAAGGAAGAGTGTATGGCGGCAAAAAAAAGAGTTAATCGCATATTTAACTTCTCAACTCAGAGGAAAATCAAGGTAACAGAAGATGGCAATTATTTGACAGGAGTAGCAATCTGAAACAATATTTAAAGTGAGATTTTTACCGATCTTACTGGCACATCAATAAAATCTTTAGGTCGCCTGATTTTGAGAATACTTCCAGAGAGAGATCTGCCATCAAACGACAGTGCAGCAGAGGCATCTTCAGGTGTAAGAAACTCAACTAAAGCTTGCCCCTTTTCCTTGTGAATCTGCATTAACACAAGTGACTGTCCTAAGAATGACTCTATAGAAACGAGCCCGAATATAAAGAGAAAAAAAAGAACTACAAAGTATAGACAAATCAAAAATATAGAAATCAGCCACCTACCATACAACTAATACAAGGATGTGCGCCCCGGATATAATTCGAACCAGATGAAAGCAGAAAAGTATTGAAACATTCCATAATATCTTTCTCGGTGGCTGAACCAGGTATATTATCAATGTATAGCCTCCTCATTGGTCTAGTGGCTTGTGTTAGTTGAACAGAGTCAATTGAGGCCTGCTTAAATGCAGATTGACTGTTTGAAAAGATTGCAGCTACGGGCTTTGCCATACTTGAAGCAAATGGAACACCAGCTGCTAAACCAATCATATTAGAAGGCTTAGATTGTGAAACTAGCTGGGTCCGAGAAAGAGCAGCAACACTAAGATTTCTATCTGCTCCAGAAGGTGGCTGATTCCAGCCAGCACTTTTTTGATCAGGTGAACGAATAGGAGAAGGAGTCTTAACAGCAGCTTCACTTTTTCTCTTCCTAGGAGAATAACCCCCAAGCCCACTTGATGAGACACCATGTCGTCGGTGGTGGCTGCTAGAACTATCGCTAGGCATCTTACTCCTGTCAACATCAGAGTGGCGTCTAGACCTGTCTCTTTCAAAACGTGAAGAAGGCTCAACATGCTCATGCAAATGATCTGAGACAACCTTTTGTGCCTTGGGTGAGGATGAACTGGACTTCCTACCCTTCTCTCCTGTACTCTCTTGACTTTGGGAACGCCTTCTTTTTGATCTAGTTTCATCAAAGCGTGAGCGTGAGGGCTCTGTTTTAACCTTCCCTTCTGAAATCTCAGAGCCCCACCTACTTCCACTATCATCCTTTTTGACAGGATCCCTCAGTCTATAAACTTCATCGTCTCTACTCCTATCTCTCCTTTTGTTTTCTCTTTCAGATGCTCCTCCATTTCTTTCAACATATCTACCCAGTACCACAGAATCTCTGTGTTTATTTTCATAACCATACTTAGAATCATGGCCATCACCCCTTAATTGCACCTCTGCTTTGCTTCTCATGTGTTCTTGCCGGTCATTAATAAATTCATTAGCATTCTTCTTATCATTGCCATGCTTATGCTTCGATCGATCATCCGCATCATGCTTATCCTTGTTCTCACCTTTACAATGAGTATATTCTGTCTTAGAATTTTTCTCTACCTTTCTTCCGGGATGGTCTCGTGAATCCTCCGCATCACGCTTCTCCTTGTTCTCACTTTTACTATGAGTATGTTCTGTCCTTGAACTCTTTTCCACCTTCCTTCTAGGACTGGATTCCCGTTGATGATCCCGTGAATCCTCTGCATCACGTTTCTCCTTGTTCTCACTTATACTATGAGTATGTTCTGTCCTAGAACTCTTTTCCACCTTCCTTCTGGGACTGGATTGCCGTTGATGATTCCGTGAATCCTCCGCATCACGCTTCTCCTTGTCCTCACTTTTACTATGAGTATATTCTGTCTTAGAACTCTTTTCTACCTTCCTTCTAGGACTGGATACCAGCTGGTGATCTCGTAAATTTTCAGCATCACGCATCTCCATGTCCCCACTTTTACTATGAGCATGTTCTGATATAGCACTCTTTTCCACCTTCCTTCTGGGACTGGAATCCCGTTGATGAACTCGTGAATTCTCTACATCATGTCTCTCATTGTCCTCACTTTTATTATGAGTATGTTCCGTCTTAGAGCTCTTTTCTATCTTTCTGGCACTGGATTCCCGTTGATGATCTCGTGATTTTTCAACATCATGTCTCTCACTGTTCTCAATTTTATTATGAGTATGCTCTATCCTGGAACTCTTTTTCACCTTCTTTCTGGGGCTGGATTCCCGCTGATGATCTCGTGAATTGTCGACACCGCGCCTCTCCTTGTTCTCAATTTTACTATGAGTATGTTCTGCCCTAGGATTCTTTCCCACCTTTCTTGGACTGAAATCCCGTCGATGATCTCGTGAATCTTCAACATCACGCCTCTCCTTACGCTCTGTTTTCCTGTAACTCTTTTCCAACTTCTTATTTGGACTAGATTCCCGCTGATAATCTCGCAAATTTTTCTTGGCAGCATCATTTATACCCCTGGTTTGAAAATCAGGATTGCTGACAATTACTTCGGATCTAATAGCTTCTACTTCATGTTCTTCCTCAACAGACCCTTCAAGTTCTTTCTTGCCTTTTCTTTTAAGCATTATTTCATCATAAGTCAATGGTCTTGTACGAGCTGAAGTTCCCTCCCCCACGTCATCAAGTGCGCGTTCACATATTATTTTAGACTTTAACTTCCGTTGCGTAGATCCACCCATCTTGATCAATCCAAACTCACAAAATGTTCTGTTACAAGTTACAACAATCTTCAACCTGTATAGACGTAAAAAGTTAAAGATCATGCGACAAATAATGACGACAGTGACTTTCATCAGCCAATACTCCAATAGCTTATAAAATATGCATCGTTGTCCATCCCCAAATGACCAAATGTTATGATGAGATATAATTAAACTCGAAAGCATATGCTACTAAGCTAGTCCCAATATATTTTTGCTACAGTGTAATAAATGCAATCGTTTAAGAACGTAATGTTACCAAAATACTCTATTCCAAGGTATGATGACGGCCAATGTTGATTAGGTTCGTCATTTCATCTCAAGCAACCATGTTGTATACTATGATACTAGACACCGTGACACTTCACTTCAAACCAAAATCATGCAAAGCTTTCATAAGATGCCAATGCCCAATAACACTTCTACTCTATGGTTCCATGTGAAGCAATTATAATTTAAAAAACATGAAAATTACTTCCAACAGCTAATTCAACAAATGAACTTGATAAGCAGCTTATTGATCAACAAATCACTCAAACGACGAAATTTTGAGCTCCTTTTTGACGCTAAAAGCGCTCTATATTTCACTTCCAATAGCTAATTCAACGAATGAGCTTGATAAGCTCATGGCTAGGTACTTCTCCAACAACAAAACGGTACAATCAAAAATTTTACTTTAGCATGGGAAACTCATCATTTAGCATAACATTCAATAAATAAGATAAAATGGTTAAATAAAATGTAAGGTTTCCTCAATAAATTCAAGACAAAAATTCTGGCAAAAAATGAAGTTTAATCTATTAATTCATCACATCAAAACAAACAATTGGGCAGCAATTCGCATTCATAACATCAAAAACATGAAACATAAAAACCCTAATTGAAGAAAATAAAACACAAATTACCACCCTAACATTCTGCTGATGAACTCATGTAAATCAAAGGATCAAACAAACAAACAAAAACTGCGAAGAATAGCCGTATAAATAATAATGAATAAATTTGGGTAAATTAAGAACTAAGTTAAGATCTCTAAAACTGTAAAACAAAGTTATCTAGGGTAATACTGCTGCAATTTGTGTTTGTTGATCTACCGCCTTAATGGCCGTTAGCTTCTTCGGTTTTCAAACTCTGGCGGTGGCAATTTGCAACATTTGAATACTAAATTTTCTTTTTTTCACATTGTGAGCACTCAAACTCACATTTCAGGTAAATCAACTCACCTTTAAAGTTAACTAACCTAACCTTCGATTCAATTTTGGTTCAGGTAGTCAGCCCCAATTATGGCACTAAGACTTCGATTGACTGTTGCAATATATTAAATGCGCGGAAATGATGGAATTTTCAAAACTAATACAATACTTCGCAAAAAACCCTACTGTCGGCCATTGTTTAGATTTTTCTTCTAATATTCGTGCAATATACTTCGGGAAAAAAAAAATATATATATATATATATATATATATCAAATATCCTCATCTCCCTTCCATCATTCCAGAAAAACTAAATTACAATTGAATGTTTCAGAAAATCAATTCTAATTAACAAAATGAAATCATATAACATTACAATAAATTTGCCTAACAAAATACTCAACTAAAACCCTAGAATTGCAAAGATTACGAATATAATTAAGCATCAAAATTACAATAAAAAAGCAAGTAAAACAACAATTTACGATTCCTTAATTTGATGATAATTAACAAATTGAACAAACCCTAAACCCAAAATATAAAATCAAAACAAAAATTAAAAGAGTGACATTAAAGAGATACAACATACCTTGGAGAAGTATGAGAAGACGAAGAGAATTCAGAAATAAAGAAGAAGAAGAAAGTTTTGATTATACTTTTATTTTTATTTTTATTTTTATTTTTATTTTTTTTAAGAGATGAAGAATCGAATAGTATAAACTATGAAGTTCCAAATTGTGTTGTTTTAATTGTTGGCAGAATAAGCAAAATATCTCTTTTACTCCGTAATTGCTTTTTAGTACTCAGTTTCTTTTTTTTTAAGTACTCCTCATTGTATTTTTTTTTTTTTCAACACCACAAAATTAAATTCAATTCATTTAAAATATATTTTTATTAGCAAAAATCACTTTTAGTACGGGATGAATCTAAATTTTCGTAAAAATAGATTTTGTTTAATAAATATGATTTAATTCATTAGATGAGATTTTAGTTTAGCGCTTAATAAACTATCTTTAAATAAACACTTTTGCTTTTGAGAAATTATTGCTACAAACATTTTAAAAACATTGTGACAGAATTAGAGGATTTACTTTAAATTTTGTAATATATAATAGTGTTAGACAATAATAATAATGAAAAAAAAAAACATAACAATAATTTTAAATAGTGTTTTTATGGTTAAAAAAGGGTCTACGAACAATCTATAAGGATTCGAAAAGTCATAATACGGTTTTGAAAGAATGAAAAATAATTATGTTCCCTTTTTGATAATCCTTTGAAAAAAAAAAGTAACAAGGTTGTAGAGGCTAAAATTGATCGTGGGATATCCTGGAGTCACTTAAAAAACGTCGTTGAAAAAATGGACGAAAAAATAAGCATGGAACAAACCTCCGAGAATTGAAAACAAATACTATATTTTACAGTTTTCTAAGGTTGCCAGGTGCCGGGAAAAAAAGTCGGGATTTTTACGTGATGCTCTTATGATTAAAAGAGTGCCGCTAAGCAACTCGTATGGGCGTGAAGGTTATAATACGATTTCGAAAAAGCGAAAATTATCCTCCTTTTCGATAATCATTTGAACCAATAAGACAAAATGCAAGGTTCTATTCTTTCACGTAGTACGAGAGGCTAACACTCTATTTATCTAAAACATAGATGAACTAGATAGAGTTAAAAACTTGAAACAAATNAACTGCGAAGAATAGCCGTATAAATAATAATGAATAAATTTGGGTAAATTAAGAACTAAGTTAAGATCTCTAAAACTGTAAAACAAAGTTATCTAGGGTAATACTGCTGCAATTTGTGTTTGTTGATCTACCGCCTTAATGGCCGTTAGCTTCTTCGGTTTTCAAACTCTGGCGGTGGCAATTTGCAACATTTGAATACTAAATTTTCTTTTTTTCACATTGTGAGCACTCAAACTCACATTTCAGGTAAATCAACTCACCTTTAAAGTTAACTAACCTAACCTTCGATTCAATTTTGGTTCAGGTAGTCAGCCCCAATTATGGCACTAAGACTTCGATTGACTGTTGCAATATATTAAATGCGCGGAAATGATGGAATTTTCAAAACTAATACAATACTTCGCAAAAAACCCTACTGTCGGCCATTGTTTAGATTTTTCTTCTAATATTCGTGCAATATACTTCGGGAAAAAAAAAATATATATATATATATATATATATATCAAATATCCTCATCTCCCTTCCATCATTCCAGAAAAACTAAATTACAATTGAATGTTTCAGAAAATCAATTCTAATTAACAAAATGAAATCATATAACATTACAATAAATTTGCCTAACAAAATACTCAACTAAAACCCTAGAATTGCAAAGATTACGAATATAATTAAGCATCAAAATTACAATAAAAAAGCAAGTAAAACAACAATTTACGATTCCTTAATTTGATGATAATTAACAAATTGAACAAACCCTAAACCCAAAATATAAAATCAAAACAAAAATTAAAAGAGTGACATTAAAGAGATACAACATACCTTGGAGAAGTATGAGAAGACGAAGAGAATTCAGAAATAAAGAAGAAGAAGAAAGTTTTGATTATACTTTTATTTTTATTTTTATTTTTATTTTTATTTTTTTTAAGAGATGAAGAATCGAATAGTATAAACTATGAAGTTCCAAATTGTGTTGTTTTAATTGTTGGCAGAATAAGCAAAATATCTCTTTTACTCCGTAATTGCTTTTTAGTACTCAGTTTCTTTTTTTTTAAGTACTCCTCATTGTATTTTTTTTTTTTTCAACACCACAAAATTAAATTCAATTCATTTAAAATATATTTTTATTAGCAAAAATCACTTTTAGTACGGGATGAATCTAAATTTTCGTAAAAATAGATTTTGTTTAATAAATATGATTTAATTCATTAGATGAGATTTTAGTTTAGCGCTTAATAAACTATCTTTAAATAAACACTTTTGCTTTTGAGAAATTATTGCTACAAACATTTTAAAAACATTGTGACAGAATTAGAGGATTTACTTTAAATTTTGTAATATATAATAGTGTTAGACAATAATAATAATGAAAAAAAAAAACATAACAATAATTTTAAATAGTGTTTTTATGGTTAAAAAAGGGTCTACGAACAATCTATAAGGATTCGAAAAGTCATAATACGGTTTTGAAAGAATGAAAAATAATTATGTTCCCTTTTTGATAATCCTTTGAAAAAAAAAAGTAACAAGGTTGTAGAGGCTAAAATTGATCGTGGGATATCCTGGAGTCACTTAAAAAACGTCGTTGAAAAAATGGACGAAAAAATAAGCATGGAACAAACCTCCGAGAATTGAAAACAAATACTATATTTTACAGTTTTCTAAGGTTGCCAGGTGCCGGGAAAAAAAGTCGGGATTTTTACGTGATGCTCTTATGATTAAAAGAGTGCCGCTAAGCAACTCGTATGGGCGTGAAGGTTATAATACGATTTCGAAAAAGCGAAAATTATCCTCCTTTTCGATAATCATTTGAACCAATAAGACAAAATGCAAGGTTCTATTCTTTCACGTAGTACGAGAGGCTAACACTCTATTTATCTAAAACATAGATGAACTAGATAGAGTTAAAAACTTGAAACAAATTATAGTCATTAGATATGAGATGAATTAGATGGAATGAAACTTAACTGAATAGAACTAAACTAAACTAAACTAAATTAAAAAGAATTACTAAAAACTTCAGTCTAGAAGAGCAAAGCCTTAATATTAGTTCAACTGTTATTTGTTGTTTTTATAATTTGGAAATTTTATAGCTCCTAATAGTTTCACTAGTAACCCCCGATCCATGCTCGATAATTTAAACATTTGCTGAAAAAATAAGTAAGGAAAAATAAAACTTTAATGCAATGATTTTTTTTAAATGTTTATTTCAGGGAATCTATGGTGGTGAGTTACAAGGTTTGTAGCTTTGTTTGCCGCATCATTTCTAAACTAGAACATTTGTAAGCTACAACCTTTGTTGCTTGAATTAAATGGGGCCTAAAACCTTGCAGCTCAACAAACCTATAAGTGTTATAAAACTAATTGTATAAAGAGTATGTAAGGAAGAAATTACAGAGAGAATATATTGCATATTATTCTTCTTATTATCTTTTAACAAAGGAATATATATATATATATATATATATATATATATATATACTCATATAATAGGCGGTGTAGAATGGGCTCTTGGTAAGATCCTTTTAACTGATTACGTGGAGAGAGAATTAGAGGGCTACACATTAGATGGACAGATATCGGCTTGTTCGCCTCCCAACGCCTTGGTTCCTGCAAATTAAAACAAGGGAACAAAATCCTTGTAGGATTTTTTTCCCCTCCGATGCTTAAGCAAGTATATGTAGGAAGATTAGGAATAATTAACTATAATTAACAAAAGGTTTAATCTAAAGAGAAGTTCTCCTCTTATGTAAGAATGGGATGAAAATTGAATGCCCCAAAGTGTTGAAATCTTGAAATCAAGGGGTATTTATAGGTTTTATCTATGGTGGCTAACGAATCATAATGCGATATTTGTCGCTATATGATTGGCTCACATGGCACTTCATCCTCTTAGGCTTTCTCATTTGGGCCTTGGAGGCTCGAATGCTTCATTTATAATTCACGAGGCTATAACAAATGGCATCGTGACAAGTGTTACTTCAATATTTACTCTTTCTTTTCCTTAGGTTGACACGTGGTCCACTCCCAAGATGACACGTGGTCATGTGGGCCCCACTCTTAGTGGTTCCCCCTATTGACACGTGGTAGTGTCAAGTAGACACGTGGTCCAGTCAATGAACAACACATGGCAGCTCTTTTGGCATGCCACATCAATAGGCATTCCAAAAACCTATGTACTTAAAGGGATAAAGGATACAATAATCTAGATTATTTGAGATGTATTAGTAACATGAAAAGCCTAGGTAAATAAAAGACTAATGAACAGCTGCAATATTAATACCTTGTATTATATAAGAGCAAGGTTTTTTTAGCTATAAGTTTTTATTGCTCTACAATGGTTGAGCTTGTATATTGAAGTTTTTTATAATTACAAGTGAGGCCTTGATCTAAATTATTGAAGGTGCTCTTATGTTTAGAAGTCATAACAATAATATATATATATATTAGCACCAACATTAATTCTAAATATAAAAATTTAATACGCCGTAACTAATATGGTTGGCTAATTTCATAAATGGATTCCTGTTTACCATATGCTAACAAAAAAGACAAAGTTTGGCATTTGGTAGTATGGCACACTTATCACCCCTTTAAAATCACACCGATCACAAAGGCACCAATTGTTGGAATAATGGCTTTAAAAGCCTTGATTACTAGTTAATTGATGGACATTTATTGGATTCTATTTTTTGGATTCCTTTGAGGAGTAATGGCTAATTATATTACATATTTTAATCCCCTATTATGAGCTTTAAAGTGGCCTTTTATGATCAAAATATTTCAATGCAATATTAAGTGGGAGGTTACAAATTTTTGTAACATTTTAATTATTGCATTGATGAATATGAGACTTGTAGCATCTAAAAGTACTCTATAAATAGTTTGTTGATAATAATATTTGTGAGTTCATCATATTTACAAACTTGAGCAAAGTAGTGTGACTCCAATCTTTCACTCTCAAATACGTGATGGTATGAGAGTGATGTTAACCTTAGGAAACGAATCGGTCATAACGTTTTGTACCTCGGAAGGGTCGAATCTCATTTTCAAAGCAGTGGTCTTCATGCCATGACATCACATACCCAAAATTCTAATCATCTTATTTTTCTCTATAATAAATTTATTTTATAGCTTTTGAAATACACCCATATTTTGCTACACCAATCCCCTTAATTATAAACTAGGAGATTTCCAACCCTTATCTAATATGGTCATGTCTCTTTCGCTCACTTTAAGAAGATTTCCAACACTTTTAAGAAATTTAATTAACGGTGTAAATGAGTAAATTTATAAAAAAAATAATTTTAATATCAATAAGCTCGGGTCTTTCTCTTAAACTATATTCTTGTCAACTTATTGGAATTTATTTGTTTTTCTTTTGAAATCATTAACAATAATTTATTAAGATTTGAAACTTTATTTTTTTTACTAAATTGAGTTTTTACTAAAATGAGAGAACAAAGTTTTGACTGTCTTAAAATTATGCTGTCTCGTATAATCATTTATACCCTTAAATTGCTTGCGGCAAGGTATTATGATGTTTTATTGGTATACATTCCTTCCATTTTACTTTAATTGGTTAAACTTCAATCATATTTCTCTAATAGTGAACCTAAATTACTACATTAATAATGGTGGGTATTACACAATTAGTCTCGTATGATCAATGTTCACCCAATCCAATCCAATCCAATCCAATCCAATCCAATCCAATCCGAATTTGAAAACTTAGTATTACAACCGAACAAGGCAAAATTATATTTCCACTATAAGTCCAATGTCCAATTGTCCATAAATTTATAAACTTCCAACATTACAATTATAGCTGAATTGTTGAAAAAAAAAATGTTTCATCTCTACTGACCTACAAATTGACATAAAAATTCAGAATTTGAGGACAGTTTAGAGCGAACCTTTATTTTCAGTCCAAATTTTTATCCAAAGCTCATCATCATCTCATTTAAAGATTCTTTAGCTTTGCTGAGAGTGGACTTTTTTATTTTTTTATTATTAATCATAAATAAATACACCCATAAAAATTAATTTCAATTATTAAAAAAAAAAACAGGGATCAGACTGACGTGCAAAAACAATTTAAATCAACAAAAGCTTAATTAAGCTTCAGATATAATTAATCGATGTTTTTTTATCATCATTTCCCTTATAATAAAAAAAATAAAAAATTAATTTAAACGACCAAAAAAATATAAAACATGTATCATCTCCAATGATCGGAAAACTTCATGGATTCAATAGAAGCCCAAAACAGGGAGGAAATGCCTAATAAAAATAAAATTAGGGTTTATTGATTTTAGTCCATTAGCATTCAAAGCAAGTCTTTGCTCCTAAAAGCTCTCAAGCTTTGCCAAGATGGACTGTTTTGTAATTTTACATTCGATAATAAAAGGATTAATTTGAAAGAGAAAATTTATAAAAATAGTTTTTTTGAAAATACGATTGAAAGGAAGAAGATGAAGATGAAGATGGGAGGGTTGTAAGTTGTAATTGAGTTGATTGAGGGTTGTTTGTTTAAGGGGTTTTATATAAGTGTGTGTTTTTTTAGGGTTTATGTTGTGGGTTTAATTATAGGCTGTTCAGCCCATTTTGTTTGGGCTAATATTGGGATATGTCTTTTTATGATTAAATTTGTTTGAGTTTTGAGATATTTTGATTTTGGAATTTATGGATTTTGGGTTTTGAATTTGGGACTTTTGTGAGTATGAATGTTGGTGAGGCTGTGTGGTGTCGATGTTGTGCCTCTAGTTGGTGGTGATTTGGGTTTGGTTTCGGTAGTCGTGGTGGTGGTCATGACCTAATGGGTGAGGTAGTGCATGGTTGTCAACTTGTCATAGGTTCATAGCCTTGTAGAGTAATGGGTTAGTTGGTGGTGGTGGTCACGTTAATTTAACTAAAATTATTCACATTTTAAAAGCTCTTGTGTGAAACCGCCTGATCAAAGCCTTTTTTTTTATGGGCAGGATTTTGTGATTCCAGTCAAATTAAAAAAACTTTAGGGAGTAGGTAAGATAACCTTAATATAAGACCGTCTTTTTAAATACTCAATTCGTTTTTTTAGTTGCAACAATTCACTTTTCACACTTGCCGAGGCCCATTTTCAACAATTTATAACTCTAATTATATATTTGTATAAATTATAAAAAATACATATTAATAAAGTGCACACCAAGACGAATTAAACTAGATCCATATTGACTATATTACTCTTTATACATTGATCATAAAATTAAATCAAAGCTTAAAAGATGAATAGTGCAACTTTAGAAATGTTGCAACTAAAAAAAACGGAGGTAGTAATTTGTATTCACCTTTTATACAATCCAGGCATTCAGGTTAAAAATATAAATTTTGCCAATAAAACGTTTAAATGTTTTTTACTTTTCTACCGGATACCTCTGAACTTCCACCACCGTCACCCTTTTGTTTTCTAAAGCTATTATTTTCAGCAGCGCCTTCACCCTTTCATTTTACCAGTCTGTCCCCCACTATCAACACCTTCGAATGCCAAATTAAGTAGCAACAATGGAGGATGATCGAAAGTTAGGTCTTTGTGTTTATTATCTTCTGAAGTCTCCTTACAGTAGGCACTAGCCTCATATATATATACAGAATATTAGGTTACTTGGTAACCTTGAGCCAAAAATATATCCTAAGATACCATAGAATGATATATGCACGACTATCCTATAATACATCCTAATAGGGGTGAAACTAATTCGGTGTAAAATCGAAAACCAAACTGCACCAAACCATTTTAAAAATATGGTTTTATAATTTTGGTGTGGTTTGTAGTGAATTTTTTTAAAAATTCGGTGTTTGGTTTGGAGTTGGTGGAGAGAACTAGAAACCGAACTCCAAACCGTACACTAAACCATATAGAAGTCTGGATTGTATGAAGGGCTTAAGGCCCTAAAACCCTAAAAATATAAACGGAGTTAGTGACTCTATTTTGATTTCCTTTACACTCTCTCTAAATCCCATGTTCCTTATGATCTTCATTTTTCGTCATTTGTAGTTCTTTCTTTTTTACATTCGTTCTTCATTCCTTCTTTTGCGTTCTCTAGCTAAATACCTAAATCCCCCTAAGTCACTATTCTTTTTCATCATTTGTTCTACAACCCTTGTTTTTTTGCGTCATTTCTCTCACTGCTTAACACATCGATCTTCAATCAACTAATTTAACACTTATCTAGCTTGCTGCTAGTATTATTGAAATTTTAAACTAACTAACTTGGTGTTATTTTAAACAATGATGTAAACTACTACTAGTAGTCCTAATATTTAACTTATCTTTGTTGCTAATTTGTTATTGTTGAACATAAATTTTGAACTAGTTTGAACGTAAGGAATTATACCAAGATTCAAGATTGAATTTTCTAGATTTCAAGTGAACAAGTATGACTAAAAATGTAATACCCCGTAATTTTATACACGTTATAAAATTAAAATAGTATTTATACGTACATTTTACGTATTTTAAAGGAATAAAAGTATTTGAAAATAATTAATTAAAGGAATTTAATTAATTACGGAGTTTTATTTACTTTATTTTAAAGAAATAAATTTTTATAAGGTCATAAAATAATTTTTATGAAGGTCTTAAAATGTGTNATTCGGTCAAAGATCCAAAGCCCCAACACCGAATTTGTTTGGTCTAGTTTGGTTTGGATTGAAGTGGAAATTCATAAACCGAAATAATACGGTTTAGATTTGGAGTTTGCTATAATCCAAATCGCACACCGAACTTTCACCCCTACATCCTAATACAGCTCAACATAAATATATGGCCTAGATATTGTCCAATAAATATTATTTACAAAAACCATTGTTAAGTAAAAAAAGAAAAACACATGATGCTGAAAAGTTAATTCCAACACTAGAATATTTAGTATTTTAATAATATATTCAAGTAAAAAATTGTAGATATTTCAATTCTTTGAATATAATAATTACAAAATATATAATAAATAATAAGCACCAATTCAATTTATTTTACATTTTTGTTTGAGTAATAAAATATCACAACATAAACAGTAGTTTATTGTGTTAAGAAAATATAGAAAAAAAAATCAAAACTAATTATTTGATGGAAACTAATTATGTGAAGATAATAAGATCCAATGTAATCATATATAAGGTCTTCAATATAAAACACGATCAGGTGACCAATTCATAGTTTACCAA
This sequence comes from Suaeda aralocaspica, assembly GCA_016808085.1. Taxonomy (NCBI): domain Eukaryota; kingdom Viridiplantae; phylum Streptophyta; class Magnoliopsida; order Caryophyllales; family Amaranthaceae; genus Suaeda; species Suaeda aralocaspica. The sequence goes on from PYUH01000049.1 coordinate 540,889, forward strand.
ATATATCATTAACAGAGTAAACAATATCAACAAATGCATTAAATAAGCCTCAACAATTGAAATTATATTGATCAAAGTGCTTTTAAAACAACTTTATTTACTTTTATTTCATATGAAACCTTATGAATTTTATAACTTATAAGCATGACTTATTATCTCCATAAGACTATAACATATTAGTTCAAACTATTTAACATTTTTACTATTTGCTTATGTCAAATGACTCACGTTGTGGTAACAAATAGGGGTGAAAGTTCGGTGTACGGTTTGGATTATAGCAAACTCCAAATCCAAACCATATTATTTCGGTTTATGAATTTCTACTCCAATCCAAACCAATCTAAATTTCAGTCCAAACCAAACCAGACCAAAAAAATTCGGTGTTTGGGTTTTGGATCGAAACCAAACCGAATTTCTAGTCATACTTAATTGTTTACCAGAAATCTAGAAAATTCGATCTTGAATCTTGGTATAATGCCTTACATTCAAACTAGTTCAAAATTTATGTTCCACAATAATAAATTAGAAACAAAGAAAAGTTAAATATTAGGGCTACTGGTAGTAGTTTATATCATTCTTTAAAATAACACCAAGTTAGTTAGTTTAAAATTTCATTAATACTAGATAAGTGTTGAATCAATTGATTGAAGATCGATGTGTTAAGGAGTGAAAGAAATGACGCAAAAGAACAAGGACTGTAGAACAAATAATGAAAAAGAATAGTGACTTTGGGGGATTGAGGTATTTAGCTAGAGAAAGTAAAAGAAGGAATGAAGAACGAAATTAAAAAAGAAAGAACTACAAATGGCGAAAAATGAAGAACATAAGGAACATGAGATTTAAAGAGAGTCCAAAGGAGATTGAAATAGAGTCACTAACTCCATTTATATTTTTAGGGTTTTATTCATTTTTGGGCCTTAAGCCCTTGATATAATTTAAGCTTCTATACGGTTTGGTGTACGGTTTGGAGTTCGGTTTCTAGTTCTCCGCACCAACTCCAAACCGAACACCGATTTTTAAAAAAATTTCGCTCCAAACCGCACCAGAATTACAAAAAGACCGAACCATAATTTAAAAATGGTTTGGTGCGGTGTGGTTTTCGGTTTTAAACCGAATTAGTTTCACCCCTAGTAACAAATATGTTACAAAAGTAGTTTTGGAGTAATTGCATTATGGATCAATTGATTTTAAGTCATTTATGTACAACATTGTGTGTTTATTAGGATTACACAACCCTTAATCTAGTTTACGAGACCAAAAGTAATTTTCTTTTCAAGTTAGAAATGAATATTATCAATTAAAAAGTTGTTAATTTTTAAGTTGCATAATTTTTATTATGTTAAAGTGCATATTTTTAAAGTTGCAATTTTTTTTAAAAGGAAATTTTGTCATAACACACTTTTTAAAACCATTTTTTTTCCCGCAAAAACTCACATTTTAAAACCGTTTTTGCGAAGATAGGGCATTCCCCAATATTTCTCTGGGCCGTAGCTCTCTAGGTTTAAGCTCCTCACGGAGCCTTGCCACAAGAACAACCAAAACAATTTTTTTTTTCAAGGACACACTTTGTCCTGTTTTCTGACATTGACCATTTTATTTTCTCTATTGACACGCTACTTTTTTATTTGTGCAGTCTTCTTTATATTTTGAAATCTTTTTAAAAGGCTAATTAACATTAATTCCACCCATTTCCCATAAAATCTCAATCCAAATTACATGTATAGTGTAATCATTCAATTCATTAATTAACTCTCATTACTACTTCTCACATCAAATAATTAAGGTAAACATTAAACTCAACACTAAAGTCTATTAGTCTAAATTCATTCCATTGAATTTGAATTCAACTCTAACTTCATCTTCACCAAATCCTTTAATTCTTTTTTCAACAATTGACAGATTTTTTTACTATTACCTAAAACCACAAATAAAGATAAAAACATTATAACATTTCAGTAAATTTGTCATATTTTTAACAAAACTCACATTTCACAAAAAATTCTTATTTTAAGCAACAAAGAAAATTTAATTAATAAGGAAGACCCTTAATTCCAAAAACTCAGATGAACACCCCCAAAATTATAATGAGGTAAGTCAGCAAAAAATCATTTATTTGATTTATTTATTTATTTTATCTCTTTCCTTTTGTTTTGTCTTGTCTTCAATGAGGTAAGGGGTTGAAAGAGAGGGATGAATGAAAGAGGTTAGTTTATGAGAAGAGGATGAAGAAAAAATTGGAGGAGTAAATTAGGTCAACAAAGAAAAAGAGGGAAATAAGGGAATTTTTTGAAAAAAACATCAATGGAGGAGTGCAGGTATGGTGTTAAAATGTTAATAGAGAAGTCAACGCCATTAATAGTTAGTGAACATCGGAAAGCAAAATAAGGTGTATTCTTAAGAAAAAATTTATTTTAGATGAAAATAAAAATTTGTTGTTTCACTTTTGGTCTACCACTTATGTGCCACTATTTTTTATTGGCTTTTAATTTAAAAATAATATGCCCTTATTTTAAAATCAACCAATAATATTGATCGTCACACACAATATAGGACAGTGAATTTAGACTCATTTTAGACATGTCTCCACAAAAACCATTTTAAAAAATGCGTTTTTGCAAAAATATGATATTATAAAGTGGTATAATATCTAATATATCACTACTATAATATAAGTTGCAATAAATAATTTTTAACTCATACATGGGATGTAAGTTTTGGAGTCTTGGAATAAATAATTTTCAAATCATAAAAACATCCACATTCAGAGAAGCTCCTAGTTTACTTCCCCTATTAATCTCACAACCCCCTTAAAGCTTTTAACACCCAATAAAAATGGCGACACCTTCAGAATTCACATTATCAGTAGTAGAAAGACTTCAAGAAGCCAAAAAAAGCGCCAACAAATCATACTCTCAAATTGCTTCAGAAACTGGGCTCACCAACGTCTATGTAGCCCAACTTCTTCGTCGTCAAGCCCACTTAAAGCCCGACACGGCCCAAAAACTTCGGGCTTCACTGCCCGAACTGACCGATGATCTTATTGAACATATGATGAAGCCTCCTTTTAGGTCTTTTGATCCTGATTTGGTTCAAGAACCTGCCATTTATAGGTTTATTTCTATCTTTCTTCGTTTTATTCAAATATATTTTTATTTCTTGTTTATTAATTATTAGATTAAATTTTAGGGTTTTTCTGGGTTTTTAGTTTTATCATCTGGGTTTTGTTTTAATTTGCTGATTGTTTTGTGATTATGTTGCATTGATTGAAGTTTTTGGTTGATTGGAGTTGTTTGTTAGTGATAAAAATATGTTTTAACTGAATTTTCTGAGTATAGCTAATCAATTGATTTGATAAAATAATTGCTACTTAATGTCAAATTTGTTCAATTATTTATAAAGTGCAGGGAAAATTAGGAGAACGATTTTGAGTATGTATTTTTGTATAATATTTGATATGGTGAATTGAGCCAATTTTTCAGAATTAATTTGAGAAATTGATTATTTAGAGAAAATTCTTGAATCAAACAAAGGAGTATAGCTAATTCATGATATTGTTCTGTTAATTCTGTTGGGCTGACTTGATTGTGCCACATCGTTACCAAGAATGATTTGGGTGTATTAGACGTATAATTGACGAAATTCATTTGTGCAATTGTGCTCTTTATTTGGTCATTTATTTCGAGTTTTCGAGGCTATTTAATTTAAATATATTAAACCTGTACATGAACTCCCTTCAATTGGTTCTCGGTCCAATTTTCGTTTTTTTCGAGGTTATATAATTGAAATGATTGGTTTCCGGGGTATCAGGGATGTTTTTTATGTAGATTATAGAAATTTTTACACATGAACTAACTACCAAGCCAATTATCACTAGTTATTGTGATATGCTTGGGTCTTGAGAGTTGTAGGATGTATCAGTGTTAATAATAGCTATAAGTGATTATTGTTTGCCATGATTTTTCAACACTGGGGAATCGCTCTGAAGTCTGAACATTGTGTTTTTTGACATTCATGTGTAAGGATGGGATGTTGAGTTAGGTTGGCCGAATTATGTGATTAAGAAGAGCAATCTAGGTTTTCCTATATTGACTAAGAAAAAATAAGTGTTTTGTAAAATTATTTAATATTTTGTGAATTCAAAATTTCACCTTTCCACTTGTTTGTTGCCTCGTTTTTTGGTGCAATGTTACTAAATGTATTGTTTTTGTTTATTGTTTTAATACCTTTTCTTCACTCTAACCTGTGTACAGATTGCATGAAGCAACCATGCATTTTGGTGAGAGCATCAAAGAAATCATCAATGAGGAGTTTGGTGATGGCATGTAAGTTTCTTACCCTCCTCCTGATCTTAGCTTATGTGCTACACTGCTGCACTTGTTCTTTATCACTATTCTCCTCAGTTGCTATTTTCTCTGTTCAATTTCTACACTTATTCCCTTTGGTAATTGAGAAGTTGAGAACTTAAGGTAATCATTTTTATTTAGTTGTCGTATTCTTTTGATCGATAGTGCCTTTAGATTAGTGAACGAAGATTGGATACTAGAAAAGGACTTACAAATCCGATCACAGTCTGATTGAGCCCATGGTTTAATGTAGTATATCTTGAGGTCTTCTAGTAAATAATTGGGCCATGTTATTCTTGTGAGCCTTCTAACTACTTTCTAGTCTTTATTTTTAATAAACACGGGTTTCCCTTGAGATGCATATTGCTTAGAGCTTGTGAGAGATTTCTGTAGCTAAATCTGCCAAATGGTTGTTGAGGAATGAAGAGATAATTGATGGTTTCTCTGCCTCCAGCTTAGTAGGCAAAATCAAGCTGTACTTCAAAAAGACCTACATTTTACATCAATATAATCTTTCGATCGAGCCACTTGGAGAGAGTCAATATTTTTTTGAAGCTGGTTGGTCGTCTTGTTTGAATATAGATTGTTTAAATTTTCAATGCAACACTTATCCTATATTTTTTATTCATGTGCATATTGGAGATTTTTATGTCTTGCTATACAATCAATTGACTTCATAGTAAAATCTCCATCCACCAGTTATACTAATCAAATAACTTATTGTTATGCACTTATGCCTGTGATGTACGAAGTGTGATCCCTATTCTCTGTATGTCTCAGGTTACAAGTTGGTCGTATTGCTGTAGGCTTGTCATTCTTTTAGCTCTCTTTTCGTTAATGTTTTTTTATTCTGTGTTTCAGATTAGAAGTATTGATTATCTGTTTGCTTGAGTATGTTGGATTGTTTGCTTGATTCTTGCTTAGCATGCCAGCTGTAGATTTTAACTACTCGGTTCATAAGTTGAAAATCTATAAGTTGATCATATTGCTGTAGGCCTGTCACTGTTTTAGCTCTTTTATTATTATTATTTTTATTATTTTAATTTTAAATTCTTGTGTTTCAGATTAGAATTATTGATTATCTGTTGCTAACTTGGTATTTTTGATTGTTTACTTGATTCTTGCTTAGCATGTCGGCTATAGATTTTTACTGCTCGGTTGATAAGGTCAAAGGTGTGGATGAGAAGGACAGGGTTGTGGTTACATTTGATGGGAAGTATTTGCCGTACACTGAGCAGGTCAGTTGGAACCTATCAAATTTAATCTGGAAGATAACAAATGTTTCCATTGAAATGCTATATTCTCTTCGCTATCATATGGTTACCTGTCATCATCACTATCATTACTGAAACTGTTTTGTTTGGCTACTTCATTACAATATTGTAATGATGCATTAAAAAAAATGAAATGTATCTTTGAAGTAGCAACAACGTTGTGGTTTAGATTGGTTGTGGATGTGTCATGTCTAGGTGTAAAAATTGGTGCTTTGATAGCCAACATGGCTTGTGTTCACAAATTTCCATCACCACTAATACCCATGTTTGTTGGTCGTAAATTCGTAATGAGTAATGACGGAAAATAATGAAGATCATCTGTTTCATTGTGGCATGCATTGTCTTAAAATTAAATTCACTTTTGATACTAAATGCTGTATTACTCAAAAATTCCTTTGCTATACTCTGTTTACCTTAATGAACATCATTTTCCAGTTCGCATGCAATTAGTTTCAGCTATGCTATTTAAAAATTTCCCGAAATTAACATGCTTACAATTTTGCTCTCGTTACCAGAAGTCTGAGCACATGGTATCAAGACCAGGGCAATGAGGAAAATGAAGACTTCACATACAGATTTGTACAATTATTCTGCTATTTGTCCTTGGAAGTAAATGAAGCCTTGTGTTATCAATGAGATTGGTTGATTGTAATATTCGGTGTGTTGTACCTTATATGTTGTACCAAACTACCAATAAGCGGCTGATTATGTTATCAAAATCCGAAAACTTTCATTTGTGGTACTGGGGATCACTCATTCACTTGTCATATTAGCTTATGCAATAATAATAATCTTTCTCGTGAATTTTATTGAAAGATTTGCTTCTTAGTACTGTAACATACTACTACATGGTATACTACAATGCAATTACTAGCTATGGCTTCCTAGTAACTGCATGATATATCTAGCAAAGTGGTTGGAAGTCAAACACTCTACTGGTGGATGCAAGGGTTGTGGAGCGGAAAGAAACTGGAGTACGGATTATGGTTGTATCACGATTTTTGTGGCAGCGAAGCGCTGAAGTTGTAAAGGTTGATATTAGTGTTGCCCTGGTGAAGCATATAGCAAAGTAAATGAATCCATTGCCTAAAGAAAACAAGAAGTGGAGCGGAATAGCATTTAGAAAGACATCAGTACATGATCATGGAAGTGCTTAGACCAAACAACACGCAGCCAACTTCAAATGATATCATATACATTGAAAATGTAGCACCAAAGTAGAAATCGTAGAAAAAAATCAAGTCATCAACAATAGCTAGGACCTTGTCCCAATGCCCGAAATCAATGCACAAACATTCATAATCATTAGGGTAGAAGGCATGCATAAGGAGGAGCAAGAGAAGAGTGAATGAGAATTCGAGAGTTAATTAGAAGGACCGGCGACAACATGGATGGAGGGTTGACAGTGTAGTGGCAGAGAACTGAAGGTAATCGCAGACGTTTCCATTGTCCAACACAAAAGCGAAGGTCTTGGTGGCATTAAGAGCAATGATGTAAGCGAGATTCCATCCTATGCAAGTTTTGAGTACAACCCACGGTCACTGCCCTCTATTAAGCTCATGTAAGTGTATAACTCATTATTATGAAAGTGATATACTTAGTGCTTATATACTTGTTTCTAATCATGATTGCTAATTAGTAGAGATAGCAATATATATTGATTAATTAAGTCATAATATTAAGATTAATTAGCATTTAACTAAATTTAATTAATTTAGTAAGACAATGACGCATATTACTTTATAGGTTGAGAAGTTAATTAATTATTCTTTGTATTAGAGGGTAATGATTAAAACAAAATACGATGGTTTTAAATTGCCGCACATTTAATTTGTTGTACACCCAATTCAATCATATATTGGTGGTATTTCTTTGATTAGTACATTATTTTCATTGAAATGTCGGAGTATTATAGAAAAGACATCTTTTAGGTTTGTTTTGATATGTGGTTTTTGGGTAGTATGTTTGAAGTGCTTATCCTAGCTCATATGGTTTTGTCTTGGCTTTGAAATGAAATGAGAGTGTTCAATATTTTGGTGTTATCGATCGATTGGTAGCATTTGTAAGGGTAACTAGCAAGTAGCAACCCCTCATCCTAGCTAGTCGGGTATAATTTTATAGGAATTATGTTGTATTGGTAAATAATAAAACGTAAAAATATATCATACGACGTATTATAGGGTATTAGGAGTTTAGTACGGAGTTTTAAAATAATGATACTTTGTATGAGATAAAAGATACGTGGTATTATATATGGTTATTCGAATTACTTTTAAGGATATCTATTCTCTGTAGTTTGTATAGTTGGATTAATTTTGGCATGCTAGAGGAACAAAATAAAACTATATATTTTGAAATACGTAGTATATATATTGTAAGTTTGTAACTTATGATTTTATGAGAATTGTGTGAAAAAACTATGTACATTAATTATATATACTTGTATTGAGAAACTAAGAAATATTGGCATTGTACGTTACCTAAAATGAGATATCAAGGTTGCTCATGCAAGTATGCATGAACATGTGTTACCTTTTAATTCTTCTTATTATTGGAATCTTCTTAATAAATCATAAACTTACTAAATCATAAATCTTAATAAAAGATTATGCGAATTATTTTAAGGATAAGTAGTATGCAAAGTCGGAAGGATATATATCAAGGTTGTATTGTTTCGTTGATGAACTTATACCTTAATAGTTAAATTAATAAGTATAGATCATTGTATGGTGGAGATGCTCGTATATATAATGTGTTGCTAGTTTTATTAAAGATGAGTATCATATTAACTTTTATAAGTCTCATTTTCACATGCTTAGCTAAAAAAATTCAAACCCTGTAGTCATTGCATCTGTTGATGCGACTTCATTGCATCTTTGACATCATGTTCCACTAACAAAATTATGGTCCTTAGCTTATGCCTTTTTCTTAAACGCAAGTAGAAAAACTAATAACCACCTCAAAACTAAGTCAATGCCACACGAAACAGAATTATGGAATATTGCTATTATTATTGGTCGATGACATAATAGAGATGACATATTATTATTGTTGTAACGATTTAAATTTTCTAATGAATTCAACTATTGAAGTTATAGTCCCGAAGTTTGTATAGTTGGTGTTGTATGTAACTGACAGTTCTACATCAAGATGTGCGGCCTTTTTTTTTTATTAAAGATGTATAATAACCTTCTTTTGATACTGCTTTGGCCTTATTCTTTTGGATTGAAACAAAGTTGAACTAAATTGAATTAAATTAAATTGGACTGAAATGAAATAGGTAATTATAATGGATATCAGCTGAACAAACCCGAACCGAACTGAATAAACCCGAACTGAACTGAATAAACCCGAACTGAACAGCAAAAAATGTAAGTCCAAAATGATAGAGCCTTAATTAATTCTAAATTTGGGCTTTTTCATTTCATTTTATGGTTGTACATTATTTGTTCCTGGTAAAAAACAATAATTGATTTTTATATATTAATGTATTAAGTTCTCAATTGACAAATAATATTTAAATTAAAGTGTACAATCTAATCACATTAAGAATCCGATATCTAATCAAATTAGTTTTAAAATCCATTTAGGGAAGCTTTCATATAGGTTCACATAATCATTATATCTAATACGAAGTAATAATTAAATTAATTTGATCCAAAGTACTTGAATAGATGAATTTATTGCCTCAGAGACAAGGAGTGGAACGGAATATATAGCACTAGACATCATCATGGAAATCCTTAGACCAAACAACATGCAGCAAACCGGTAGACATGTAGACATATCATATACTACCTCCACCGCGATTATTATTTTGTATCTTACAAAATATGATTTTTGTTGCAATTAAATCGTGATCGAAGCAGTATTACGTTGAACAATTTAGGTCTGAAGGTTATTGCAGACGTTTCTCCATTGTCCAACACAATGACAGGGGTTATGCCATAAAGAACAATGATATAAGCGAGATTTAATTTCACCCTTTGCAAGTTTTGAGTAAAGTCAAAGGTCATTAGATCCGTAATAGTCACCTCATATAAGTGAAAGCTGTGAAGCTAATCATGTAAGTGATTTGCTAAAAATATTTGTTCCATAAAATAATATATTATACTCACTCCAACAGATAAGGGTGAACGTACATGTACATGTACATGTATGAATATAGGATACTCTGTTTTAATATTAGTAATAGATTTTTGGGTCATGTATATCATATATATACGATATAGTTCCACATTAATGGTTGCTAGGGAATCAAAGTATATTTTCCAACATATCACAAAATAGCTATAGCGGACACTCCCTTTCCAAAAAAAATCAATACACTAAATACTACACTGAGATTTATTAAATTTGTTGCTAATATATCGTTATTAAACCCGAAACCTCCGGTGGTTGGCCAATGAACAATTTATATATATGTATAACATGTGTAATATTGTATTTACATTTATTACTGTCTATATTACTACAAGCAAAGATTAAGTTGATAGTTGTCAATATTATAGTGAGAATAAAAATACACACTTTCGGTCTTTTTTTAGTTGTTACAAATTGACTTTCGGTACTATTAGCAACTTTGGCTCACTTTGATGCTTAATATATAAGGAATAACATAGTCATATGAGATCTCATTTGATTCGTCTCAATGTATATTATCCAAATTAATAATTTTATAATTTTTTATTATTCTGAACTTGAGATAATAACATTAGGAGTTGCATTTGAGAAATATGAAAAAATGAATATAGCAACTAAAAAAAGACTGAGGGGTATACTTCTTTATTAGTAAGTAAAGATAAGATCGGTTTGCATTGCTTCAACAAAAGGATTATATTGATATGCAGTTAATATTTTTAAATAGTTAGTAAAGATTTTTGATAAACATTTCTTTAACAATACGATTACATTTGTATGCTGTCAAATTATCAATATTTTAAAATGATAATGGGACGCTCATATATTATCAATATTATTTCACTAATTAAAGCTATAAGAGGAAAATTATGAGAAGGCAAAAAATGGCGGAATTTTTTTTTTAATGTGAGCATGACATGCGTACATTAATGGAGATAAGATTCTACTTTAGTAAAATAATTTATTTAAAATGGTTATATTTGAAATCTTTTTATGACATCATACGCTATAGAGAAGTCAATGTAACTGCATGATAGTATCAAACAGTTGCAGTTTCAGCAACACTATATATATAGAAGTAACTCATATAGTAATCAAATGCATCTCAAAAAACTTTATATTATAGCATGGTAGTATAATAGTATTATACACTTATGTCTAATAATGAATTGATAATTAGTAGAGTTAACAATATACATTGATTAATTAAGTCATAATACTAAGATTAATTAATATATAATCATGTCAATGTCAGTGGAAGAAAGAGGAGTTGAAGATGATTATACAAAAGATGGAACGGTTGATCTTAAAGGCAACCCTGTTCGTAGGTCCAAACGTGGTGGTTGGAGAGCTTGCTCCTTTGTTGTTGGTAAATACTCCTCTAATTAATTAATTATTTTCTTTTTCACTTTATTATTACTTATTGTATTTTTTTTTATAACAAAATATTACTTGTAGTAATTTATAACATAGTGATCGAATACATTTCTTTACGCATTCCTACATGCACTAATTTAGTTTACAAGAGATTTAAGATAAGTGAATTAACTTAATAATAATAATAATAATAATAATACTTTATATCATTATCGATTGATAAGCTAGTTAAAGACTCTTCTTATATGAGGGTAATGATTAAAATTAATACAATATTTTTAAATAGTCGTACACTAATTTTTTTTATTGTGCACCCAATTTAATTAATATATTATTGGTTTTTGTAGTATTCAATACTCTATCCGTTCCTTTTCTCCAGTCTTTTTTGTTTATTACATTTTGCCAGTATTTGCAGATATGTCAATGCACTTGTTTGACCTTAAATATTTCTTATTGTATATATGTTAACGTGCTTACTATATTATTATTTTTGAAACAAATCAAACAAGATTTCATATGACTATATCATGATTCATATACTGAAAGTAATTTAAAAGATTTTTCCATCTCATAGATAATGTCAAGATTTCAAACGTATCAAACAAAAGGAAACAGATTGAATATTATTATATAAATACGTATATCTTCTATTATTGTATATAAGTTAACGTGCTTACTATATATATTATTATTTTTGAAACAAATCAAACAAGATTTCATATGACTATATCATGATTCATATACTGAAAGTAATTTAAAAGATTCTTCCATCTCATAGATAATGTCAAGATTTCAAACGTATCAAACAAAAGGAAACGGATTGAATATTATTATATAAATACGTATATCTTCTAGCTAGGTTTGTTTTGATATGTGGTTCTGGGGAAGTACTATGTTTGAAGTACTTATCCTAATATCCTCTCGATCTTATGGTTTTGTATTGGTTTTTGTAATGAAATGGGAGTAGCAAATGTAAGGCTAATAAATAGCAACACATTATCCGACCTTAGCTGGTTAGATGGGTATAATTTTAAATTACTTCTGTCATGAGTTGCAACAATTCATTATTTTATACTTGACAAATTGATTTTTATCGAAATTAATTTGTGGAGAAGTTAGTATATGTTGGATCCAATGGTGTAAAATAAAAAATTAAAATATATCATACATATACAAATCATATGATATTAGGGGTATGTTTAGTATTAGAAAGTATAGTAATACTTTTTATGAGATAAAATATATTGTGAAAGATAAGGCTATTTTTTTCCTAAATACTCTTCAAATCTTAAATATTATAAGTTTTTAACTTATTTTTATGAGAATTGTGTGTAAAAAATACTTATATTAATATATACTTGTATTGAGAAACTAAGAAATATTAGGCTATTAGCATTGTAACCTAAAATGGGATATCAAGGTTGCTCATGCAAATATACAATAATGGAACCATTGTTATTTTTTATATCTTAATTATATGTATGCATGAATCAAATACACTACATCATTTTCTTATTAATTACAACATTTGAGTATTATTTATAAGATATAAAAAGTTTAAGTATTTCCGGTGAAGATGCTTGCATATAGTGTGTTACTCGTGTCATCAAAGATTGACTATCATATAAACTTTTGTATCAAAGAAGTAAATAATTTTCAAACTCTTTAGTCGTCATTGTGTTTGTTGATTCGACTTGATAGCATCTTTAGCACCATCATCCACTAACAAAATTATGGTCCTTAGCTTATGCCTTATCTATAAACGCATGTAGAAAAACTAAGCACCTCAAAACTAAGTCAAAGTCCTCTACGTACCACAAATGACAATGCAAATAATTATGGAATATTGCTATTATCATTGATGGATGACATAATATAATTGTCCTAATGATTGAAATATTCTAATGAATTGAGCTATGTTTATTGCTTATATATAATGAATTGTACTATGTTTATTGTTTATAACATAAAAGTTTGTTTATTTAAATTGTAATTAATACTACCTTCATTTCACATTCTTTACAATGATTTGACATAAAGTAGCGAGGAAAAATGTATAATTGTTATAAATAATGTGAAATAGAGGTAATATTTCTACATAACGATGTGCCTTTTTATAAATATAATATATAATAACCTCATTTTGATGCTGCTCCTCAACTCTTATTTTAAATGTCTTTATTTCTTTTTATAGTTGTTATTTGGTATTGTTGAAAAAAACGTTGATTCTTGTATAATTTCTCGATTGACATACAATACACGTAATGTATTTTTTAGCTCTTTATTTAAAAGTGTAAGGTCCAGTTAAGAATTCAATATCTAACAGAATAATCAATTTGTTTCAAAATTCTAATTAGAGAAGGTTTCACTATTAATCATAATACCATACAACATTCACAACTCTAATAATAAAATTAATTAGATCCAAAGTGCATGCTTAAAAATTTGATTAATTTTATAGAGTATATGATGTTTATCAAAGACAAAAAAATGTAAGCTAATAAAAGTTGACTATAAAATTGGCAGTGTATGAGGTGTTTGAAAGGATGGCATATTACGGGATATCGTCAAATTTAGTGCTGTATATGACAAGGAAACTTCACCAAGGAACTGTAGAATCATCTAATAGTGTCACAAATTGGGTTGGCACTAGTTGGATGACTCCTATTTTGGGTGCTTATATTGCTGATGCTTATCTTGGACGTTATTGGACATTTCTCATTTCTTGTGCTATCTATCTCCTGGTATTTTGTTTGCCTCTTTATTTCAATTCATATTATCCTAGATTAATTAGGTATTACCCTGATTAGAAGATAATATGGATATTTAATTTCCATATTTTCCTCATCATCTTACTTAAAAAAAAAAAATACTATTCCTATTGTTATACGGTACATATGTGCGTGGAAATGGAATAGGTAAGAATTATGGCATGTTTACTTCAGCTTAAAATTAATTATATTCAATTCTATTCAGCTCCAATTAGTTCAGTTTAGTTCAATTTAGCTCCAATCAGTTTAGTTCATTTTAGCTCAACTCTTCTTTAAAAACTATAATATTAAAACTTTCAGTTCAATTCAGCTCCATTCAATGTAATTCAGTTCAGTTAAGTTGTTTTCAACTGAAGTAAATAGGCCATTAGGTGAAAATAATAGGACGCTTAAGTATTTCAAAATAATGTAAGGTTTTGCATTAATGTAATAAATACGTTATAAACATCTAGTTTATATAATTTCTAACATATATAGCATGAATATTGCATAAGGTAACAATTTCCAAACTTGATTCATCCTCATATTAGGGACGATTGTGATACTCCAACTAACATTTAGACATATATCCATTAACCTGATTCGTCCTCGTATTAGTGTGTTCATTCAACTGATCGTTTTTTTTTTTCTCCATCATTTATCAGGGAATGTCAGTATTAACACTCGCAGTTTCACTTCCCGGACTAAAACCAGCCCTATGTAATGAGGCCGAAATGACCCACTGTAAAAGGGCCTCACCACTACAACTAGCTGTGTTTTATGGTGCACTCTACACCTTAGCAATTGGGACTGGTGGGACCAAGCCCAATATCTCAACAATTGGAGCAGACCAATTTGATGATTTTGAGCCCAAAGAAAAGGCCCATAAAATATCTTTCTTTAATTGGTGGATGTTTAGTATTTTCTTTGGGAGTCTCTTTGCTAACACCATCCTAGTTTACATTCAAGACAATGTGGGTTGGGCCGTAGGTTATGGACTTCCAACAATTGGGCTTGCGATATCAATCTCCATCTTCCTAAGTGGAACTCAATTTTATAGGCATAAACTACCTCATGGTAGTCCTTTTACAAAGATGGCAAAGGTTGTTGTGGCTGCCTTTCGCAACCGGAAAACACCGTTCCCTAATGATCCTAAGCAACTATATGACCATGATTTGGATGAATACACCAAGCGAGGAAAGTTTAGACTTGAATTGACTTCTTACATGAGGTCAGTGATCAATTGAAACTTCCATATTTTACAACATGACAACTTAATAACAATGTTGTTCTTGTATATTTTTGTGTGTAGATTTTTAAACAAAGCCGCAATGATAGATGATTCAAAAGATCGTTGGAAGCTATGCACAGTTACAGAAGTAGAGGAGACGAAACAAATGATAAAAATGATTCCAATCTTGATCACTACATTCGTACCAAGTACAATGTTAGCCCAAGTACAAACCCTTTTTGTTAAGCAAGGAGCCACCTTGGATAGGAGTATAGGAACGTTCAGCATCCCTCCAGCGAGCCTAACCGGTTTTACAACGTTCTCAATGCTTGTTTTTGTTGTTCTATATGACAAACTGTTTGTGAGGTTTATGAAAAAATTAACCAAAAATCCTAGAGGAATCACATTACTTCAACGTATGGGATTAGGCCTAACACTTCACACAATTATCATGATCGTGTCATCTTTAGTAGAGAGGGCACGACTTAATGCAGCAATGGAACACGGAGTGGTTGAGAGTGCTGCACAAGTTCCTTTAACAATTTTTATTTTGCTCCCTCAATTTATCCTCATGGGGGCTGCAGATGCAGTACTAGAGGTAGCCAAGCTCGAGTTTTTTTATGACCAGGCTCCGGAGGGGATGAAGAGCCTTGGGACTTCCTACTCAACTACTACTCTTGGTGTTGGAAATTACCTAAGTAGCTTCCTCTTATCAACTGTTTCTCGAGTCACAGCAAAGCATGGGCACGACGGATGGATATTGAACAACCTTAATGCCTCTCACCTTGATTACTATTATGGATTTTTCATCATACTTAATGTTGTGAATTTTATTGTTTTCTTGCTCATAGCCAGGTCTTATGTTTATAAAGTTGAAATTTCCAATTCAATGGAGGTTCTTAAAGATGAATTGCGTCAATAATTTATCTAAGGATAGATAGACGTACATATTTGTTTTCTATGTATACATATTCATGTAAGTATGTTGTAATTTTTCTTAATAATCTTATGCTAAAATAGAGATGCATGGTTAATACTTAATTAATACTTTTGACATGTACTCTAATTTATATGGAATGAATGCAATGCTATAATAGTAAGGGAAAAGCACAGAAGTAAACACACAATTAGCACATGAAAGAATCACAATATATATGAAAACTTATATTAAACAATAAAATATATTAATTATATCAATGAACCCCTAATAGTTAAATAAACTCCACAAATAGTTGATGGTCTTACCTGAGACTTGTTAATATATAGCACGCAAGCTAAGGCTTTGTCAATCTTATCTATCGAACTATAATGCTTCATCTAACAGCCTAGCTAACCAAAGAAGAAAAGCACAAACTAAAACTTAAAAATACAATGCTCGCTCTTCTCCAGCAAACTAAGGATTAAGGAAGATGTACTGAATTTTGTTGTACATTGATACAATTTTTGTACAGTTGAATCTCTTTTACATATTTTTCTATAACAAAATGAAGTTTGTTTTTTGTTCCAAAAAAGTTTTGATCACCCTGTATTCAACTATTCATGTACCCAATTTTACATTAGTATCATCTATTCCTCAAGCTATAAACATAGAACAACAAAATCATCAATTCATTATTCTCATCTCCTCTTAGGTAATTGGAATGTTCTCTTCAAGAAAAGATTTGCTGCTCGATCATTTCGATGACAAAGTACTCTTAGTATTGTGTTAGGATCTGACCGATTCCATCTACCTGTTGTTGGCGGCATTGGTAGCTTCTTCCCAGTTGCATTGACCCCAATGCCGCTCTTCTCACAAGCCACAGTACTAAAATCCTCGACTAGCTGCTCAGTAGAATGTCCCATGAGCTCAACCACCCCTTGTACAACTTCTGATTCTTTTTGCACATCATCTTCACCTATTAGTCCTGTACCACTAGTACAAAAAACTCGCTTTAAGCTCTCAAAGTCCTCCTCAATCATCTCATAGTCTGACCTATAAAAAGTTCGATAACACCCTCCTGCTAGTAATACCATTAAGAATGCTTCAAATGCTGCTTTCATCACCTCCTTTACAGCTAATGGTTGAGCATGATCAATCAAAATCGCACCTAAAAGGGTGAGGTTTTGCTTGAGGTTTCTCAAAGAAGGTCTTATTCTTGAATTCGATACATCAAAAACATAGAGGCTTTCATAGAAAACAGTATTTGAGTCTAAGAAGATAAGCCTGTAGGCTGACACTTCAGCAACATGTTGGATAGCTCCTTGCATTGATGCACGCGCAAGCTCAAAGTAGGTTGTGGAATTGAGGTTTCTTTTGGTATTAGTGTATCGCTTTTGTGTAGTAGGATTAACTCGAGGGGATAAAGCTAGAGTCTTATCAAGGGAGTTCAAGTGGGAAAGAAGGTAGTGTAAGGTATTGAGACGGATGTAGAGTCGTTGTGTCCCTCGACTTGTTGATGGGCGTGAATGATGACCTTCTATGGCAGCCATATAATGGTGAAGCTCATGGATGCCAACATTGCAGCCTGCTCTTTTCCATAGTTTAGCGAACCTCGAGTCTCTACTACATCTTGTTAAAGGTGGGAGTGTTGGCACATAGCTTTGTTTTGTTCCTGTATTGAGATGTCACAATTCAATATGCAGTTAGTCCAAGATTAACTACAACATGTATTGTTTGTTTTAATGATTAAAAAAAAAAAAAAAAGGGTACGATTCACACCACAAGCTGCAACAAAGCTTGAATAATCTCGAATTATACGCTCTACACCATCAGCTAAATCTTGGACTAAATCATCAGAAAGTCCTATAGGGATTTCAAAGAAGTCATCAATAGTCTGCTTAGCTATCTTCATTAGTTCTATTGCTGATTGCGCAAACGGCTCTGCTTTAGACTTCGGATTCCATGTCTATAATAAAGGGTTTCAATAGTCAGTTTCAAAGTTACCGAAACATTTAGCTAAGATGGTAGTTAAGTAAGTTGTTAGTCATCCAAAATCAATTACTACATATGTTTTATTTAAAAAAAAAATTCGATTGTATATGATATGTTAAGTCAAAGTATATTACTACTTACTTCAGTTTCTTTCGCTCTTTGGACACAATCTTTTCCTTGTCGTAGCCTCTCATCTATCCATTTTCTCAAAAGCCTTATAATGATAGATTCAACTTCATATGGAACCATCTCTCGAACAATGGATTTCCCTCCATCTTCACAATCAACTGTGTCTTCTACCACCATTTGTACCAATATTTTCTCAAGTCTTCCAGCTTTATGGAGCACACTTATGGTTTCCGTTGATAACATAGACACCCCTGAAAGATATTGTTGTAATATAGCTCCATAACAATTGTGTAACGTGACAGAAGCTATTGCAGCGGATACTGGGTGCCATTTTTTGAGAGTATTGCTGTAAGTTTCCTTCTCTTTTCCGGCCAATTCTTCTGTCCCTTGTGCTAAATTTACTAGAGCTTCGCTTACCTCCTTTTCTCCTTGTAGTTGCATATTGGCTATATCCATATTTTCCGCCATCTAAATCATGTAAGATAATAAATTTAATCATATGATATGATATATTTTTAAAGAGTATCAGTTATCATCTGTCAAACATGTATAGCAATAGCAATAGCAATAGGAATGTATTACCTTTGTGAATGCATTTCTCAACGAGGAACGAATATAAAAGTCAACTCGATTATCAGACAACTCATGAATTCCGTGATCATACATTATTCCTTGTTGCTGTCTAGCGGCAATAGTGGCAGCAATATCTTCATCCAAAATCCTCCTAGCCTGTAAGACGAGAGGGAGAAGATTCTCCATGATAGTAGTAGCAATACCCTTGTGATTAGATAAGGCATCATGGTAATGAATAAGTTTCTTCTCACACCACCCGATTATAGATGTCATGACAGAAGCCAAAGTATGTACATAACTCCCTTCTCTATCAACAGGTCTCTTAGCATCATTTGCGATTTCAACCAACATAGTCAATGTCGCGCACAAAAGATCATACTCAGTTTGTCCTGTAACAACATACTGATGGAAAAGTACCCAAGTGAAGCACACATTATGCATATGTCTGTTAATCCCAAGTGTAGTCCATGTCTTTCTCATCAACTCCATCAACTCATCAACTTCATCCAACACAGCGGTCTCATCCTTAATGTCAAATATAGAATTCAATAGTGCAATATACAAGTGTAGGTTTAACGGGTACCCATCCGCCCAATGACAAACATCAGTCGGGTTACCATTAGCCCCACGCCACGCTAGGGATAATACACAGTTGCACAATTGCTTCATTGTTTCTGAATTCTTTCCAGTGTCAATTGGTTTATCCTTATTTGCTAGTATTATATCTCTTAGCTTCGTGGCATACGCATTTCGTTGCTCCAGTGGGATTGATGGGTGTTTTATTAGGCCTATTTCTATCATCTTTAACTGCCTTTTTTGCCAGAAATGGTATTCTGCTTCATCCCTAAATTCTGATGTCTTCAAATGTCGAACAAGTTCTAATGGTAAGATTATTGTTTCTGCTCGTCTCCCCATCTGCACCAAATTTATTGACGATGCACAAAGTTAATATCAATTGAACTCATATCAAGTTTTGTTAACATCTAATATCTATCATTTTTACAATTACATAATTGCAAATGTATATAAGTTGATAAGATGGTGAATTTACAAATGGTAAAAAGCAAGCATTGCATCATATCTAAAATTTGATGAATTTATACAATACATACAAATTGCTACTAATGCATGACCTACCATATGCATTTCAAAATATTATTGTTACTCAATTAATAAATAACAATGAATGTCAACGTGTTTAGTTGGTTAATTTTTACAAGTTGTCATTCACATCAATGCCTTTTGTGCATCTTTATACCCCTCCAATATAAATAAATTAATTAAATTAATATTTGGTTGGGCAAAACTACAAGTATTAGTCGAGCGAAATTATAAATTACCAAGGTAATACTTAGCTATATATAAGTCATATTTAATTTTTTTTTTTTCAAACGACCTTATTTAATTTCAAATTTCCAAGTAATCATGAATTCAAAAGTTTTAAGTTTTTTTCCCTTCCTATTAGAAAAGGTTGGCACATTAAAAAAAAAAAAAAAAGTACAATTGATTTTTAGTGGTAAATGTCTTTGATTTAAGTGATGAGTTTTTGAAAAATAGCCTATAATACAGTCTATTTGTATTACCTTGGATAATAATTTTTGAAGACTAGAAGTTAAGGATGGTTTTTGGGCAGTAAAAAATTTGTTCTATGAAATGATTTTTCCTACAACACAAATGATGCCACCAACACTATCCATTTCATATGATTCATAAATGTACGTAACACATATAATAAATACAAAATTAAGATATTACGTACGTACTTGGCCAACAAGTGTTCTCATAAGCGTCTTACGAAGCCTGTTATCACTTTGCTCCGTCACCCTCATTTGCAACCTCATGATCTCAGCTGACGTTAGAGGCCGACGTAACGCCCTACTAGGCACGGTGAATGAAATACCGGGACTACTTGAGCTATGGTAATGATGCCCCATGTGTCCATATGCATGAGGTGACGAAGATTGGTTGCCTCCTGTGTTCGGTCCAATGCTACCTCCTAAGGATGATCTCCTTGAAGGCATTCGTTTTAAGGTACGTAATCCTAAGGCCCTTTTGATCCTGCTATTTGTCACCATCCCTACTCCATTCCCACGCCCTGGGCTAGGTGAACCCGGTGATCCAGGGCTACCATGAGAATTATTATTATTATTATTATTATTATTATTATGATATTCTCCATGGTGGTCATAATTATTATTATTGTTGTTATGTGAATAAAATGCTAAGGCGGTCTTTCCTCCGAAACCAGGGGAAGACCTACATGAGGTGAAGAACACCTCGTAAGCTGTCTCACGAATGTCGTCTTTATCAACTCCATCAAGATCCCCGAATGGCCATAAAAGGTCAGGGTCATGTTCGTGTTCATGAGAGGGGGATGGATTAAAGCATGATGACCCTTGGTGGTTATGATGATGAAATATTGACGGTTGTGAGTCACGTCGATTATGATAACCCATGAACAAATTTTTTTGCCTTAACAATTGTTGAAGTTTCGTAAGATGAAGCAGCGGCACGGATTCTCACGACCAAAAAAAAAAAAATCGACGTCAGAAATCCGGCTGCCGAGAATGGGAGAAGGAAATGATCATTCCCTTAGAAACAAAATATTGCGGGAAATCAATAGTTTTATTCATTGAAAGAAGATGATAATATTAGATGATAATGTAGAAGGAAAGATGGAGAGACACACATGCACAATGACACATAGTGGGTGATTAATGGTTAATTTGGGGAGGTAAAAAAAAAGAAACATAGTTTTTGTGAGGAAAATGAGGAAATCAAGGGTGTTTTGACGATGACATATATAGCAAATATAATTTTTAAAGGTATTTAATCTCCTTGAATGTAGGATGGTAACTATTTCATATTTTCATGCATGTTTTTTTCTCTTTATGTATGTATGTATGTATGTATGTAGAGATTAGTTTTCTCGAATAAAGCCCTAGTTTAGGACTTCTAAAAATAAAATACATGCATGAAATTTTATTACAAGTAAAAAAATGATGATCTTATGATCTATAGAATTTATTGATTTTATTATACGAATGAAGCTATAAATTATCTATTGAAACATCATAATTCTACAAATATTTTACCATTAACATCCTATATAATTCTTAATAATAGTAAACTTGAATATTAATTACTTATAGATTAAAAATTAAATGGTTTATTAAATTCTATGATTCATTAGATTATTGGTAGTTTTATGTATAATAAATTTAATAAATGCAACAAATCATAACATAATGTACAAATTAATTAAAATAAAAAATATAAATTGTTTTACTTGTATTGGTAAATTTTTTTTTTTTGGGTGCTAGAGAGCCACAAGAGCGGGGATGAGAATCCGGGAGGGAAGTTTTTACCACTTGAGCTACCCCTCCCTCTCACTTGTATTGGTAAATGAAAGACGTGTAATATAGAATGTTTAAATGTTAGCAACCATATAAAATGGAAAGATTGATTACAATAAATCATCCTTTGGCTAATTTTTTACGTAGTATAAATAACCAATTTTTGAAAATTCCCTAATAAACCCGCCTTTTACCCTCTTTTCCCCAATTGCACTTACAATCATATTTATTTTATCTAGCGTATTAAATAATTTTTCATTTCAAGATACCGAGACAGTTTTGAATCTAAACATTTTTTTTTCTCCATATTAATTAGATAGAAAATATGTATGGGAAACTACACGTGGTGAACATTGAATTTTGAAATTCTACATATTGACCTCCTAGCTAGCATTTGACAATATACCTAGTGAACTTTATTCATTAATACAATGGATAACCCATCAATCCATCATTAACAAGTGAAATATTACATACTCCGTATATGTGAAATATTACATTCTCCGTAATATGTTTCTGATTTCAGGAATTCTCTTCACTTTTGTTCCGTTTAACTAATATAACTAATTTCTGTAATCTAGGAAATCTTTTAGGCTCGAAGTGTTTATGAATTATGATCAATTTTTATTTTTGTTATTTTAATTTGTCACACAAATCTAAATTCTAAATTATTAGCTTCATCAGTAAGATATTGTTAAATACAGTAAAATTATATAGTAATAATGGGAGTAGCTCTCTCACGTCATAAAGGATTTAACTCTATCTCTTAATTTATACACTCACATACAGACTTCCACGTATATACATTGATAAAATAATATATACTATCTCCATTTTTTTAAGTTGCAACAAATGGGTAATTTTTGTGAGGTATAAAATATTCATTTGTTACAACTTAAAAAGTACCGAGAGAGTATATAAATAATAGTTGTCACACAAAAATTATGGTCGTACAGAATGTTTTGTTTAGTACTTTGTATTAAATCACGTTTCAAGTATATATAGTATGCGTGTGGTTGAAAATTGTGTATGCAGAAGGTAGATTTGAAGATAAATTAAGGAAGTGATTAATATATACTATACTCGTATAAGATAAAGATGAGAGTTGCTGTGATTGGAGGGGGTATAAGTGGATTAGGAGCAGCATATGAGCTTGCAAAAGCAGGCACAAATGTGACATTGTATGAGAAGCAAGATCATTTGGGTGGTCATGCTAATTCTATTAATGTTGATGGCATTGATATTGATCTTGGTTTTATGGTCTTCAATCGGGTATGTTTGCTACTCTATTTTTACCAAAATAAAATGTACGTGCATTACTGAATTAAAATAGATTTGTTTCCTTCTTACATCAAATACATATAGCAAATTCTTACGGGATATCACCCACTCGCCAAAGATGATTGGAACTCCTCGTCGTCATAAAACCAAAAAAAAAAAAAAAAAAAAAACTAACAAATACTTACTGTAGCAAATATGCACTCCCGTCGGTCTTTTTTCTTGCTACATTGGACTAAAAAGCTCTCACAGATTTTTGATTCAATGTAGCAAGTAAAAAAAAGACGGAGGGAGTATATTACTACGTGTTTAATTAAACAAAAAGAAAAGATTAAATGTTGTTTGTTAATATTGGAATTACCTACAGCCACTGGGTATATATGATTTCTTTATAGCCCTGTTACTTCATCTCGGTTCGGTTCATTCAGTTTCTTCTTATTTTGCTATTTATTATTTTTATAATAAATTTGTTCCTAGTTTGTAATTTATTTGTTAATAATTATTATTATTATTGTTGTTGTTATTTGGTACATGACTTTATTTTGTTCATAATATTAATGTGGTTCATAATGTATTTATGATACCTTTTTCATCATTTTTTTGTTTCATGCATATATATATTATTAATTTATAATTTTCAAAAAAAAAAAAATATGAGTGAAATATTATTTACAAAATTATTATATAACCACATAAGTAGATTATTATTCACAAAAAATATGAATTGTATTACTAATTTTATCTCATAAAATATAATACCAATAACATTTTTTTGTTTAACAATATTAGTAGATTAATATCAAATTTATTAATCATCATTCACTCCTTAATAAACCGTATCTTATGAACCGTGTTGAATTAATAGTCTATTTAATCCTTAAAAATCATAGTAAAAATCAATATCTATTAAAAATTATAGTTAAAAATCATAATCAATGTTAAAAAATAATCAATATTAAAATCAATAATCAATAGTTAAAAATCAATAATTCCATATTTAAAAATCACTAATCCGTAACAAAACTTTCAGTTCAATTCAGCTCAGAGCCCATTAGTTTAATTCAGTTCATTCACTCCACAATTCAGTTCATTCATTTCAGTTATCATCATATACCATTTTGTCAGCAAATGTTCTACTTGAAACGTCATACTAAAATGCAATTAATTTTTTGCGTTGGTTTACATGACATAGGCGAATCTTTTAATTGAATTACTCATAAGGGTGTCCAAACTTTGAAAAACCGTGGAGCTACACACTATAAGTCTGTAACCATGAACTTTGATAGTTTGGCATACTAGTTGTATAATTACATTTTTTTGGAATTACTTACCTGTCGTGATCAATTACGTCAAGTCGAAAATAATATAAATTCAAACACAAACTTAGTAGTAGTATTTCAAACCTCTCTCAGTACATTCAATCATAATTCATCAAATCAGTTTAAAGTACTCTTTTTTTCGCCCATACAAGCAAATAGGCAAAACGGTCGTATCGCCAATGCCAAGCCACCATACCAGTATACCACAACCATAGTCCCTTCAAGGGGAATGCTTATATTCTGTCGTAAAAATCCTTTACTATTGTCCAAATTTTCATATAATTTCCGATTTTATTCTTATTAAAAAATAGACCTTTTCATCACAACCATATTCAAACACACAGTATTTCATTATTTCACCTCTTTCATCACATGTATCACTCACCCTGAGCTTCCACCCTGCCAGCACCGGCCAGACCAGACCCGCTCCACCATGCAGGCAACCCCGGGGTGGGAGCCCCCCAGACCGAATCACCCTATATACCCCCCAGGTCCACTCACGCAACCAACACCCAACCACCACGTAGCCACTCCTCTCATCGCCGCAGCCACCACTCACACTCCCTGATAATGAGCAAGAACACTGTGGTGCTGAAACGTCAAGAATAAAATGAAATAGAAGGGGAGTAGTTTGGATATTATAAAGTGTATTTATTGGAAACCCAATAAAAAGTCCATAATAAGGGGGGACGGACTATATTATACTTTCTATTAAGAATAATTTAGTAGAAGTTTTCTGAAAGAAAATATTGCGAAAAACGACAATCAACTAATCGGAAGTGCCATCACTAACTTAGTAAAACTGGAGGGTAAAAACTTAAAACTAGACAACGGGGAGCATGACAGTTTTGTACACTCAAACACCGTACCAGCCACTCATAACAACGCACCGCTTTTTGCCTCTTTACTTGTAGTTATATCAAATTGAAATTAGTTTCCAGAAATCATATATGTAA
>PYUH01000049.1:566550-583224 GCA_016808085.1 Suaeda aralocaspica
AAAAAAAAAAAAAAAAAAAAAGACTAACTGTAGCAAATATGCTACTCCCTCGGTCTTTTTTTACTTGCTACATTGGACTAAAAAAGCTCTCACAGTTTTTGATTCAATGTAGCAAGTAAAAAAAGACGGAGGGAGTATATTACTACGGTGTTTAATTACAAAAAGAAAAAGATTAAAGTTGTTTGTTATATATTGGAATATACCTAACAGCCACATGGGTATATAATGATTTCTTTATAAGAGCCTGTTTACTTCATCTCAGTTCAGTTCAGTTCAGTTTATTTCTGTTCAGTTCTTCTTTTATTTTGCTATTTATTATTTTTAATAATTAATTTGTTCCTAGTTTGTAATATTATTTGTTAATATTATTATTATTATTATTGTTGTTGTTATTTGGTACATGACTTTATTTTGTTCATAATATTAATATTGTGTTCATAATATATTTATGATACCTTTTTCATCATTTTTTTGTTTCATGCATATATATATTTATTAATTTATAATTTTCAAGAAAAAAAATATGAGTGAAATATTATTTACAAAATTATTATTATACCACATAAGTAGATTATTATTCACAAAAAATATGAAATTGTATTACTAATTTTTATCTCATAAAATATAAACTACCAATAACGTTTTTTTTGTTTTACAATTATTAGTAGATTAATATCAAATTTATTACTATATCATTACTCCATTAATAAACCGTATCATTAATGAACCGTAGTTAGAAATTAATAGTCATAGTTAATCCTTAAAAATCATAGTAAAAAATCAATAATCATAATTAAAAATTAATAGTTAAAAATCAATAATCAATAGTTAAAAAATAATCAATAATTAAAAATCAATAATCAATAGTTAAAAATCAATAATCCATAATTAAAAATCACTAATCCGTAACAAAAACTTTCAGTTCAATTCAGCTCAGCTCAGCTCCAATTAGTTTAATTCAGTTCAGTTCATCTCCAATCAATTCAGTTCAGTTCATTTCAGTTATCATCAATACCATTTTGTCAGCAAATGTTCTACTTCGAAACGTCATACTAAAATGCATATTAATTTTTGCGTTGGGTTACATGATCATATGGCGAATCTTTTAAATTGAATTACTCATAAGGGTGTCCAAAGAACTTTGAAAAAACCGTGGAGCTACACACTATAAGTCTGTAACCATGAACTTTGATAGTTTGGCATACTAGTTGTATAATTACATTTTTTTGGAATTACTTACCTGTCGAATATACAGTCAAAAAGTCGAAAATATATAAATTCAAACCAAAACTTAGTAGTAGTAGTTTCAAAACCTCTCTCAGTACATTCAATCATAATTCATCAAATCAGTTTAAAGTACTTGCTTTTTTCGCCCATACAAGCAAATAGGCAAAACGGTCGTATCGCCAAATGCCAAGCCACCATACCAGTATACCACAACCATAGTCCCTTCAAGGGGAATGCTATATATTCGTCGTTAAAAAATCCTTTACTATCGTCCAAATTTTCATATAAATTTCCTATTTTACCTTTTCATCACAAACAACAATTTCACCCCTACCACCATTGTGCCACCACCTCCCCCCAATCACCCTAGTGACCCCACCTCCACTCACTGCACCACCCAACCACCACTCGCTCGCCACAGCCCACCACCACCAACACCCCTAATAATGACACCTGTGCCTGAAACGTAAAGAATAAAATGAAATAGAGGGAGTAGTTGGATATTAATAATGTATTTATTGAAACCAATAAAACAAGACTCCATACGACTATATTATACTTTATATTAAAAGTAATTTATTAGAAGTATGTCTGAAAAGAAAAATAGTCGAAACGCAATCAACTAAGCGGAAGTGCATAACTAACTTAGTAAAACTGGAGGGTAAAAACTTAAAACTAACAAACGACGACAGTTTGTTACACTCAAACCACCGGTCCACCACCATAACAACCACCGCTTTCCACTTTATCCGATCAATCGACGACTAATTAAGTTCGCAGAAACCCTAATTTAGGTCGGTGATTGCGTCATGCTCCCCTAATTAACGACAAACACCAATTTCACTTACGCAACAATGGCAGAAATTGGAATTATGAAGAAGATAACAACATTGATTATTGCTAATCATAATGTTTTTGTTAATGCAATCTTTTTTTTGGTGTTTCATTTTTCCAGAAGGTACTTTCTCCTTTCATTTTATTTTTTTATCTTTATTTTTAGTTTTTTTGATTGTATTTTTTGGTGGTAAAATTTGATTGTTGCTTAATTCTAGGGTTTCATGTATAGTATTGCTAATTTGTACGATTAACGTAATTGTTGTTATGCGGAAAATTAAGATATGTTTGATTATGATTAAGGATTCATTTTTCGCTTAAGCTTTGATTTGAGGCAAAATTTACCCAAATTTTGATTGGTAATTGAGTAAAGTGTAACACTTGATTGTTGATTACCCCAAAATATAATTATATGAGTATTAGTTAACACTTTTAAAGTTGTAATTAGTACTAGTTAACCTAGTTAAGTGATACTCCCTCCGTCCCTTAAATATTACGACTCATATCGTCATCTTACCATGTATTTTGTTTTGGTAGATGATTTATCGCAAGTAGGGAACGAGAATAAGCAGGAAAATGTTAAGTGGATTGGAGCAAGCTCTTATTGGATAGCGTCGAGGAAAATGTAGGAATCTTTTTGAGATAGAGGAAGTACTAATAATAGATAAGTAATGAATAAATAGTTTAATTTGGTGATAAAAGGTCATTTTATATAGCAACAACTAACAGCAGATTCGAATGATACTTTTAAACTAATTTTATTGTCTTAAATTCTTAATATACATAAAAGCCTAGCATTTGTCCGTTAGATCAAACCAGCTAAGCTAAACGGCCAACTATCGATTGTAAAATAAGCTTATAAGAAGGGAGATTTTGTTTTGGAATATCTCGATAAAATGATAAATATGTTTATATAACTGGAAAAGTCGAAAGTGTGTTATTGAGGTGAATAAAAATGAAGTAACTTGTGACATGAACTTCTTACCCCTTTTTTGATCTTACTATTTTCTTCTTTGGTGGGTTTTTAATTTGGCGACTCATTGAGGCTGATTTAGAATAGTTGAAAATTTAAAATTAGATGCCTAGAATAGTAGGATGTATAATTTAACTGATTATGGTTCTTATGGAGTAAGTGTTTTGAGACAAAATGTATCTCGGTTAAAATTCTGTGAACTGATACGGTGATACACTGATACCCATTCTACTTAACAAATATCTGCTCATATGTTCTGTATGCAGCCCTATTCGAGCGTGTGCTTTTTTAGCCCTGTGGAACACTAGTTATTCATGACCATGTTTTATGTGAACCTCCTATCCTTGCTAAGAAGTTATTTATTTATGTTTATTGGTAGGTTTCTTTTCCAAATTTGGCTAAGCTTTTCGATGGTCTTGGCATTGATACAGAAGCCTGCGACCTGTCATTTTCGGTGAGTTTAGACAAAGGTCAGGGATGTGAATGGGGGAACCAAAATGGTTTAAGAAGTGTGTTTGCTCAGAAGAGTAATGCATTTAAGCCAAGTTTTTGGAGCATTCTCCAAAAAATTAAGAAATTTGAAGGTGCCGTGAAAGTGTAAGACTCTGCAACTTTTCTTTTTCTCCATGGCAGCTCTACTTTTCACTTGTTCCGTCAGAGGTAAATGCTGTTTGCCTCCTGGCCTTAGCTATTCCAGTTTTTTGTAATGGAATAATGGGGAATTGGGGAGTGCGTAATTGTTTTTTTTACTTGTCTGATTGTTAGTTTCACTGTGCCTGATTGTATTAGTCATGTTGATTTTCATCTCATACTCACTGCTTGTCTCTTCCTGAAGGTACCTTGAAGGAATTGAGAATAACCTGGACTTGGATCGAACTGAATCTCTTAACCAATTTATCAAGACTAGAAATTACTCTAAATTGTTTCAAAAGGCTTATCTGGTATGATTGCTGAAACAATTTTCAAGCACTTTGGTCTTTTAACAATATTGCTTCCGAAGCAAGATATCTTGCTATGTATGTGTAGGCTCCCATGTGTGCTTCAATATGGTCGTGCTCAGTAGACAGGGTGATCGAATTTTCTGCCTTTTCTGTCTTATCGTACTGTCGCAGCCACAACTTGCTTCAGGTGCATGCCTGTGAAAATTTCTGTGAATCTTTGCTGTTCATATATTAGTGTCTTTTATGTAGCTAAAAACTTGAAATTTGTACTGGCAGTTGTCCGGATGTCTACAGTGGCTTACTGTTGAAGGTCGCTCACAGCACTATCTTGATAAGGTTTTGATCATGTCTTCTTTTCTGTGCAATTTATAAAACTGTATTTCGTTAGCAAATTGTTTTGCAATGGTCATTAAATAATCTAATCTTGTTTCGCACTTCATTTACTTTCACGTCTACTTAAACATATTTATATAACTTTACACTTTTACAGATACGCAAGGAGCTGGTAGTTAGACAATGTCAAATAAGGATCAGCTGTGAGGTGCATTCGGTCTCAACAATTGATAAAGGTTAGGTTTTTGAAGATAACCTTGATGAAAACGGTGCTTGTTTTTGACATTGAGACTGTAAAAGTGTAAGAGAAGTGCAATTTTTTTTCCTTCCCTGTTACACATGAGGCTATTGAGGCTTGAGGAGAATATGGTGTTAAATAGGGATGAATGGAGGGAGCAATTGTATGCAAATGACTTTTGTGATTCCACCTATTGATTCATGGCTAGCCGAACCTAAATTATTTTGACACTAACGCATTGTTTGGATAACAAGTTTGAAGGGAAAGAGAAGGGAGAGAAATAGGAGGAAGGGGAGGGGAAAGAGAGGGAGGGAGGAAGAAAGTTCCATTTTCCTTCCAAATCTCTCCTATGTTGGAGGGATAGTGCTTATTAAAGGATGAGGGAAATTGGATATCTCCCTCCCCCCCCTCCTCCTCCTCTTCCCACAATTAACTATCCAAACAAGGGAGCTTGTCCCCTTTCCTTTCCTTTCCCTCCCTTTCTCTCCATTTTCTTGTATCCAAACAATGCGTAAGGGTTTGTGTAATGGATCAAACAGTTGTGCCACCTGTCATTCACACATACAGCAGGAGAAACAAGAAGAGGACAAGCAACAACAACTCACCTACCTAAGTACAAGTCACAAGCCGTTATTTTGGCTTCTTATAGTTTTGGGTCTATTAGTTTACTGTAATTAAAGCACTTCTTAGTTTGGATACAAACAAAGGTAGTTGCACTAGTCATTAAAGCAGAGTTCTGTTATTTTGGGTAAGAGTAGTAGTATTTGTAGTAGGGGGGACTTGTAGTAGAATTCATCCAGAAAATTAGAGAGAACTTGGAGAGTTGTGGCCTCAAGTCACTATTGGAGAGTGGTGGCCTCTAGTCACTTGCAATCATTGTAATCAATTGCTCAACTTTTGCTCTATCAATTATCAATATCAATCAAAAATCATTCCTACAATCTAGTTATTACAAAGTTCAGTAAAACAGAACATTACACTTTGTTTTACATAAACGTTCCACAGAATACCTGGTTATTATTCACAGCATTTGAGATGCTGTACATAAATGGTCCATGGAGGTATTATATAGTTGTTGAAATATATTTGAGATTCAATCTTATAAAAATAAGGAGAGTTCATATGAAAATTTCTTTAGTTACTGGTGTCTAAAGAGGTACATGCATCTAAAAGTGCTTATGGAATTATGGATTTTCTCTCAAAAGATCTGCTGATCTTTGTGCAAAAATAGTTTACAGTAAAGTTTCTTTTAGAGAGGGGTGTCTCAAAAAAAAAAAAAANTGTTTCAAAAGGCTTATCTGGTATGATTGCTGAAACAATTTTCAAGCACTTTGGTCTTTTAACAATATTGCTTCCGAAGCAAGATATCTTGCTATGTATGTGTAGGCTCCCATGTGTGCTTCAATATGGTCGTGCTCAGTAGACAGGGTGATCGAATTTTCTGCCTTTTCTGTCTTATCGTACTGTCGCAGCCACAACTTGCTTCAGGTGCATGCCTGTGAAAATTTCTGTGAATCTTTGCTGTTCATATATTAGTGTCTTTTATGTAGCTAAAAACTTGAAATTTGTACTGGCAGTTGTCCGGATGTCTACAGTGGCTTACTGTTGAAGGTCGCTCACAGCACTATCTTGATAAGGTTTTGATCATGTCTTCTTTTCTGTGCAATTTATAAAACTGTATTTCGTTAGCAAATTGTTTTGCAATGGTCATTAAATAATCTAATCTTGTTTCG
Organism: Suaeda aralocaspica; assembly: GCA_016808085.1. Classification (NCBI taxonomy): domain Eukaryota; kingdom Viridiplantae; phylum Streptophyta; class Magnoliopsida; order Caryophyllales; family Amaranthaceae; genus Suaeda; species Suaeda aralocaspica. The sequence goes on from PYUH01000049.1 coordinate 572,830, forward strand.
CACTTCATTTACTTTCACGTCTACTTAAACATATTTATATAACTTTACACTTTTACAGATACGCAAGGAGCTGGTAGTTAGACAATGTCAAATAAGGATCAGCTGTGAGGTGCATTCGGTCTCAACAATTGATAAAGGTTAGGTTTTTGAAGATAACCTTGATGAAAACGGTGCTTGTTTTTGACATTGAGACTGTAAAAGTGTAAGAGAAGTGCAATTTTTTTTCCTTCCCTGTTACACATGAGGCTATTGAGGCTTGAGGAGAATATGGTGTTAAATAGGGATGAATGGAGGGAGCAATTGTATGCAAATGACTTTTGTGATTCCACCTATTGATTCATGGCTAGCCGAACCTAAATTATTTTGACACTAACGCATTGTTTGGATAACAAGTTTGAAGGGAAAGAGAAGGGAGAGAAATAGGAGGAAGGGGAGGGGAAAGAGAGGGAGGGAGGAAGAAAGTTCCATTTTCCTTCCAAATCTCTCCTATGTTGGAGGGATAGTGCTTATTAAAGGATGAGGGAAATTGGATATCTCCCTCCCCCCCCTCCTCCTCCTCTTCCCACAATTAACTATCCAAACAAGGGAGCTTGTCCCCTTTCCTTTCCTTTCCCTCCCTTTCTCTCCATTTTCTTGTATCCAAACAATGCGTAAGGGTTTGTGTAATGGATCAAACAGTTGTGCCACCTGTCATTCACACATACAGCAGGAGAAACAAGAAGAGGACAAGCAACAACAACTCACCTACCTAAGTACAAGTCACAAGCCGTTATTTTGGCTTCTTATAGTTTTGGGTCTATTAGTTTACTGTAATTAAAGCACTTCTTAGTTTGGATACAAACAAAGGTAGTTGCACTAGTCATTAAAGCAGAGTTCTGTTATTTTGGGTAAGAGTAGTAGTATTTGTAGTAGGGGGGACTTGTAGTAGAATTCATCCAGAAAATTAGAGAGAACTTGGAGAGTTGTGGCCTCAAGTCACTATTGGAGAGTGGTGGCCTCTAGTCACTTGCAATCATTGTAATCAATTGCTCAACTTTTGCTCTATCAATTATCAATATCAATCAAAAATCATTCCTACAATCTAGTTATTACAAAGTTCAGTAAAACAGAACATTACACTTTGTTTTACATAAACGTTCCACAGAATACCTGGTTATTATTCACAGCATTTGAGATGCTGTACATAAATGGTCCATGGAGGTATTATATAGTTGTTGAAATATATTTGAGATTCAATCTTATAAAAATAAGGAGAGTTCATATGAAAATTTCTTTAGTTACTGGTGTCTAAAGAGGTACATGCATCTAAAAGTGCTTATGGAATTATGGATTTTCTCTCAAAAGATCTGCTGATCTTTGTGCAAAAATAGTTTACAGTAAAGTTTCTTTTAGAGAGGGGTGTCTCAAAAAAAAAAAAAAAGATGATATCCCTTATCGTTTATTTTTTTTTTTAAATTTTTAACCGCATTATTAATATTGTCACAGATTGTAAACTAGTTTACGGTGATGGTTCGGAAGATGCATATGATGGATGCATTATAGCTGTTTCTGCTCCAGATGCCTTAAAGATATTAGGAAAGGAAGCTACACATGATGAAATGAGAATACTTGGGGCTTTCCAGTACACCCACAGGTGTGGATTTTTCTCTTGGATGATTTATTGGTTTACCTTTCTACATTCATTAAATTTGTTTTACAAGATTTGCTCAATAAGTAGCCACCTTTGATTGTGTTTTGGTGTGTTGGATTTGCATTCTTGATGTCAAATTGAAAGTTTTATTTCTTAAGTGCAGCAATCCTCATCATAATGTGATTAAACTTTGATGAATGAGTCTTATTTGTTGTTTTCATATTCATATGATTGTCATCTCAGGTAAATGTACATATATAGGATAAGGATTAAGGAATATTCTTTCAATTTTGTGAATTACCACCGGGCAATTTACACGACAAAACATGCTAGACTATTATGAACTTGACAAAATCACAAAATGTCTACATTATCTGCTGAGACTATTACTACTACTAGAAGAACTGTTGCAATGGTCATTCTCAACTGGACCACTTAAGATTTTCTAAAGAGCACTGACTATGACACACCAATTGGTATATCCATTGCCCCCAAGTCACTGTACTGTTCTTAATGTGATCAGCTGTTTGGCACAGACCTTGGTTTCTTCTATGCATTCACTTTTTCTAGTGCTGTAGTACTGTACATCAAATAAATTTCAAGATGGAGGCTTTTTTTCATCTGGCCATATACATGGCGAACGCCAACTCTTTTACATACAATTTCTCCCATGCTACATGTGCCGTTTTTGAAGCAGTCACTTCCCCACATTATATAATTTCTTGCCAACAGCCTCTGCCACTTTTGAGCTTGAGTGGTTCTTAATCTCTAGAATAAAAATGAGGCTTATTTAGTAAATAGATTAGGGCTCCTTTCATTTTTGGGATCATGGCTTTGATTATGATGATAACGATGTTGATTAGGGATCCTTCCACTTCTGAAGATGTCCAACACCGCCGACGCTCCTTTCCCTATGACTTTATATTGTAACTTATATATGTGACATTAATTGAAATAGCCTTTACCTTCTTTAGCTTTTCACAGACCTCCTTGATTAGTTATATAATTTTAAGTTTTGCTTGTAATATTTGTAACGTTTAGCAATGAATTAAGGATGAGATGGAAAAATAGCCATTAAAATTGCATATAGTAGTATAAATTGACGGATGATGTGTAGCTAGATATTTTGGTTTATTTGACGTACAACATCAGCCTTTTACTATCTAGTCATGATTTTTGACACTAATCATATGCAACTTCTGATGTACACCGGTCAGTTTTTAAGCTGTTGATACAGATTTCACATTTTATTGCACAAGTTAATCTGCAATTTACCACTCTCTATCGCCAGTGATGTATTTCTGCACCGTGACAAAAACTTCATGCCCCAAAATTCTGCTGCCTGGAGTGCATGGAATTTCCTGGGGAGTTCAGACAATAAAATGTGTTTGACATACTGGCTAAACGTGTTGCAGGTTTGTAAATTTTCATCCCATCTCCCATACTAAAGAATGTCTTCCCTTTGATTCTATGGGTATTTAAATATATGATGACGCTAAGCAATTTTTCATTTCCATCCCAAAACCAACTTTGGCTTGTTTAGGTGTTTGGTTTCATTATCTTGTAATGTGATTCTAGTGTTTTACAATTGTGTTTCTATTATTACTATTTTATTTTAGAAGGAGACAATTCAGTATTCTTAGAAAAGGTGGAAACATCTTAATATTCTTAATGCTCTAATGGTTCATGCCAAATGTTTATCTTCTACTACTGCTCATGTTTTAAAGATGATTTAGCTTTGTCTTCTCTCTCTTTTTTTTATCTGGGCTAATTTCATGATATTTGAGTATACAGAATATTCCCAAGACGAACCTGCCTTTTCTCGTGACTTGCAATCCACCTCATTTGCCAGAAAATATCTTGTATAAATGGTCTACTGGCCAATGTGTACCTTCTGTTTCTGCAATAAGAGCTTCACTTGAGCTTGACAGTGTACAAGGAAAAAGAGGGATTTGGTTTTGTGGAGCATATCATGGTAAGCGTCATTATTAAGTCTGGGGTTTCTCATAGGCTAAACATTGATGTTTCTTCGTAATTCAATTTTATCTTCTCTATGCACTATAGTGTTGGTACTCTTAAACCTAAGTAATATAATCAATATTTGGTACCTTTAAAATGGAGCGACCATATTAGGTACCTTTAAAAACAATTTGTACTATTGTGAAGACCTATAATCTTTTATTGGTATTATTAAATGACATTTTTTATTGCAGTGATATTGTAAAATGACTTTCTTCTTTTTTTTTTTTTCTTTTTTTATCAGAGGAAATTAGTGGAATGGCTTAATGATAAAATTGCATCAAGAAAGGGGACAATGGAGGCGAGTGAAAAGGATATATGCCTCAATTTCTTTCAATATTGATGGGAGCACTCGTAGTTGGTATTGTTGCTATATTCATTTCGAAGTGTTGGGGTCATGTTGTACTACAATAAATAAATAGGTTGGATCTCATAAGCTTAATAGAATAGGAAAATGGAGGACTTCTAGTATAGGTTTAAAGGGGATAGTGTTTTATAACCTAGAAAGGTGGAGGTTTAACATATTTGTCTTGGTATTGAAGCACATAAAATACATTTAGTTCACCTATGATAAATTCCTTTTTTTTTTTTTTTTAATTGTTAGGCATTGGTATGCCTTCGTATTTATAATATATTGGGGCAGGACCGATTCTTTTCTTAAGTTATTTACTTCAGTGCCTTGTCAACAATATTATTCTCACTTGATATTATGATATAGTTTTAGCATCCGATTCATTCTAAGTCTCTTATGTGCTTTTATCTCTTAATCTTACTTTCAGGCAATGGTTTCAAAGAGGTCGAATTAAAGGTAACATTATAAAACTTTCTGCTACACTTTGTGCTGACATATTTTTTTTTCAGATAGAGTATACTAGCTTTCTTGAGCTTGATTTTTTGTATTTTGAAGGTGGTTATGTGAATGTTTTTACAATTTGAAGTTACACTATGTACTCTGTTAGCAATAATTCATTTCTGCTACTTCATCGGCTGTGTGGTTAATTACTATGTCTGTTAGGCTGGCTTGGTTGCTGCACATGCCATCCTAAAAAAGAGCTCCAGTCCTGTTACAAACCCAAGACAGATGATCCTTACTTGGACAGAAGCAGTTGCTCGGCGTCTGATAATCAAATTCTTCAAGGACTTTATTTCTGCTGGCTGTATATTGTAAGTTCAATCCCTTTACTTTTCTTCATTGGGGTTTGACACATTGTTTTGTGAGAGTGAAAATAGGGAGAGAACTGTTACTGTTTTGGTGTGGGGTCACCGTCCACCATATATGAATAGAATAGCGATAATTTTTTGCAATTAAACAATAATGTTACAAATATTAAGGAACGGAATGAGTTATAATTATTGAAGTTAAGAACTCGTAGTGTAATATTATTAAAGTGAATAGTGATAAGAATGGGAAAGAAATTCATTGGTTTATTAGATCGTGGGGGGTATTTTCTTGTTTCGTTTTTTGGGATCGCGGTTTGCTTTAGGATACTATTTGATATGCTTATGCATTTTGTCCTTCTCTTTTAATGAACCGTTTGTTTGTGATATTTCTTTTCTGCTATTTACACTTCCAGTTTCTTGGAGGAAGGAGGTTCTACTCTGAGTTATGAGGGATCTGACAAAAGATGTACTTTGAAAACTGTACTTAGGGTAAAAAACCCACAGTTTTACTGGAAGGTGATGTTCATTAATTGGCTTTTGTATCATTTCTTATGTTTTAATTACCTCCTTGGTGTTCTCATCAAGTTGCAACAAGCGTATCTTTCTATCTTCCTCCTTTTCACCTGGGCTCCTTAAAAGCCATGCCCATGCTAGAAGTTGCAAGTAAAAAAATGGAGGTAGTATATCTGAAGCTGTTGATGATTAGCATCTGTTTGCCTTCAGGTTGCTGCAGAAGCTGATTTTGGCTTTGCGGATGCATATATAAATGGAGACGTTACATTTGTTGATACGGATGCAGGCCTTCTGAATTTCTTCAAGGTAAATCAAAACCTTTTCTATTGCTTTTAGTATACTATGCGTTTCTTAATGGAATGTTCTAAAATAGGCTTGTCCCGTATTTCTTAATATGTAAATTTTTATGCAGATCATTCTAGCCAACCAATATTTATATCCTTCTACTTCAGCAGCTGATAAAAAGATGTATGCCCTTTCTGATATAGTCTTGTTGAATGAGATATGTGCTAAGCCATTTTGTACCTCATATTTATTGAGCTTTCCTATTTTTCTAGGCTTGACTTCAAGGGTTGGTGGACACCCATGCTTTTTACTGCTGGGATAGCCTCTGCAAAATATTTTTACAAGCATATTTGTAGAAAAAACACAGTTACAGCTGCTCGTCAAAACATTGCTTCACATTATGATTTGGTATGTATTGTCCAGTTGTCATTTACTACGTACTTGATAATATTCTTTCTTTCTGATGCATAGGTTCTTCTTTTAATGTGATAAAATGCTTATGAATGAACATGTGAATTTACTGATGCTGCCTAGTTCACCTTGCTATACTTGTTTGCTAGAAGATGAGAATGGGTTAGTGATAGGTATCAACTTCCATGTCTTCTGATTTTATTTCCTTACCAATTTCCTCTGGGCATTGGTAGGGGTGGCTTTTAAGACTGCATGTGATCATGATTCTGATGTTTCACCAAACACGAGCTTAGATGCTGAAGCTATCTTTTGACATAGTATATTAGTGATACATATGCCTTATTTTCTCTTGAAACCATGTCAACTTTTAGTCATTATTGATAGAACTAGGAATGGAAAATTTGTTGTTGTGTCAGAGTGGTAAATTAATAAACACTTCATAGTGAAGACTAAATGCTTTTTTAGCCTGCTTTGCATATGAGAGGAAAGCAAGAAGTGTAGCTTGTTAGTTTTTTTTGGTATGATGGAGCAAGTTCCGACTTGAATGGATCCCTTTTTCCTAAAAGAGCATTGGTGGTGATTTTAAAAACTATTCAATATCTTCCCTTCTGCATGATAAAAAGCCCCGTGTTGAAGTATTCTGTCATTTTTTGTCACTGTGTATACGCATTTGATTGATCTTTTAATTAGTGGACATGGACAGGCAGTTATAGTTACGAAAGAATAAAAAGCCTCCCCTCCAACCCTCTTGCTGAAGGCCAAAGCATAACAATTCATACTTGATGTAGGAAAGCTATGTTGAATTGCCTACATACTATTCTAAGAAATGGTTAAGATAAAATATGCTGTGTTAACTTTAACAATAGCTTTTTTCGTTATTCCAGTACATTTTCGTGTTTCATGTGAAACATTCTATAAGCCAGTTTCTTTTTGAAACAATCTTGAGTGATTGGCTAACTTTTGGGGTGATAAGTGATATGTTGTAGCTGTTTTCAATTAATATGAAGTATATGATAGTTAGGAGTCTAATTATAGCCTGATTGGGTTTGACATGAAATTGTCTCTTTGCCAGAGTAACGAGATGTTTTCGCTTTTTCTGGATGAGACAATGACTTACTCGTGTGCCATATTTAAGGTTAGAGGCTTTGGTGAAGAACTTCTCTTTAATTTTTTCTAATTTCAAGCTCTGAATATAATATTGGTCCTTAAGTCTTAGCTTACCAAGTTAACCATTTTTTTCCCTCTTTTACTCTGGCGTTGCATGATAGTCTGAAAACGAAGACTTGAAGGTTGCTCAACTAGGAAACTCCATCTACTTATAGATAAGGTGTGTAATTACTTTAGCATTCTGACCATTTCCTACCTAAAAGTTAATTGATTGGAAGTAAGTCTTTCTAAATATATCTTACTTCCAAAGTTCACATTTTTATCGCATATCAATGTAGGCCAGAGTGGAGCAACACCGTGTTGGGGTAGCCTTGCTATTGAAACAGTGAAAAAAACTGGATGCAAATATACTGGCATTACTATTGCCAAGGAGCAAATAAAAATTGCAGAACAGAGGGTCAAGGAGGCTGGCTTACAGGTATTAATGCATCATTTTGCCTGCTTTCAATTTGCTAGGAAAGTTTGTGCCCTTTTCAATTTACTTCATCTGAATGACTTGTTCATTTGTCCCCTCTGATATGTCTCTGCTCTATAGTATGATTTTGGAGTTAAAAATATAATACGCATCCTCTGTTTTTTTTTTTTTATGCCTTTATGGTGACACTTTGCCTTTGTGGTCAAAATCTAAAAATTTTAATAGTGAACTGTTGATGATATAAATTTCAATTACATGTGGAATCATTTTACATGTCTTCAAAGTGTAATTTATAAAAAGTGCACTTTCAATATCAATCAATGTAATGCAAATATGTCTGTGGTTAAAGCTATTCACTAATGACTTTGAAGAGGCAAGTGTAACCATTGGAAAAAAATGAAGGGACAATATAAATAATCATAAATGCGGGCAATATTGTTGTGGATTCATAATACTTGACCTTCCCCCCAAGTAATTTTTTTCTTCGTAAATATCTAGTAATATAGTTTTATGAAGCGATACACCACTTTGTGGATAGATTTGTCTTGCCTGTTATGTAAATTGCAGGCGGATCTGCATATCATTCTTTTGTGTCCTAGGTCCTTAATTTCATTCTCTTTGTGTAAATTTCTAATGTGATTAATGTTTGCATCCATTCTTTATCTGATAAAATTGCATTTACTTCATTTTGACTTGCTCTCTGCTTCTCACAGGATCGCATACAGTTTCTTCTCTGTGATTACCGTCAATTGCCAGCTACTAAAAAATATGATAGAATTCTCTCTTGGTGAGACCTCCCTTCTTGGTCAGAATTTGTTCAAGTGCCTAAATGGGTTGATGACTACAAATGGCTAGAAAATGGGCTGTCCAATTAAGTTTTTGTACCTTTAAGAATTATAAAGTACTCCGTATTATCATTAGATGGTTGCTAACAAACAGGATGATAAATACTTCTGAAATTCTAAGCCTTTTCATGTAGTTGCTCTTAGAAGTCCTATATAAGCACGATACTTTTTGGACAATGTTTTTAATCAAATACTTCGGTTGTTTAACCCTTGTTGTTTGTGTGCTATCCTTATTGATTATGTTCACCCAGTGGGATGATAGAGCACGTAGGGCATGAATATTATGAAGAATTTTTCCGCAGTAGTGAATCTGTTTTGGCTGACAATGGACTTCTTGTTCTCCAGGTAATTGCAATGTGGGAAATTGATTTTTTTTCCTTTTCCTTTTTCTTGTTTGTATGTTTTTGTTGTTGTCTTCAAACCTTACCAACAATGCTACTTGTTTCGTTTAAGAGTACATGAGCCTGTAATCTATAGACATCTCTTCTACTTGTTTCGTTTTACAATTTTTTATTTTTTTTTGGAACTTAAAGTTTTTTTTGTTTTCCCCCCTTGGATCCCGTAGACTATATCAGTACCAGATGAACTCTATGATGTGTTTCGAAGAAGCTCGGGTTTTGTCTATGAAAATATATTTCCAGGTGGATGCTTACCTTCTTTGAGCCGACTAACATCAGCAATGGTTTCTGCATCTAGACTTAGGTAAACATCACTTTGTGAAAAGCTAAATAATTAGTTTCTTAAAAGAAAAGAAATATTTATATAATTTGAAATACTCAACTGTTCTACGTGCAGTGTTGAGCATGCGGAGAACATCGGAATACATTATGGTCAAACATTAAGATGCTGGAGGAAAAATTTCCGCAAAATCAGAGGTTGAACTACTGTATTTTTTTTTTTTTTTTTCACTTATTATTCAGTATGATTTATGTTTTTCGAGGGTCAAGTTTTTATGTCATTACTCTAAATTTATGAAATTGTTTCAGGAAAATCTATGCACTTGGTTTTGATGAGAAGTTCATTCGAGCATGGGAATACTATTTTGACTACACGGCATCTGCATTTAAGTCAAGGACATTAGGGGATTACCAGGTACCCCTCTTCTTGTGTCAATTCTGTTACCATCTGATCTGATGCTAACTAATATCAAATCTGACCATGAACTCTTAGTAGACGGAGTTCTGCTGCTTATGATTATATGATCTGTAATTTACGTTCCCACACATTAGTAACTTGTGAAAAGTGGAATATGTGGGTATAATCGACTATGTTGGGAAATCACCCAATTTGTGTTCATTTTAAAATTCATAAATGTATTACTCTTTTGGTCAAAACCTTATATCCTTTTTTATAGGAGAATTTTAATATCCTTTACAAGGAGTGATAAGGTTAATTACAATGTATTCAGACAGGTGGGCTTGAGAAATCATCCAACTAATATACAAAAATTACACTTTCCTCCCCTTCGCAGCGCCATAGGTTCTCCTCCCCCTTCAATTGGTTAATTCTCTCTCTTAAATCTAGCTTATAGGGTGGTTGGGTTTTTTAGGGTTTGCGAAAGGGTGGTCAGTGGGTTTAGGTCGGGTAGGGGTGGTTTCAGGTGGGAAGGGGGTGATTTCGAGGAGAAGCAGGTGTGTGGCGACTATGTTGAGGGTGGGGGAAGAGGTGTTTTTGGGGGTGTAGATGGTGGTTTTGGGTGTTTAGAGAGTGGTTTCAAGTGAATAGGGTGGTTGGGTAGATGGAAGGTGGTGAGGGCTAAGTTTGGGTGGTTGTATGCTGGTTGGGTGGAAGGTTGGGAAAGGAATAGAGGGTGGGGGGGGGGGGGGGGATAAAGGTTTGAGAGTGGTTTCAGTGAATAGGGTGGTTGGGTAGATGGAAAGTGGTGAGGGCTAAGTTTGGGTGGTTGTAATGCTGGTTGGGTGGAAGGTTGGGAAAGGCATAGCGGGTGG
>PYUH01000049.1:583606-689043 GCA_016808085.1 Suaeda aralocaspica
GGGGGGGGGGAGTGATAAAGTGTTAGAAATTTAGAATAGGGTAAAGGGGTTAGGATAAGTGAGGAAAGGGAATGAAAAAAAACAAGCAAACAAAAGATATCAGAAGGAACGAATCCAGCTCATTCCCTTTCTCTTAGATTACTGCCCCCAACTAAACGGCCCCTTAAGAGTTCGGTATTAAAGAATAAGATGACAAAAATAAAGGTAAATTAATTAGTTTGGAAGGTGATAAAAAAGGGAAAAGCTATAAAAATTTATGAGGGGGACCACCAGCTTAAAAAGGAGGAAATGTAGTTACAAGTGTAAGGGTAGAAAAGAACTTGTTTTATTCTGGGGCAAAGCTCTAGGAGTCACTACCTCCATTTCAATATATTTGCAACGATTTGACATTCACTAACTTCTTGGCCAAATCTTATTGTGGTTGTCAAGTGAGGATAGAAAGATAAAATGCATGTGTTGAGAAGGGAGATAGTGAGAAATTACAATTTATAAAAGAAAGAAAACAATTGTTGCAAATAATTTGTAGCATCCATTTATAAAAAGTGTTGCAAATATATTGAAATAGAGGTATTGACATATAAGGGAACGCGAAAATGGTCAGCCATATGCACATAAAGTGTGCTCCTTTACGATCTTCTTGCTTGTCATGTATTGACTTTGATGCAACATGCAAGTTTTCCCCCCAAAAACATAATACATCAAAATGGGAAAGAATTCTATATTCCCTCGTCCCATAATCTTTGTAGCTTGCTTTTGTTTAGAACTTTTTTGGGCCATATAGGACAAAGATTATGGGACAATGGAAGTAGAATTGGCTTAAATAGAGAAGTATAAGAAATATTTAAATAATTAGTATGAGACCTATTCATTGCAAGTTTTAGACTAGTCTATCCGTTTCAAAATGTATGTTACGTTTGCTTATTGCATAACCTCCAATGCATGTTTTTGAACATTAATATCTACTATTATGCTTTATAAAAAAAATCTAAAAATTACATATATATCATCTACACAATTAGTCAATCCTAACAAGATCCATTATAAGCCAACATTTGGATTAGGAAATAAAATAACAAAATGTGAACCAAGGAGTATGTTTTATCTTTAAAAGCTATCCCTATTCCAATTCTTTTTGAAGGTACCTTGAAGAACTTGATAATAACTTGGATATGGATCGTACTGAAACTCTTAGTCATTATAAGCCAACATTTGGATTAGGAAATAAGCCATTTTGTACCTCATATTTATTGAGCTTTCCTATTCCAATTCATCAAGACAAGAAATATCTCTATGTTGTTTCAAAAGGCTTTTCTGGTGAGATCGCTGAAAGTTTTTTCAAGCCCTTTGATTTGTTAACAATTTTGCAATCTTGTGCAGTTTTAAGCAAAAATATTACTGTATATATGTAGGTTTTCGTATGTAATTCGATCTGGTCTTGTTCAGATGACGGAGTGATGGATTATTCAGCGCTCATTGTCCAAGATTCCCCACTGCTGCCCCCCGCGGGAGTCCGGGCCGTGTCTCACTTTTCTGTCCTGTTTTATTGTCGCAGCCACAATTTGCTTCAGGTGCATGCCTTCGAAAATTTTGTGAATCTTTGCTGTTCATGTCTTATTTAGCTGAATAGTTGAATTTCTTACTTGCAGTTGTTTGGATTTCCTCAGTAGCTTACTGTTAAAGGGGGTTCTCAGAGCTATGTTAATAAGGTTTGATCATTGTCTTCTTATATGTTCAATATATAAAGAATTATTCACTGGCAATATTGTCTTATCTAGCTTTGCATATCTTACTTTGTTGTCGACTTAAACCCTTTTCATTTCTTTGTAGCTGCGGGAGGAGCTGTTGATTAGGGGATGTCAAATAAAAACTAGCTGTGAGGTCCAATCTGTCTCAACAATTGATCAAGGTTAGGTTTATGAAGATTTTTGTAATGAGATTAGTGCTTGTTAGTAACATTGAGTGGTTGTTTGGTTGCACTCAATTCCCATAGGAATTCACAAATCCCATGATTTGGTGGTGAGAGGAATTGTTTGGTTGCCCTCAATTCTTCAAAATATAGGAATTGTAGAATCCTTGGGAACTCCAAATTCCAACAAAAAGGGGAAAAATACCCAACTCCCCGTTGGTGATTGGAAATTCCTATGAATTTAAGATTCCCATATGACAACCAAACAAGTTATGGTCAATTCTTAAATTTGCATAAGGGTATTAAATTCATGTGTATTTTAAATGTTTGTAGGAATTTAATTCCCATGGAAATTAAACGAGCACTGAGACTATAAAAGATGTGCAATTATTTATTTAATTTAAGGTGGTATGTTGGGAATTCTTTTGGGTTGCTTTTCACATTGATGCCATGAGTTTCCGAATGGCTGTAGAAAAAAGGAAAATGTTTCAGTGATTGAAATGTTGCCCTTCTGATCAAGTGAGTGTAATAAATTAATAGTGGTGCAATAAATGTGAGTGACCCCAAAAAGGAAAAAATTACAACCAGTTTAAGTTTTTTCTTTCCCAGTAAATTTATGAAATTTGATGTCCATGTTTATTTATTTATTTTCTATTTTTTGTTCACTAATAGCGTTAGTAATGTTTTTGCAGATTGTACACTATTTTATGGTGATGGTTCAAAAGATACATATGATGGATGTGTTATAGCTGTTTCTGCCCTAGAAGCCTTAGAGATATTAGGAAAGGAAGCTACACATGATGAAATGAAAGCACTTGGGGCTTTCCAGTACACGTACAGGTGTGGATTCTTTTCTTAGATGATCTATTAGTTAGATCTTGCTTATTGACTTGTTGCACATGATTGGCTCAACATTGGGCTACCTTTGATAGTGATTTGGTATTTTTGGTTTGCATCTTCTCTTTAAATTGAAATTCCTTTTCTTTTCAAGTGCAATGGTTTTTGTTGATATGTAATTGAACTAAAATATGAGAAACCGATGTATAGTTTCTTTTCATCTTCATGAGGTATTGTAATTGGATTACTGCCTCTATTTGCATATGATTATTAATGTACATACGTAGTATATAAGATAAGGATTCCATCAATTCTATAAAGTACAAGCAGCCAGCAATCAAATTGCATCACCTGACACGATAAAATTATCTAAGTGCTAAATTATTTCAGAACTTCAGCTTTTAGATCCTTATGATATTCTTAGGAGGACGGACCTTAGTTACCATGTCATGGGCAAAAGGTAGAAACATAAAACAAGTCAGCTTCATTTTACAATCAATAAATCTCCCATCTCTTTCTCTCTTGTAGCAAATGGTAAAGACCACGTCCAATAAAATCTCTTATCAGAAGCAAGTTCTCCAAAACTGAGCCACACCTCAAAGTTCGTCCGATTCTAAAGCTGGGCTTTTCCCGGTTCGCTACTAGGGGAATACTTGTAAGTTTCTTTTCCGACGCTTATTGATATGCTTAAACTCAGACCCGCCTGACCTGGGTTTTGCAACAGTTTTGTCACCGATAGGAGACAAACTTAGGGTCTTGCGACTCCTCGTGGGCTATGTGCTGCACGATGCGATGCTTCCTAGACAAGGCCTTGTATACCACCATACGCCGCAGCAGTTCGTGACTTGAGGCTCCGTTTTTAGGCTAGCCACGCTGGGTCAGGCGTGGGAGGCCATCCTCCCCCATTTCCCACAACGGGGTAGGTGGGGGGAGACGCGATGCGTGACGCCCAGGCTGACGTGTTCTCAGCCAAAAGGCTTTGGGCACAGCTTGCGTTCAAAGACTCGATGGTTCACGGGATTCTGTAATGCACACCAAGTATCGCATTTCGCTACGTTCTTCATCGATGTGAGAGCCGAGATATCCGTTGCCGGGAGTCGTTTTAGTATTATTATAGAAGGGGTGCCTCAACCTGCACCGATAGACCGGGCACGGATTGGGTACACACTGCATTGATGTTCCTTGGCGCGGACCGCATAGAGATTCGTTATTTTCCCCAGAGGCACCCCCTAAGGCGTGACTCCCGGGCTAGGGGAGTGGGCACAACATGATGAGTCGCCTCGGAACCCTCCCCCCATGCATGGATGACAATGAACCCATGGTACCTCCCAGGCACCCTAGTCAATTTTCAGTAGTTTTTTTTTTCGGAACACCGGAACCCCAAATAACAGTGAATAATAGCCTTTATTATAAGCTTACGGAGGAGCCGTCCCGAGCCCGGTCATTTTTTCGCCCCGTTTTTTCACCACGTGCTATAGACAACCACAACACTCCCCACGATCAGTTTCGGCCGCTAAAGACCTCATATGATCTCTCTTATAACCTCTTCCGGAGAGAGGAAAAATAGCCGCATATGGAACTGCATAAAACCTTGTTATAACACCTCGTATGACCTTTTCATTCCGAATCCTTTGATCTGGGTTCATATTTTCACCTTACGGGCACCCGGGTTAATTTACAAGATTTTTTTTTTTTTTTTGAGATTTCGAACCCTAAAAAACAGTGAATAATAGCCTTCGTTCCAGGCCTCCGGAGGGGCCATCCCGGGCCCCGTCACTTTTTCGCCCCGTTTTTTTACCACGTGCTATGGACCACCACAGTACCCCCTGAGGTCAATTTCGGCCCCTAAAGACATGTTATGATCCCTCTTATGGCCTCTTCCAAAGAGGGGAAAGACAACCTCATATGGAACCGTCTAAGAGCTTGTTATCGTCCCTCTTATGACCTTTTCACCCCGAATTTTTTGGTCTGGGTTCATATTTTTACCTTACGGGAACCCGTCCAATTTCTGGGATTTTTTTTTGGGACTTCAGAACTCTGAAAAAACAGTGAATAATAGCCTTTGTTTGTGGCCTACGGAGAGGCCGTCCCGGCCTGTCACTTTTTCGCCGTATTTTTTTAGCACGTGCTAGGGACCACCACAACACTCCCTAAGATCGGTTTTGGCCCCTAAAGACCTCTTATGATCCCTCTGATGGAAAAGAAGGGAAAGACAGCCTCACATGGAACCGTCTCAGTGATTATTATCGTCCCTCCTATGACATTATCACCCCCGAATCCTTTGGTCTGGGTTCATATTTTTACCATACGGACACCACAGTCAATTTCTGGGATTTTTTTTTTCGGGACCCCGGAACCCTAAAAAACAGTGAACAATAGCCTTTGTTTCAGGCTTCCAGAGGGGTCGTCCCGGCCCCGTCACTTTTTGTCCTGTTTTTTACCACGTGTTATGGGCCACCGCAACACTCCCCAAGTTCAGTTTCGGCCCCTAAAGACCTCTTATGATCCATCTTATGGCCTCTTCTAGGGAGGGAAAAGACAGCCTCAGATGAAACTGTCTAATAGCATCCCTCCTATGACCTTTTCACCCCGGTTCCTTTGGTCTGGGTTCGAGTACCTCGGTCAATTTGCAGGATTTTTTTTTCGGCACTCCGGATCCCTAAAAAACAGTGAATAATTGCCTTTGTTTGAGGCCTACGGAGGGGCCGTCTAGGACCCCGTCACTTTTTCGTTCCATTTTTTTACCATGAGCTATGGACCACCACAATACTCCCCAAGATCGGTTTCGACTCCTAAAGACCTCTTATGATTCCTTTTATGGCCTCTTTAAGAGAGGGGAAAGACAACCTTATATGAAACCGTCTAAGAGCTTGTTACCATCCCTCCTATGACCTTTTCCCGAATCCTTTGGTGTGGGTTCATATTTTTACCTTACTGGCACCCCGGTCAATTTCTAGGATTTTTTTTCCAACACCCCGGAGCCCTAGAAAAGAGTGAATAATGACCTTGGTTTCAGGCCTCCGGAGGGGTCGTCCCGGGCCCCATCACTTTTTCGCCCCGTTTTTTTACCACGTGTTGTGGACTAGCACAACACTCCCCACGATCAGTTTCGGCCCCTAAAGATTTCTTATGATCCCTCTTATGGCCTCTTCTAGAGTGGGGAAAGACTGCATTCTAGGAACCATCTAAGAGCTTGTTATTGTCCCTCCTATGACCTTTTCACCCCGAATCCTTTGGTTTGGGTTCATATTTTTACCTTATGGGCATCCAGGTCAATTTTTGGGTTTTTTCTCCGGGACCCAGAGCCCAAAAAAAGAGTGAATAATAGCGTTTGTTTCAGGCCTCCGAAGGGGCCATTCCGGACCCCATCACTTTTTCGCCTCGAATTTTCAGCACGTGCTATGGATCACTACAACACTCCCTAAGATCGGTTTCAGTAGCTCGAGCAGTTTGCCGCCACCTGATGGGTTCAGGACTGAGACGCCCGTTCCTAGCCCTCAGAGCCAATCCTTTTCCTGAACTTAAGGATCCATTTTGGTGACTTCCCTTGCCTACACTGTTCCATCCACTAGAGGCTCCTTGGAGACCTGATGCCGTCATGTGTACGACTGTGTGTAACCGGCACTCACTTCTCTGGATTTTCAAGTGCTGCCAGGGGCGACTGGACGCCACGCAGCGTGCGGTGTTCTTCCAGCCGCTGGACCCTACCTCCGGCTGAGCCGTTTCCAGGGTGGGTAGGCTGTTAAACAGAAAAAATAACTTTTTCTGAGGCCTCTGCCGACGTTCCCGGACTCCCTAACATTGCCGTCAACCACCGCGTCTCGATTCAGGAATTTTTACTCGATTCCCTGTTGAAGCTCGCGCGAAATGCGCTATAGGACAGGCTTTCCCCGTCTCTTAGGATGGACTAACCCATGTGCAAGTGCCGTTCACATGAAACCTTTCCCATCTTCGGCCTTTAAAGTTCTCATTTGAATATTTGCTACAACCACCAAGATTTGGTCCAACAGCCGCTCCGCCCTGCCTGGCTCACGCCACAGGTTTTGCAGTGACCGTTGCGCCCTCCTACTCATCGGGCTTGTCTTATTTTCGGGGCTAGATGATTCGGCAGGTTTGACATAATTTATGCTGGATACAAAACATCAAAACCATAATATGTCTAATTCAGTGTGACCTCATAAAGAGTTTGCTTTTTTTTCAATAGGGCCACTGCCAAAGCTAGAATCACTGTTGACTGTTCCTAATGCGGTAGTAAATTGTATACTACAAAAAGAAAAGATGAAATACAATTTACTACCCAGTAATATAGCACAAAGAGCATTTTAGGAGAACACAAGCACCATGGTAGTAAATTGTATTCCATCATTTTTTTTTTTTTTTGTAGTACTAATGCGGTATAGCCAAATAGGTACTTGGTGCATCAAGCATTAGTTGAAACATATTATGTGTGTTGAAATCTTTATACTTCTGAGTGCTTTGTGAATTATGATGCAAACCCACTAACGTTCATTTTAGATGGAAAACGTTAGTTGGTAGTGTTTGACAAAAAAATTGAAACAAGTAGGTAGTTGTGTAAATTAAAATAGAACCTAGGTAGTTGTTGACAAAAACAGGTAAATTCTAGGTAGTTGTTGACAAAAAATGCTATCTACATTCACATTCTTTATTGTTGTTAATGTGTTGTGTTATAGACTTGGTAGTCGGCACATTTTCCTTTATATGATTGTTACTAAATTTGTCTGATTTCAGAAAAATGCATTCACTTGGCTTTGATGAGAAGTTCATGCGGACATGGGAATACTACTTCAACTATACAGGATCTGCATTCAAGTTACAGACATTAGGGAATTACCAGGTACTGTGCCAGTTCTGTAAGCAACTGCTAACCAATATCAAATTTGACAGTATTTTTATGGGTAAACGACACTACTAATTATGATCATATGACTATGGTTAAATTTTTTCTAATGTGGATTATTATTTTGTTCCATATTCAGTCCGTGGGGTTTGTGTGCGACTGGGGGTCAAACAAATGGCCGACCAAATTGAGAAATCAACCTATATGTCATGTGTAAGGTTCAAAACTCATAATTATTATGCTCCTTTTGGAACAAAATCTTAATATCCTCTACAATGCTAGATTTGGTTAATTTAATTTTACAACAACTTTATTCGAACAGAGGTGATAAATGAATAAGCTGTGTTTGCCTTTTACGCTCATACAGTCATACCATATCATGTTAACTTTACCCCTTGTCTAGTTTGTGTTGTCTTAGTTTTTTGTTAAAAATTGTCAATTTTTTGTTAATCATATTAACATAGACCTTGATTTTATATTTATGTATATAGAGTAAAAAAAAAAAAAAAACATTCATGCATGGCTAAGGGGCGAGGCCCAAGGCCACTCTAAAAATAATCTCTTAGGAGGACATAGTTCCTTTTATTTGAAAAAATCATCGAACCAATAGGCTAACCAGTTTCCTGCTCTAAGGGAATATAGGTGAATAGGAAACAAAAACCACAAGACTAGTATAGGGTAGTCGATGAAAGTCATCTCCCAACTGAGCTAGACATCACAGGAAAATTAAGTACGAGTACATTAATCAATTGATACTTCAATCTGATCGCATATGTACACTAATATGGTGTACATTTAGAATTCAAAGCTTGAGTTGCCTGTCAAAGATCCAACTGAAAGACATCGAACTCGAAACTCGTCCTTGTTTAGCCCTTTCCCTAGCCCTCTCCTCCAACTTTCTAAATCTTTGAGGCAAACCACAAACGTAGTCCTGAGCTTTTCGGCCCTCAGGTGAAAGGGCTGTGAGGCTATCAACCTGCCAACGACCAACCAAAAACTCGAGTATGTTGGCATAATCAGCAGTGGTGTACACACCAAGCTGCTGAGCCACAACAGAAAAGTGATCAAATAAATTTGCATCATTACCATCATACATGAAATGTGCTGGCATTGTTATTTTCTTCCTCATCATGTCAGCCAAAGCTAGTATGGTTGTGTTCGGATCGATTTCAAAGAGTTTGTCCACGATTTTGGTGTAAGCAGCTTCATGGCGTTTCTCATCAGCTGCAATAAGGCCACATATTTGTGCTAGCTTCATGTCACCATGTTGTTTTGCAAGTCTAGCTGTATTGCCATGGGATATGAAGGTTGCCCTTTCTTGAAATGATGTGTATATGAAACCATTGTATGGACTATTTTCAGCACCAACATACTGCAAAAATACACATTTTGTTGTATACTTTTATAATGTAATATAAAAACTTCAACTTCAAGGAAAGATATTTATCTTGAGCTAAATTGAATGAATAAAAACCTTTGATTACTTTATACATACTAGGTAAAAAATGAGGTAATGAGACTATCAAGCCTTTGATTGTGGCAACTATTATTTTAAATTAGGTTGTACAAACTTGTTCATCTTTAGTTGGTTGACACAAGTGAACAAAATTGTTTTGCTTATTTTAAGTTTATAAAACTGTCACCAGTGATAGCATGTTAGTAACTTAGGTAGTAGATATAGCACCAAAAAAAAACTTAGGTAGTAGATACCTTCAATGTTATGATGCACAATCTCGTCAAATTTTCTAATAACATAATAAATAAAATTCGTCCTTTAAGAAGAATGAATAATACACTATTCAATCCGTATAAAACAATTACTCACCATCCCGGACCCAATCAAATATTGGATAGTTTTCTCAATGGCCTTCATGTCAACACGACCTGAAAGATAGAGGTACTTATTGAGAAGATCACCGTGCCTATTTTCTTCAGCAGTCCATGCTCGAATCCATGTAGCCCAAGGGCTTAAACTCGCATTTGTTTCGTCTCGTACTCCATCAAAACTATTTAGAAATGACTGATAAGTTGGAATAGCTTCTTCAGTGATCATATCTCCTACTAAAACTACAAAATAATCATCAGGAATTTCCTTTGTTCTCCTTCTTAGCTCCTCAACTTCGTCGTAAAAACCCTCAGAACTTGGATCGGGAAGGAAATCTTGAGGTTGCCAACATTTTTCCACAGGTTGCAAATGAATCAAAATGTCATCTTCCACCCATTTTTCTAAGGATTTTATTACCTCCAACTTTTCTGGTGGCATTGAATGTGTTTTTTGATTAATCATATTTTGTCTAGCAGGTTTATAAGGCTTCTTTGGATTTTCCACTTTTCTACAAAATTCAAATTAAAACATGAATACAAGTACATAATAAAGATCGCATAGTAACTATTTTGATAAAATTATATAATGGACCTAGCAATTTGATAGTGCAATTATAAGTGATGATTTATTAATTTTCATAAATCAAGCTAAGGTAGGGTTCAAGCTTGGAATATGTAAAGAGATGAGACTATGCCGGACCAATGCGATTTATATTGCATGACAGTCTACGAGCACCAAGCAAGTACAAATGTACAATACGGCTACAAAAAGTGTGTAACCATGACACGACTTGTTATTGTGCATGATAAAATACATTAAGGGTTCAATCACTTCAACTTAAAAATCCAATTTCTATTCAAATAAGATATGATAAATTACAATCGTTTCTATCTAATCATGTTTGATTGAATCCATTCAAGGTCCATCTTAAATAATTTCAAATTTCATAAGTTTGTGCTTAGCCGGTCATACTATTTGATAAATGTGAGCTATGTAGCAGGACAAAGGCCGATGAAAATACTTTATGTTTAAGTTGCAATACGTACAGATTTTACAATTATTTATTTATCACAACTATATATGTAAAGATAAATATAATTTGTGTGATTTTATTTGATTTGTATCGATATGAATTGTTTAACATCTATTTTTTTAAAATGTATACATATGTATAACTAAACATACAAAGTACTAGCTAGGAGCTTTTATGCTAAAAGATATATATAATGCACTACATTATCATGCACACTTTTTAATGACAAGATAAAATGTTTTTTAAAAATTGGTAAATAAGCAGAAATGAAGAATAAAAACGTCTCACCTAGTAGGGGAACTGAGAGCAGAAGTCATACAGAATTTGGGAGCTCTTAAACTTAGAGTGGCTGATTGGGAAAAATAGAGAGATGCCATGTTTTGTTTTTCTTTCTTTAAGTTCTTCCTCCAACAATCCTTATATATAGGAAGTTGGTAAGGTAGGAAGATTGAGAAATAATACATCAATATAATACACTTAAATCCCCTTTAGTAAATTTTCGAAAACGGCACACCAGTATTTTTGCTTTTGTGGGACTCGTCGTATGACCTTTCAAGCCTCGAAAAACTGCTTTGAAGCACTCTTGATTATAGTGTCAAACTGTAAAATCTTTGGCAATTTTTTTCGGAACCCTAGAAAACTCGAAAAGTGTGAACTATAGCCTTTGTTTTCGGCTTGCAGAGAACTTTCTCGGGCTTCATCTTGTTTTTGCCTCCTAGTTTTTTTTAGCATGTGTAGTAGTTGCCATCAGAACACTCGACACTCAATTCCAGCCCAAAAACCGTTATCTTCCCTTTGTAAAGAATTTTCGAAGTAAAGATACAAATACACAAATTAAACAATGCAAAGATTTCATTTATTATGCCAATTGTTTGTTGAGCCCTAACCCAACAATTAAAATAAACACTCTTAACATGAACTTTGTCTTTGTCGACGACTTATGTTTGTCAAGAATTTGGTGTTTATTTTTTGTAAGAATTTCTTTATCCTCGAATCCATGTTCATAAAACACAATTTATGTCAGCCGCTTTCTCTTTTTTCAACATTAAGGTCAATACAAGTGGCGATAAATTTATTGTTGAAACATAATTATGTTTTATTTAAGATTTATTTTCTTATTTGTAAAAACATGCAAAATTATATATATGTTATATGTAAAATATTTTTGTTTTTGTTTATATTGTTTTTGAAATGGAATTTAATTATACCCCAATATGTTTTCCCATTTCCTTGTTTACGAAAAAAAAACTTTGTAATTTCCAAAACATTTCCGTTTCGAAAATTCTATCCATTTCTGTGCTATGTAAGTACATATTACCATGTTGCCTATTGTATTTTTTACTAGTTAAATCAATATTGTTATGCTACGAAACATGTAATATTATCATAATAAATCAAAATTATTTTCAAATGAACAGAGTCATGTTATGTAAAATTTAATTTTGAATCAATAATATTTTAAATTTAAAACTAAAGGAAATGATATTACTCCAAACATACTAGTGGAATTGAAGGACACACAAAAATAAACGGAGTACATAATTATGGCATAAATGATATCGTTTCACAATTACCAAATTAAATGCACCTAAATTACAATTAATTACCAAACTGATCTGCTAGCGGCCTTTAATTTAATTTAGTTAGGAGCTTAAGACAAAAGCCTGATTTCGTGACTTGTTAGAATTGTGATTTAGTATAAGGTGTCAATGTCATCGAGGATTTATGTTGTCTAATTTTAGTTTATGTGTTTACTAATGTTATGATCAAATTAAAAGTAATGCAACGTATCAGGTCAATATATGTAAGCTGGAAGTGTGTCTGTGACGTACTCACATACTAAACTTATGGAATTGAATTGAAGCAGCAACCACTAGAACGTGCACCAACGAACGGGGCACTTTAATTTGACCGGTGTGATTGTTACTCCCATAGATCCTCACCGATTGTAAGTGCCTTAAAATTACATATATTTTTATCATACCCCACATTTGCCTACGTACCCTCGTGCACTGAATGGGTCTAATTGTATTGGGGCCGGGCTTGGGAAGTTGGGGCTTAGTATGGAAGTACGTACCTTGATTCCAAGCTCATCATCATTACCAAGCTACAAGTACTGGAAAGAAAGGAAAAGAACTTGTAATTGACTAGTGTTGGTGCAACGACGTAGGGCATGGAGTGGGTGTAGTGAAATTACTATTACTAGGCAACTAAAACCTTTATAACATTCTTTTTCATAGAATATTAATTAGTGACGTGTAGACAAGTGTAATACAAATTACAAATGTGGAAGAGAGATTGAAATTAAATAAACTTACGACATAATGTAAACAAACTGTCGATATTAATCACTACTCCACTAGATTAAGGCATCAGTAGTAATAATTCTTTAAGCAATATAAGTTAAATTTTGTATGTTTGTTACTATCTCCGTCCCATAATATTTACAACATATATGACTCCCGCATTTAGCTCAAATGTTGCAACAATTAAGTGATTGACTTATACAAAGGCCGACACCTGAGGTGGTGGTTTGAACTGCATATTAAGTAGAAACATTTAGGCCTAACAAGTAACAATAAAAAGTTAGCATTATTGTTTTTTTTAAGGCTTAAGTAAGATCTGCTATAAGATCGTACTAGTCGTGTACGCATGCATATAAATATTTCATATTTACTCATTCCCTCGTTTTTCGGACACGGTCTATCCATATGACTCTCCTAACATGTGCATGATATATTACGTGGTGAAATCGGTTTTGATATATGGTATTAATAAGTGTTAATATTAAGTAATCCGTAATAAGTTTATGGTTTTAATTGAGTTGATCACGTAGCTGCACTGGTATGGTAGGATTGACTCATGCTAGCCACACAGCTTCTAACTTTGTTGCTGCTACCACAACTGCTACGACCTAAAACCGCAGCAAATCTTAATTTTTGTACCGGCAAAGGTAGGTTATTTTTTCCTACCTTTTCTAATAGTAAAATTATTGGGTCAAGCCGCCTGATTATAAATTTTGACCAGACGGGCTATTAGGTTCATGCCACTAACTTTTCAACCAATCGTGATGACTGATTATACAAATCAACGATTCCTCTTGTATTAGGTTTAATTGCCATTACAACATTGTCATCACTAGGGTAAAACTAATTTGTCTCATGACGGTCTAAATACAGCTCACATTCCGATTGGTGGGTGAACGAACCAACACTTGGTGAATTTAACTTCATATTGATAGGAAGAGTCGACATCAAAGGATCAAAAAGCAACGTCGCTTTGAACACTTGGCTGCCACAAGCTCAGTTGCTTAGAGATTCTCTGCCAAATTTTAGAAAATCTTAGGATCAATTCTCATCCTCGTCCTTGTGGCTCCCTAGCGCGCGCACACACAAATAAACAAAAAAAACCTTTAAGTACTCTCACCTCGGAATTTGAAGATGTGCATGGCGCAATCAATGAAATTTTGTTCATTTGATTAAAATTTAATTTTAGCTCATTTCAAATTAAATGAACTTTTTATTTTTTCCGATTATAATATAAGTGCTTGAGTTGTTGCTCTCAATCCCCGTAGAAATTCACAGATCCCATGATTTGTTGGTAAGTGGAGTTATCTGGTTGCCCTCAATTCCTCAAGATGTAGGGATTGCATAATCCTATTTTCATATGTAAACCTAACAAACTATGACTAAATCCTAAGATCTGTATAAGAGTATAAATGTTTATAGGAATTGAATTATGATAATAACCAAACTAGCACTAACTGTTGCCCGGAAGAAAATAAAAAAAAAAAAACAAATATTACAATATTAGCCGGATATAGGTCACTAAATGAAACTTGAGAGTCAAAGCTACGTACATACCACATTTTTCAACAACACAAACTTGTTAAGTACAATACTAATACGTACATAAACAAGTCAAAGCTTCACTTGCTTATCAAAGATCCAACTAAAACAAACAGAACTGGAAAGTCCTTGTTTAGCCCTTTCTCTAGCCCTCTCCTCCAGCTTCCTAAACCTTTGAGGCAGACCACAAACATATTCCTGAGCTTTTCGGCCCTCCGGTGAGAGGGCCATGAGGCTGTCAACCCGCCAGCGACTAATCAAAAACTCGAGGATATCAGTGTAATCAGCCGTAGTATAAACTCCAAGGCGCTGAGCAACCATAGAATAATGATCAAATAAATTTGGATCATGTCCATCATACATGAGGTGTGCTGGCATTGTAATCTTCCTCCTCATCATGTCAGCCAACGCTAGAATAGTTGTATTCGGATCAATCTCAAAGAGTTTGTCTACGATTTTGGTGTACGCGACTTCATGACGTTTTTCATCAGCTGCAATAAGGCCACATATTTGTGCTAGCTTCATGTCATCATGTTGTTTTGCAAGCCTAGCTGTATTGCCATGGGATATGAATGTTGCCCTTTCTTGAAATGATGTGTATATGAAACCATTGTATGGACTATTTTCTGCCCCAATATACTGTAATATTAAACGTAACATTGTTAATCATATTTTTATATGACACATAACAAACAATCCACTTAAAGAAAATTATACATATACTCAATCTCATAGTCTCAATGTCTGAGGCGGGGGTACGTAGTAAGGTTAGTAAATAACACGAATTATATATGCATATATAACTATATAAGTCACCCAAGACTATATACGGAAGATATGCCTTGAAAGTTGAAATTATTCCAAATATGGATGATAGTTGAGATAGTTAATGAAAATGAAACTAATATATTATTTCATTAGAATCATGAAGATAAAATTGTTGGTTACAAACATGTTAATGGACATTATGTACTCAAAGACGACTATGAAAAGGCAAATGAGAAAATAAATCGAGTAACAAATAATTAAACACTCACCATTCCGGATGCAATCAAATATTGGATAGTCTTCTCAACGGCCTTCATATCAACACGACCAGAAAGATAAAGATACTTGTTAAGAAGATCACCGTGCCTATTTTCTTCACCGGTCCATGCTCTAATCCAAATAGCCCATGGACTCAAACTCGCACCAGTTTCATCTCTCACTCCATCAAAACTATTAAGAACAGTTTGGTACGTTGGAAGAGCTTCTTCAGTGATCATATCGCCTACTAAAACCAAAAAATAATCATCTGGAATGTCTTTTGTTCTTCGCCTTAGCTCCTCGACTTGTTCATTAAAACAGTATGAGCTTGGGATAGGAAGGAAATCTTGAGGTTGCCAACATTTTTCCACAGGTTGCAAATGAATCAAAATGTCATCTTCCACCCATTTTTCTAAGGATTTTATTACCTCTAGCTTTTCTGGTGGCATTGAATGTGTTACTTGATTATTAGCAAACTTTTGACCAGGCCTAAAAGGGTTCTTCATGTTTCGTACCTCTCTACAAATAGACATAGTTAAATAATGGTACTTCAGGTTTTTTTTTAGCTACTCGCTCGCTCTATACAAGTTATAAATTATAAGCGACACATGATGAAATGGACACGATATAGACAACACTAGTACAATAACATTATTACTCCCTAACTACTATGAAGTAGAGAAAGTATTTGTTTTTTTTTTTTTTTTCCTTGATAATAAGGTGCGCTGGTTTGTGAATTAATTTACACAAATTTTAGATTGTTGTACATTAGAAAGTGCATAAGAGGTCATGTTTTCTATCGTCAACTTATTTTTGTTTAACTGAACTTATTTTTGCTTAACTGAACTTGTTTTTACTTATTTTGACTGAATTAAACTTATTTTTTGGCCGAACTAAACTTATTTTTTGCTGAAATCATTAACTATTTATTAAAGACTGAAACTGATTTTTGCTAAATTGAATTTAATTTTGCTAAACTGGACTTCTTTTTGCTGACCTAGACTTTTTTTTTTTTTGTTGAACTGGTAAAAATAAATAAAACTAAGACAGAATAACAGAGCCTTACTAGTAATTAATTTGTATTTTTTGCTGAACTAAACTTATTTGCTGAAACAAATTGTAAAAGAATTGAATGTCCACTCCGTACTCATTTCAAAATTCGAAAAACTATGTATCATATTCTAATGATTTTTAAAAATTTAAATCAAAATCCAAATCAAATTCGAAATTCAGTTTCAATTTTGTCAAAAGAAATGACACCCCTACACACACGACACAGCGACAGTAGCAATTAAAATTATTGGTATATGACTGCGTGTCGGTTGAGGAAGAAGATTTATTGAAATGGGTCCAACTTTCTTATTTGGGAGATAAAAAATGGAAAGGGTAACTTAACCAAATTTTACCAAAACAACTAATGAACAATACCAAAGTTTTGCTCCATTGTTAAGTATGTTATCATGTATCTAACAACATCCTACATTATAATTGACAATGCTTCGATGTTGCTTAAACTTCGTGTATAAATGAGAATAAGTGGTCCTATTATATTTCTTAGAAACGTAAATGGGACAAATAATAACATACGAGTTCGAATTTATTTATTTTTGTTTAACCTTTTTACCACACAGCGCGTATGACTGGCCGCACGCTCAATTGAGGGTGTGGCCAAATTCATTAATTACACAGGGCATCTAATAGACTTTTCTAGTTTGCTGCACTTTTTTTTCCACTAAACATATATTCCAAAATTCTCAACCAATTATGAGAGGAAAGAGAAAAAAAAAACATTTTTTTTTTTTTAAATCCATATATTACAAAAAATACAACTCTAAAATATAAAGTAAAAATAAATATAACGCAACCTAATGGAGTATCATCAATTTTCACTATTAGCATTTAGTAGATTTGTGCACCTAAAAAAAACGACGACTGAATAAATATTGTGTTATTACTACTCCTAAATGGATGAGGACTCACAGAACTATGCATTTTTTATGATATATTTAAATTGATTATTATACAAGCAAATCACATGCATGCATCTAATTAAATTAACCAATTTAGAAAACTTGTTTTAATATACGGCTAATTAACCAATCAATCAATCAAAGTCTTAGTCACATTCATAAGGTCGCGTGGTTGCATGAATGAATTGAAAAACAACTTCAGGTAACCGAAAGATGTAGAGAATCATAAATAAATGATCACATAAACTGAAGAATGAAAACTGACCTAGTGGAGGAACTGAGAGAAGATGTCATAGAGAACTTGGGAGATCTCGTACTACTTAAAGTGATTATTTGAGGAGAATAGAGAGAAGCCATTATTTCTTTTGTTTTGCCTTTTATTTTCTTGTGTCAATAGTCATTATATAGGACTGGAGGAGGTTGAGGACTTAATTAATACCATATTACGTAATTTAATCTAACCAAACAAAAATGTATTTATATGATTGAATTGAAGTAGATATATTACCATATATATATGTTTGTTTTAAATTCATAGGTAAAACTTACATGCATGCATGCCAACATGTCATACGTTTATCATAATTATATGTTGACCATGCCAACATGTCATACATATATCATAATTATACGTTGACTAGTATATCGTACTTCCTCACTATTATTTATACTTGCTACATTAACCTTTTCACATTTCCCAATAAACAATTTTAAAAATAATTATCTTGAGTTATATATATGAAAAAACTATAATATATATATATATTTAAAAAGTATATTTCGAGACGAATCAAACAAGATCTTATATAACTATGTTTTTCGTTGCATATAAAATACCAAAGCGAGTCAAAGTTATACTATGAATAGTGTCAAAAAAACCTAATATAGCAAGTAATTTACTACGACGAGAGTATATGGATCGGATTCACAAGACTTTTTTAACAAAAAAAATTATTTGTCTTTAATGAGGCGTGTGCCTAGTTTCTAAACTTTGTACTATTGTTTCNATTTGTATTTTTTGCTGAACTAAACTTATTTGCTGAAACAAATTGTAAAAGAATTGAATGTCCACTCCGTACTCATTTCAAAATTCGAAAAACTATGTATCATATTCTAATGATTTTTAAAAATTTAAATCAAAATCCAAATCAAATTCGAAATTCAGTTTCAATTTTGTCAAAAGAAATGACACCCCTACACACACGACACAGCGACAGTAGCAATTAAAATTATTGGTATATGACTGCGTGTCGGTTGAGGAAGAAGATTTATTGAAATGGGTCCAACTTTCTTATTTGGGAGATAAAAAATGGAAAGGGTAACTTAACCAAATTTTACCAAAACAACTAATGAACAATACCAAAGTTTTGCTCCATTGTTAAGTATGTTATCATGTATCTAACAACATCCTACATTATAATTGACAATGCTTCGATGTTGCTTAAACTTCGTGTATAAATGAGAATAAGTGGTCCTATTATATTTCTTAGAAACGTAAATGGGACAAATAATAACATACGAGTTCGAATTTATTTATTTTTGTTTAACCTTTTTACCACACAGCGCGTATGACTGGCCGCACGCTCAATTGAGGGTGTGGCCAAATTCATTAATTACACAGGGCATCTAATAGACTTTTCTAGTTTGCTGCACTTTTTTTTCCACTAAACATATATTCCAAAATTCTCAACCAATTATGAGAGGAAAGAGAAAAAAAAAACATTTTTTTTTTTTTAAATCCATATATTACAAAAAATACAACTCTAAAATATAAAGTAAAAATAAATATAACGCAACCTAATGGAGTATCATCAATTTTCACTATTAGCATTTAGTAGATTTGTGCACCTAAAAAAAACGACGACTGAATAAATATTGTGTTATTACTACTCCTAAATGGATGAGGACTCACAGAACTATGCATTTTTTATGATATATTTAAATTGATTATTATACAAGCAAATCACATGCATGCATCTAATTAAATTAACCAATTTAGAAAACTTGTTTTAATATACGGCTAATTAACCAATCAATCAATCAAAGTCTTAGTCACATTCATAAGGTCGCGTGGTTGCATGAATGAATTGAAAAACAACTTCAGGTAACCGAAAGATGTAGAGAATCATAAATAAATGATCACATAAACTGAAGAATGAAAACTGACCTAGTGGAGGAACTGAGAGAAGATGTCATAGAGAACTTGGGAGATCTCGTACTACTTAAAGTGATTATTTGAGGAGAATAGAGAGAAGCCATTATTTCTTTTGTTTTGCCTTTTATTTTCTTGTGTCAATAGTCATTATATAGGACTGGAGGAGGTTGAGGACTTAATTAATACCATATTACGTAATTTAATCTAACCAAACAAAAATGTATTTATATGATTGAATTGAAGTAGATATATTACCATATATATATGTTTGTTTTAAATTCATAGGTAAAACTTACATGCATGCATGCCAACATGTCATACGTTTATCATAATTATATGTTGACCATGCCAACATGTCATACATATATCATAATTATACGTTGACTAGTATATCGTACTTCCTCACTATTATTTATACTTGCTACATTAACCTTTTCACATTTCCCAATAAACAATTTTAAAAATAATTATCTTGAGTTATATATATGAAAAAACTATAATATATATATATATTTAAAAAGTATATTTCGAGACGAATCAAACAAGATCTTATATAACTATGTTTTTCGTTGCATATAAAATACCAAAGCGAGTCAAAGTTATACTATGAATAGTGTCAAAAAAACCTAATATAGCAAGTAATTTACTACGACGAGAGTATATGGATCGGATTCACAAGACTTTTTTAACAAAAAAAATTATTTGTCTTTAATGAGGCGTGTGCCTAGTTTCTAAACTTTGTACTATTGTTTCTTAATTAAATTAACAATTTTTTTTTATACAAAAAAACTTTAATTGTACATTACTATGCATAACTAGTGCTATAAACGTCAGGTTAATATACAATCCAACAAGCACAAGGAGTAAAAATTCATTTATACATATGCATGCATGCATGCCCTAGGTTGCACGAAGTCGGGAACGGGATCGAAAACGAATACGGATACAGGGACTGAAAACGGCAACTCTTAAAAATATTGTTAATGGATACGGTAAATTATAACATGAAAAATCAAAACTATCCCCAATACGGAAATAAATCGGGTTCGAGGACGACAACCCATAAGAAATATCCATGCTACATAGTGCCTGCCTACAAGAATTAAATAAACCATCTTACGACAGATCTTAAGTCTGAAAACGTTAGCTCTCTTCACTTTAATTAGTTAAGTTGTTATGCCTAGAAGTTTGTACCTAGAATTCGGTTTAAAATAACCGCGCTGCTGAGGTGTCGTTATGCATGTCATAGATAAATACTTTCGATTTGCAAATCTAACGTATACTATTGATCATCATACTAACTTATTAGGAAGTACTTGGTATGTATTTATATACTGCAAACCTGAGTTCACACTTGGTAGTATAAACCCCGGCCAATATCGATGTATCATTACCATAAAAATGAAAACTAAGAAAAAAAACATAGGAATCAACAAGACTATAAGAGTTGGCTTATATGCTTAGACGTTGAGTAGCTTAATACCCATTTAAGAAAATGTCGATTTTGAGTCTTATCGAATGCAAAAAAAAAAATTATTATAAAAAATGGGAGAGTTGTCTAACATAAATCAAGTGTGCGGTCAGCAACGAATCCGGATGTAGCCATCAATTAGCTGGGTTGTTTTAAAGGGGTCCAAAGAGCCCTACCGCACAGAGCCCCAACATACATAGAGCCCCCAAATTTTAGTTTTCTTATTTACCGTACCATTGCCTCAAATTAAATATATAATACTGACATCTACATACAATTAATATAAGGGCCTAGTTTGAATTTTTTAGAACAGGGTCTCTAAATTTTTTGCCACTGCTCTATCAATTAGCTATTGAGAATACTAAAAATTAAAAGTACGGAATATTAAAATTAAGATTATTGAAAACATGTGTCCAACAAGTTATATTTTCGATCTTCCTTCTTCATTTTTACGGAGTAACTCATATTGACCTTAGAGCTTGTTGACAGTTAAAAAAAAAAAACATAAAATTTATATGGTTGCTATATGATAAATCAATAAAAGGTGATAATGATAGTTTCATTTCATGCATGCTTCAAGTCGTTTCACCAGCACTAATTACGTAGATGCAACTTCAATTCTATACGTTTTTGTTGTGAGTCATTTGACAGACATTCAACATTTGATACGTTACCTTATTGCATTATTTTGATCAGCTCATTTAATGAGAGCTAACCTAAAACAACACTAAGCCACGCTATAATTGACTCACCAAAATCACAACACAAGTCACGAAATTCCAAATCAATTTAAGACCTAGGCCTCCAACATACAACAATTAGTAAACGATTGAGGCAACTTAGAGTTCATTCGGTATTGGTTATCCACATTGAATATTCATTCCCTTAAAAAAATTTAAATTATTAATTGTATGAGAGCGAGGGATGGTAGTATTCCTCCCGATATTAAAAGATCATTTCTCACATTCGCCTTTAACGATTTAAGAAGAGTTACTAGTTACATTGGCTCCATCACTTTATACAATAATTGAAAGGAAAGTTTGGGCATTAAGGGTGTGCATTTGGTGAGAAAATGATTAATTAAGCATTTACATTATGTTTGAATAACTATTTTGAAGGGAAAGGCAAGGAGGTGAAATAGGAGGAATTGAAGGAGAGAGGAAAGAAAGGTATGGAGGGAGGGAGCTCCATTTTCCTTCTAAATCTCTCCAATTTTAGAGGGATAGTGTTTATTATAAAAGAAGGAAAGGTGGATTTCTCCCTCTCCCTCCCCCTCCTTTCCCCAACTAATCATTCCAAACTAGGGTGCTTGTTTCCTTTCCTTCCGCATTTTATCCTTTCTCTCCATTTCGTTATATCCAAACAAAGCGTAAGTGGTACAAAGTATATGTTAGTGTAATCATGTGAGAACCACTAATCAAAAAAATATTAAAAAAATTGTAGCAAATAATTTAAGATTTTTATTTGAAAGAAATATAGCAAGTGAAAAAAACAAAGGGAGTAATATGCTTTCTAATCACGTTTGAGATCTCTAGTATATACTATATATATTATATAATAAGTTGTTACAAATTACAATGAGAAGTAAAGTATTGGGCTGCAAAATACTATTGAGTACTTGGACTTGGGCTTTTTGTTGGGGTTGCACAAGTATATACATTGGGCCTTTTGTGATTCTGCTGTTGCATTGCTTAAATATGTTGGATCTTTGGAAACAAAATATACATACGGTTATTACCCGCCTTTAACCGAGTTAAATAAGGTGAACGTAAGGGATAATTAAATTGGTTAGAGTCTTTCATCTGTTTTTAGAAATTCATTAGATGATTTTCACCACTTGTTTTGGTGGCTTCTTAGCACCAAAATAAAAGGCATCTTAAGTGCGGGGAGTATGATGATCAACTACATATAATTTATGTAGCACGAAAACATTTAGAAAATAGGGAAGCATGATTTCCCAACAACAAGGAAACTAGTAAATTTATTGGAAAATGTATAATTATAAAAACAATAAATCTATATCTATATCTCTTCAAAAGTGGTTATGTCAAACATTGTTCATTTCGAACAGTTGAACAGTGTCACGACCCTTGGATTGCTACCACGTGCAATGTGCGTATCTAAACAAAAACATAAAAATCTTATACATAATGTATAATTTTATATGTTATTACAAACAATAAAATAAATCTTAAATAAATATTAATTACGCTTCAATAATACATTTATCACCACTTGTATTGATTTTTATATTGAGAATAAAGAAAGCGGGTAACACAATTTTTGTGAACAAAAACCTAAGAAAAGATAAAGCTTTAAAACAAAGAGATATATTCAATTTTCAACAAACAATAGTTGTCGGCAAAGACAAAATACATGTTAATAGCACTTATTTTAAGTGTTTTTGGGTTAAGACTGGACACTTTAACATGTTAAAAGTGATATTTGCATTATTTATGTATTTGTGTACTTACTTTATAAATTCTCTACATAAAAAATATAATAGTTTTCTTAAGAATAAAATCGTGTATGGGGCATTTCGATTTCACCTACTACAGTTGTTAAAAATAAAACAAGGCGAATCCCAAAAAAGCCCTTTATAAGCCAAAAACAAATGTTACAATCCACACTTTTTAGGGTTTCCAGGGTCCTAGAAAAATATTGTCGAAAACTTTTACAATGTGTCCCCTATGTTTACAAGACATCCCCTAAGAAGTCTTTTACGGATTGAAATGAGTCAAAGAGAGCAAAAAGACTTGCGTGTCCTTTTTCGAAAATTATATAAAGAGGTATTATAAATAAGTTTTTAAAGGATAAAATTGAATTAGTACACATAATGAAAATAGTAAGGCGAAAATAAGACAAAGCCCAAATTCATTCGAAAGTTGAAAATGAAGGCTATAATTCACACTTTTCAAGGGTCTAGAGAAAAAATGTCAAAAGTTTTACAATGTGCCCCTATGATCAAAAGGGTCCCCGAGCATCTTTTCGAGGTTTAAAAAGTCATAAGACAACTCTAGAATATAAAAAAGATTAGTGTGCTCTTTTTCGAAAATTATTTGAATAGAGAGGATAACAAATTTTTAGAGACTAAAATTGTGTGTGAGGTATCTTGGAATCACCAATAGCACGTTGGAGAAATACATGAAGAAAACAAAATTAAATAGGCCTCGTGACAGCCCTCCGATAAGCCGATAACGAAAGCTACAAGTCACAAATTTAATTTGGAGGTTTCACGCGGAGCCCTGGAAAAAAAATTGCTGAAAATTTTACATTGTTTTCCTAGGTCAAAAGAATTTCATTAGATGACTTGTCGGGATTCGAAAGATCATAAGAAGTTCTTGGGATAACAAAAAAGACAAGTGTTTCCTTTTTTGGAACTTCTCTAAAGAGAAAACATAACAAGTTTTTACGAGCTAAAAACGATCATGATTCATCCTAAGAGTATTGTTCAGAAGCAAAAGAATGAAATTTGGGGAAGAAACGGACAAAGCCCTAGAGGGCCCTTCAAAAGCCGAAAACAAAGGTTAGGTCACACTTGTACGTTAATTACAAAGTTTCTAAAATAATTCTTTTATTATCATATAGAGTTTCCTCCTATTAGAGACGTTTCTGATTTTTAAATTAAGTAGTTTCAGAAACGTTTCGTTTTTTTTTATGTTTCTGAGTGTTTGAGTTGTCAAAACATTAAAAATCAAGGTTACAAAATTTTTTGTGCATTAGAGACTATAATCACACAAATTTAGCATGTTGGATTCTAAATTTTCTCATCAACTAATACAATGCTAAATGTCTATTAATCAAATGTTAATTATGTAACAGTTACTTTGTAATTTTTTAAAATTACAATAAACAATGTTGATTGTCAATTTGTTATAATAAAAGTCAATGTAGTATACTAGTATATAAAGGAAGAAAGTATACTGTGCACCTACCAAAATATCGTTTTCAAACTAGTGATCCTAAATGCTATGACACACTAACTCTTCTCTAATTTCATTTCTATATATAGCCTTGAAACCACCAGTTTCAATAGACAACGCCTGACGGCCTGAGTCAATGCCGAAATTGCCTAACCATTCATTGAACTATTGTTGATACATAGTAGAAAATTAATGAAATTTGATGATATTTGGGACATCCAATCTCATGAATTCAATAGCGTAGCCTAAAAGTAGTGACAAATACAGCACCACGTATGGCTTTTCATCACCGATACAAAATGACGAAAAGCTAGCTATTCCATTTAACAAGTTGGCACAAAGAATCAGCCTCCTCTAGAAAACGTTGCACCATGATAAACTACGTAGTATTAAATATCATTTGTCATTCCATACAACGTGGCTAACCATTGACCCCTTGTGGCGAGCATCATCATCATTCACTAGTTTTGTACACAAGGAAATAACTTATGATTAAGGAAGTGAAGGGACCCTACCAGAGGAGACCA
This sequence comes from Suaeda aralocaspica, assembly GCA_016808085.1. Classification (NCBI taxonomy): domain Eukaryota; kingdom Viridiplantae; phylum Streptophyta; class Magnoliopsida; order Caryophyllales; family Amaranthaceae; genus Suaeda; species Suaeda aralocaspica. The sequence goes on from PYUH01000049.1 coordinate 608,986, forward strand.
TAGTTAATTGAGATTTCAATTTGTAATCTCAAGGTCACGAATTTGAACATCATCATCCATTAGTCACAATTGCTTCCTTGCCAATTGTGAAGTACTTTGATAGTATGACTCTGGCCCAAGCTAGTCCACTGTCAATTCATTACAATGTACGGAGTATGTAAAATATGGTATGAATATTACTAATACATTGTCTTTAATTTTATTTTAAAAATAAAGGTTTTGTACTTTTGTTAAACATCATCCGCAAATATCAAATAATTATGAAGTATTGCATATTTAATGTATGGTCCGAAAATATATAAATTATCAATTTCATGTCGAAATCATGCGTTTTCTTTTTTTCAAAAAATATATATGAAGTATTAGTTGCATATCAAAATCATGCTCCATGCAACCTATGCTCAAAATATAATGTAAGGGCACCTCCTCCTCAAAATAAATAAATAAAATAAAATAAAAAGGCTAGCCGTCATTCAAGAAATTTTTTGAGGGCTTACATCGATTTTGAAAAGTCTCGTTCTTCTATTAGAGATGATTTTTGTTCCTGAGAAGAAGGGTTTGTCTTATGCTCATTAGGAGGGACTATTATTGTTATTTTGTATTTTTAAGTTTGTAAATCTATGGAGTCAAGGTAAATTTGGTTTATTGATGAAGATCTATTCGATGTTGCATCAAACATACAAATACAATTGCATAACACAATTGTTCGAAAGACCTCTTTGTACAAGGTTGTATCAAACACCGATGTGAAAGATAAGGGTATGCACAAGCATTAAATCTACTCTCCAATGATTGTAATTTTGATGAAGTTAAATTTTATTTGTTAATTTTAATTTCTTTTGTAGATATTGTATAATTTTTTAATGTTGGAATTTAGTTTTAAAAAAAATGTAAGCCTACCCATAAAACTTTGTCTAGAATCCCTAATAAAAGGTGGTGGAAGAATTGAATTCCCTCTAATGTAAACGCCAAAAGATGGACAAATTCCATGTTTCACATGTTCCTCTTATTTCATTGTCAAATTTTCTCTTTTTAGCTACCCTAAAATCTTTTTCAAGTTTTTGAAAAAATAATACTACTCCGTAGTAAAATAAAAGGTCTAAGCCTATTAATACAACATAGCACAAGTGGAGTCTTGTTACAGGGTATATATAAGTCGTTTTTTTAGGCTAGGAAGCCACAAGAGTGGGGGTGAGAATCAATCACCTGAAGCCGAGAGATAAGTTTTAATCACTTGAGCTACCCCTCACTCTCACAAGATATATATAAGTAATGTAATGAGAATGGTGGAAAGCATCATAATACTAGTTCAATGAACCTTGTAAGAATGCTACGCATCTACCCATGAAGTAACTAACCCATCACTAATAGTTTGTACAAGTGTTGAGTAGGATTCCACTATTATCATTTTTTTTTCATTTCACAATTAGGGGTGAGTAGTTCAGCTAATGAGTTAGTAAAGTTCTCTTCGATGTGAGGCGTGCAACAAATTTGATAAAGGCTATACATACAAGTGTTATATGCATGATGATCAATAAAAATAAACAACTTTAACTATACCTCAAGTCCTCAACTTTAACAATTCCTAATTACATACTTCGTATTTTCAGGGCTAACACTTGAAATTAAAGCAAGGACAAACTTCAAAATAATCTTAATTACCTCCAACCTACAAGTTGGTAGTTTTATTATTTTTTTTCTTCAAATCATATACTTTTGGGATACATCTAATGTAAAAAACCTTATTAAATAGCCAACTTAAAAGGACGCTTGTTTGGACCATTAGCCAATAGTCGATATTAACTAGTAGACTAAGATATCGCTGTTATTAATTTAAATCATTGATATTTTAGTCGATATTTACGGTGACACTTAAAATAATTTTTTAGTCGATATTAAACAGTTTTGTTTGTGAAAAATGTAACACATAGGTAAAGTGACAGAGGCATAATAAATAGGTAATACAAATATAAAAAAATAAGGAGTAGAAGTATATAATTTGCTTTCATTATTCATGTCCCAATATTGTAGACCCATGCCCACTGCATTCAACAATGTCAGTTAGCTTATCTTTTTCCTGTAAATTCAATCCTTAAGATTTTCTACACACCACATAGATTCTTCTTCCTATTATCTTCCAACACTTAATTAATTAGCCTACATTTATATAATTGAGGTTCATTTGAAACATTTGCTAGGGTGGTTCTACTGAATTTTGCTTCACCATTATAAGGTATGTGTACTTTTGATTAATTTCTCTAATTTTCTATTCCTTTTCCTTCATTTCTTGTACTTATATGTTGCTTTGATTCTTACTTTTTCCTTCAAAGTTCAAGTACTTTTTTTCCTTAATATAATGATTACATTATAATACATTATACATATATAATTAGCTAGCTAAGGAAATTGACTTCAATCTTTGACTTTGGTATGTTTTTTTTTTTTTTCAAGTGTTATCTATTTTAAGCACTTGGGTTTCACTTGTTAGTTGCTACTTTGAAGTGTTTTAAGATTTGGGCTATCTTTCCTTTTCAACAAAATAATCTCTAGTTACCTAGGTAGGAAACATGAATGTTATTGATAATGAAAAGAGCTAACTTACCAATATATACCAAATTAAGGTACTCCATGACCAAATTCATAGTCACGTACTCACATTGTTACCTCTGAAAACGCGTTGTATCCTTTTCATTTCTTAACCACTCAATTCAGTTCAACTCAAATTTTTATATGTTATATTTTCCAAGAATGGCTCAATTCAAAATAGTACATGCGACTATTAATTCTAAACATAGGGTTTGATTAATGGCCAACACATAACCTTTGTTAAGGTCTTGCCCGAGCTAATTACATTATTACAAATTGGTCATGTAGGAAAAGCTTATTAGGAAGAGGAAGAAGAAGAAGAAGAGATGAGAATAGCAGTGGTAGGTGGAGGAATTAGTGGACTAGGAGCAACGTATGAGCTTGCAAAAGCAGGAGTAAATGTGGTGTTGTATGAAAAAGAAAATTACATAGGTGGACATGCCAAAACCGTTCGTTTTGATGGCATTGACTTGGACCTTGGCTTCATGGTCTTCAACAGGGTTAGTCCTTTTTTTTTTTCCGTTTCCTTTTATAATATTTTTGCCCTTATGTTTAAGAAGTTGTCAAAAGAAAATGAGCATATAACTAGATAAGTACATAATTAACGTACTAATAACTTACTCCATCCGTTTTTTTAGTTGCAACTTTCGAATATTTTATCTCTTACAAATGTATCTAAAAGCTGCAACTTAACAAAAAAAACCAAAGGGAGTAATAAGATTTGTTAAGTAAGTTATTGAATGTGGGACAATTTTACACATGCATCACGGGTTCGAGTTCATTTTATTTACCAATTTAATGATTTTGATACAGACTTTAATAATTGATTGAAGAAGTACCCATTATTATGTTCCCATTTTAAGGAAGAATTTTAAGTATTGTACGGTGTACTTGTATTGCTTAGCTTATATATACTCCATTTTTCTTACAAAGACTTTTGTGAAGTGTATTGGATTACTAGGTTTAGACATAAAGTCAATAGAAAATCATCTCAAAATGTAATAGAGAACAATCATTAATTATGACATAAAGAGAGCAAAGATTTCCCTTTCACTCAATTTGCTATAGTTTAGCTCATGGCTCATCCAAATTTCTAAATTAGGAGTCAAACTTTACAACGTTAGAGTATAAATTGCAACTTGTAAATTTTAATAAAAAGTTATAGTCAAGTTAAATCTTGTTAAAAAAAAAAAATTAATTTGATGTGCATTTTTTAACATTCAGTAACTCTAGTAAATAAGAAATCAAGGTCAAAAGTCAAAACAATGTGTAAGACATGGTAGAAAAAAAAAAAAAGTTGGAATTATTTTGAGACTTAAGGCTCTAATACTGGGAATTATGTGGTGAATGAACAGGTTACGTATCCAAATATGATGGAGCTCTTTGAAAGCCTTGACATTGAAATGGAAACTTCGGATATGTCATTTTCAGTAAGTTTAGATAAAGGACATGGATGTGAATGGGGAAGCCGAAACGGGTTGAAAGGTGTGTTTGCACAGAAAAGTAATGCAGTAAATCCTTACTTCTTGAAAATGATCCAAGAAATAATCAAGTTCAAAAATGAAGTCCTAATGTAAGTTGCTATGCCTTTTCAGAACACTTATGTTATACAAGTATATGTTATAAACCCATGATAAATATAATGTTATTTTGTTGAAAACTTGCTTATGTTATGGCATTGGTAACATAATTGTTCTTAAGGTATCTAGAAGATCATGCAAATAACCCGGATATGGACCGCTGTGAAACTCTTGGCCATTTCATCACATCAAGAGGTTACTCTGAGTTGTTTCAGAAGGCATATCTTGTAAGTCTAAGTAACCTTTTTCATGAGCTATTTGCTGCTGTCTGTAAATAAATTTTGAACTGAAAATTTTAAACATTTTTAGGTCCCTATGTGTGCTTCGATCTGGTCTTGCCCTTCAGACACAGTGATGAATTTTTCGGCTTTCTCAATTCTTTCCTTTTGTCGCAATCATCACTTGCTTCAGGTTCGTTTCACCAGCCATAATGTCTTATCAATGTATTGTACATATATACCTCCTACTGATAGTCGAATCATTTCAACTGCTGACAGTTATTTGGCCGTCCACAATGGCTTACTGTGAAAGGGCGTTCACACTGTTATGTAAATAAGGTACTTGTTCTATATTTATTTCATTATGCAAGGTCCAAGTGCTCTATGAACAATAGTCATCATAAATAACTTGTCTGCTATGACAACATCTCTTATAGGTTAGGGAGGAGCTCGAGAATAGAGGAGTTCAAGTAAAAACTAGTTGTGAAGTGAGTTCTGTTTCAACAAGTGAGGAGGGTGAGTAGCTTACTTTTAACCTTAGATGCCTTACTAAGCCATGATCTTTAGATGAACTTTATTAAAATCATACAAGCCTAATCAACAGTCTGATATGCAGGACGTTGTACCTTGTCCTGTAGTGACGGTTCAAAGGATGTATATGATGGATGTGTCATAGCTGTTCATGCCCCTGATGCCATAAAAATACTAGGAAAAGAAGCAACATATGATGAAACAAGAATACTCGGTGCTTTTCAATATTCCTACAGGTTTTGCTTCTTTCTTGTGGTCGAACTTAAACAAAACCACACTTAGAATGTTTGGCATGATTGGTGCGTGGTGCTAAAATGCTGAAAGCTAATGTATCTTTTTCTTGTTGAATTGTTGATATCAATGCTTATTACTTCGTTTTCACAGTGATATATACCTCCATCGTGATAAAAATTTCATGCCCCAAAATCCAGCAGCGTGGAGTGCATGGAATTTTCTAGGGAGCATAGACAATAAGCTATGCTTAACATACTGGATAAATGTACTACAGGTAAAACAACCTATAAAAGTTCATAGTGATATTGAAGTTAGAGAAACAAGTTACCTTGTAATGATCTCAATGATCTATGTATGTTTATGTTGTACATAAATGGTTGTATTTGATTTTGCAGAATATTGAAGAGACTAGTCTACCTTTTCTTGTGACTCTAAATCCACCCCATGAGCCGGAAAATGTGTTGCTAAAATGGAGAGCTGGTCATCCTATACCATCTGTCGCAGCAACAAAGGCTTCCTGTGACCTTGGTAAAATTCAAGGAACAAGAGGAATATGGTTTTGTGGAGCATATCAAGGTATGCAACGAAAGTCAATTGCATCCTTCTGTTGTCACACAATCACTCTTTCTTATATCTGTAACGATTTTTAAAAACACAAAATACAGAACATAATATTTTCATGCATTGTACATCAGAATGGTTAGTAGTAAGCTTTGTACTTCAGACATTTAGAACTTATAATTCTTCATGTCGCGTAATTCAGGTTATGGCTTCCATGAGGATGGATTGAAGGTATAAACTTCTATGTTTCTTCAAACAAGAACGCAACTGTATGAAAATTAGTCGAGTTTCTGAAAATATTTCAGATGGTTTTTATTTTCAGGCTGGCATGTGTGCTGCACAAAGTGTACTTGGAAGAAGCTTCGACATCTTAACAAACCCAAAACAGATGGTGCCTACTTGGACAGAAGCAGCAGCTCGCCTTTTTGTAACACGCTTTCTCAAGCAATTTATTTCTGCTGGCTGTCTGACGTAAGTTCGAATTTATGAGTTCTGTACATTGTTAAATTGGATTTTTTTTCCCTGTTCAAATATAACCATTGCTCACTTCTTCCGCCTTCAATGTTAATACAAACAGTCTACTAGAAGAGGGTGGCACTATTCTGACCTTCGAAGGCTCAAGGAAAACCTGTCCTTTGAAAGTTGCAATAAGGATTCACAGCCCACAGTTTTACTGGAAGGTCTGTTTACTGATTTTCACACATTTTTTCTTAAATGTTTGCTGTATGCCAACATTTCAGCGATAACAAGGTCAGAAAAATAATAATTTCCAGGTTGCAAAAGAGGCAGACTTGGGTCTTGCAGATGCATACATTCATGGAGACTTCTCATTTGTTGACAAAAACGAAGGACTTCTGAACCTCTTCAGGGTAAAACATGATATTTCTATAAGTACTTGTATACGATTATTTAGGTACTAAATCACTGATGCGGTAATACTTTGTTCCCTCTAACTTCTTGCTTGGGAAATTTCTTTTTCAGATCTTTATTGCCAACAGAGATTTGAACTCTTCTGCTACGCAAATTAACAAAAAGAGGTATATTCTGCTTGAAGTAATTCCATGAACAAATTCATTGCCTAATAACAGAGTTCGTTAAACTTTGGTTTCAGGGGTTGGTGGACACCAATGCTTTTTACTGCAGGTATTGCCTCTGCAAAATATTTCTACCATCATGTTTCTAAGCAAAATACTCTAACACAAGCCCGTCGGAACATTTCTCGCCATTATGACCTGGTATGAAAAGTTAGGCAAGCAAATCTTATGAAGTTTTTACTTGGAATTTATGTCCTTTGGACCGTTACTAGGATTGCAAACTATAGCAGGCTGCATCTGATTTTGTTTAACTTCTCATTATTAATCAGAGTAATGAACTGTTTTCACTCTTTTTGGATGATACAATGACATACTCCTGTGCTATCTTTGAGGTCAGATTTAAAGCCTCCAACTCATAAATCTCTTTATGTTTTTAAGCTTCATGCATAACCTGTACTCAACTCACATACTTAAAACATTTCACAGTCCGAAAATGAAGACTTGAAAGTTGCACAAATGAGAAAAATCTCTCTTCTAATCGAAAAGGTAAAATCTTACTCTTTTACGTTCTCTTGAACAGTCCATCCTTGCCTTAAGCTGAACTCTATTAACACATCATTCTAGGCTAGGGTAGAGAAACACCATGAAGTGCTCGAGATTGGTTGTGGTTGGGGTAGCCTCGCTATTGAAGTTGTGAAGAGAACTGGATGCAGATATACAGGTATCACACTTTCTGAAGAACAACTAAGATATGCACAGCAAAGGGTAAAAGAGGCTGGTTTACAGGTAATATAAGGAGCTTCTGTAACACTTTCACTATATAAAAAGGTTTTTTCTCATCTTTTGCTTCAGACCTAATATGAGTTCTTCACAGGATCGAATAAAATTTCTTCTCTGTGACTATCGTCAACTGTCAAACATCCACAAATATGATAGAATCATATCCTGGTGAGACCACAATCTGTGTATTTAGACATGAGCATACCGTTTAAATCTTTTTTAAAATGGTCTGACATGTCATTTCTTATTGCACAGTGAGATGCTAGAAGCAGTTGGACACGAATTCATGGAAGAATTTTTCGGCTGTTGTGAGTCCATGTTGGCAACTAATGGTCTTCTCGTCCTTCAGGTAACAGGAAGAAGTGTTGCTTCGATTTGCGGCTTATTAAATCACTTCACGAAACTTGCTAAAGATATAGTTGTTTCTTTCTCAGTTCATATCTATACCAGATGAACGATATGAAGAGTACAGGAAGAGCTCGGACTTTATTAAGGAATACATTTTCCCAGGCGGGTGTCTACCCTGCCTGAGTCGAGTAACATCAGCAATGGCTGCTGCATCAAGACTTTGGTATGTGGTAGTGAAAACAACAAAAAGAGAGCAAAACAGTTGAAGCAGAATGACTTGATCGTGTTGGAATTTTTATACTCTTTGAATTGTTTTTGGCAGTGTACAACACCTGGAAGACTTTGGAATACACTACTATCAAACACTGAGATACTGGCGAAAAAATTTCCTAGAACAACAGAGGTTAGTCAGTCATTTATCGACTAGCTCCCATTCAAAACCTCGCTTATTGAGGCCCTGTTCTCTGCAGCCAAGATAATAATTATATTGCATTAGAAATTAGCTTTGCTCGGAAAACAGTATTTCACTGCATCAAAAGATAGTTTTGCCCGATAAATTGATAAAAGCATGTTTGTTGAACTGTGAAGAACACTAGGGAATTGGCCAAAATCATTTGTACATCAGCAAAATTCTGATCAATCAACACAAATCAGTTAAACCCTTTTTATCATATCACTGCTCAGCAACCCATTCTAATTACATTATTAGTGTGAGTTATGACTTCCACTGGCTAATTAGTATCATTTACTGAATCCTCAGAAAAATTCTTTCACTCGGATTCGACGAGAAGTTCATTAGGACATGGGAGTATTACTTTGACTATTGTGCAGCAGGATTTAAGACACGAACATTAGGGAATTACCAGGTACAGTCCTTAAAAACTTATGTATTTATCTTGCTGTTCTTCCAAACATCGAACAGCAATAATCTGAGTTTTGACAGTTAGCCAATGACCTGTTTTCGTCATGTACTGATGCAGATTGTTTTTTCACGACCGGGAAATCTTGCAACTTTTGGTGACCCTTTTGCAGTAGCATCCATAGCTCATTGATCACTTGGGAAGTAATTCAAGAGATTGTTTCATTGCAAACCTCATACACATCCATTGTGTCTTGACAGCAATTTTTGGTGTCACAATTCATTTGTTATCTTCGTTACTGGGATATGTTTCCGGGCAGTCTATTTATTCCTTTGATTCATTTCAAATTTTCATTTATAGAACAATTTACACTTCCAGAAATCTAAGTTACATAATGGAATTCCGATCAATTGCCAGACGTCAACAATTCACGCCACCTATAGTTTTTTCTAGGAGGTGGCATACTGCATTAGTAAAATGACAACTTTTTTCGAATGTCCTTAAATGGTTTACACTCCATATAGCCTTCTAAATTACGAACAAAGGTAGATTTTTTCCATTAACAAATTACGTGAGGTTACGTTCTTTCCAGCTTGTTTTCGGTTCGGTTTGGTCTGTTTCAATTCTATTCGGTGTTCAGAGTACAATGGATTTAATATCAAAGTGGAAATGCTTCAATGCTTTCCCAAAATATCTTACTCTTCCTAATAAATATATAAATCATTCAAATTCTAGATGTACAATTAGATCGAGTATTAAATAATGATAAATAGTTAATAATAGTAACAATCAGAATCACGTCATCTGATTCCATAGCACATTGGCAAGACTCAAATTAGAGGCGAAAAAGACCTTGAAAGTATATATATTACATTATCAAAGATGCTGAGTAACTTACACACGACCCCCTCTATGTCACCTAAGTTGGGTTCTTTAAATAGATTATTGATAACATGTTTAAAAACTGCGTAGGCTATTTTGTTGTATTAGACATGGGAGCGGAAAACTCCATTAAAAACCGCAAACATGCTCCCTACGGTGTGTAGATTGTAGAAGTAGATAAGAAAAAACCAGATGTCTATTATATACACCTAAATATACCTAGAATGTCTTATATATACCTTTCAACAACATTAAGTGTCGATTAATCCACATTTTGAACATCAGTCTTAGGCATGAAACGCATCCATAATGCTAGCCTGCTAGGTCAGCCTAAACCATGTACTAGTATGTAAGAAATTGAACAAAATAACCTGCTTAGATTCTTAAGCCTAAAATACACCCTTTCCTTTCACTTACTGCTCTTCGAAAGAAATCTAAAACCCCAATTAAAACAAACCAGGAGGCTCCGACTCCCAATCAAAACGAATCATCATCGTCTCATCGGCTATAGAAATTGTAAAACAAAAACAATATAGAAAAAAGTCTCATTGACAATATACTACACTAAGAAATGCTTCGCATAATGGAATTTATGAATACTCATCTCAAAGAGTATAAGAAAAAACATGGAACTAAGTATTACTTCAATAGCCTACTTCAACTTGCCAACAAGCAGGTACAAAACAATCCTCTTTCTACTCCATATGACAAACCAATCTTCAATAGTCTACATTTCCTAATAAGATAGACATATTCCACCAAATGTAACCAAGGAACAAAAGATCCTTAATTAAATCAACATACCAAATGGAGATCGACTTATAAATTTCCATCAGCCCACCACAACTTGACAGAAGAAGCAAGAACCGAAGAGGCCATGCTTGGGTTGATCAGTCACAGGAAATGCATAACGCCATCAGAATACTTTCACCATAAGATCGAATGTGTGTTTTATCAATCTGCCACAAACTTGCATATAGCTGTGTGAAGCCTTCTGACTTCAGAACTCGAGCACCTCTCCTGTACAACACAAGGGCAAATACAGGGAGAAATGATTATGCCATTGTAAAGCTTCAACTACCACTACGTTATCACTATCCATTACGAACTGATCAACCCAACTTGCCTACAGCTCCAATCTCTACCAGTATGAGAGGCTTGACTAAATCTCTGTGACTTCTATTTCACAAGTCAAGTTACAAAGTAACAACAAAAGATTAATGCTTGTTCAACACGCATGCACATAAGCTATCCTGCTCACCTGATCAGTTATACTAGTAAAAGGTACAAGCAACTCAGTTACGTGAAAAGAAAATATCAACCATACAAACATATTTAATAACATAAGCTTATACAGCTTAAACACTATGGCAGCAATGAAGCAGTGGTAACAGCAAATAAACATCAAACAGCACAACAGAATGCGAAAATATCAAACTACACTCAATGAGATGAAATTAAAAAAACCAGCAACTAGTACTCCAAAAACAACTAATTATTATTAAAGGCTAGCAAGATAACTACTAGGAATAAAGCAAGCCAACCAGTCCGACAGTATGCAAGGGATTGAAGTGGTCTATCCCCTCGAACATGGATGGACAAACTTCTGTAGCTCCTTGGTGGCGTGGTGAATCAGTTTGAAGCAGTATGTCTACTGTGCCTGTCGAGCATACCCACCACCATAGGCCATCTGGGCAGCCTGAGCTCCATAACCTCCGGGTCCATATCCTCCATTCGCATCACCATATCCCCCTTGCATCTCTCCGCCACCAGCAGAGGCATTGCTACCAGGGGCACCTCCAACACGATTTCCTATACTACCATACCCATCACCACCACCATAACTTCCATAACCATAACCTTGATTTCCGTACCCTGAGGCTGCACTTGGTGATTGGCCTGTCAGTCCAGCACCTCCCGCACCAGCAGCACCCCACGGACCTGCATTCCCATAGCCAGCTGCACCATAACCTGATGCTGCTGCTTGAGCATTCCATGAGCTCCTCGCAGCACTGGCAGCATTAGGGTTCCCATAAGCTGCGGCAGGGCCACCAAAACCAGGATTTGCACCCCCATAGCCAGGAAACCCACCATAGCCCATTCCACCATTGGCAGGCCCATATCCATAACCAGCTGCACCATATCCAGATGAACCAAAAGAAGGAAATCCACCTCCTGCACTCGGTTGCATATACCTATTAGAATCCATTCTACTGTCATAAGCACTTTGGCCTCCGCCAGAATTATAACCACCACCACCACGGCCACCCATACCAGGGTTGGCATCCTTGGGTAGTGCACGCTTCACCTCTACTTGCTTGCCATTTAAGTCATGAAAAGTAGTTTGTAAAACTCTATCTACTGCATCCTCACTGTCAAAAGAAATAAATCCAAAGCCACGGGGTCTCCGTGTCGTCTGATCATACATTATAACTACGTCAGTCACATGGCCATAGTTCTCAAAATACTGCTGAAAACCCTCATCAGTTATATTGGGAGGCAACCCTCCAACAAATATCTTCTTAGTTCTGAAATTTCCTCCTCCACCCATGCTTCTACCACCATTGTTGCTACCAGCTCTTGCAGTATTCTGCTCCTCCCTCGACATCGCTCGCTTTGCCTCAACCTGTATAATAAAGGTATTCCCAAAAATCTTATATAACTACAAAACCTATATTTCCAATAAAAACGAATCTCACAACCAAATACATACCATACAAGTATAAAACCTTTTCATATACTTACTCTATAACATATCAGTTGCAATTGACTTACACATATAAAGTACAAACAAAAAATGTCAAATCGTTACAACTAATACAGTGTGGAGGTGGTACAACCAGCTTCATAAACATACTTCACAAATGCTTAGCAACATTTACCGGAAAAAAGAAAACATTTAACAAAAATAAATAAATAATATAACCTACCAACTTAAACCCACATCAAATACTTTCAATAAATCACAAATCCAACAAAACATCACAAAACTATTACTAACCCATTACTTCAATACTAGCAATAAACATACAATACAACCAAAAAAACTTCAAAATAAGCAATTAAATCAATCAATCAACTCAATAAAAAACTAATCTTAAACACCCAATAAATTAAATTAACAAAAAATAAAATAAAATAATTACCGGTCTACCATCAATGGTATGTTTATCTTGAACAACAGAATCAATAACAGAAGGATCTGAAAAAAGTACAAACCCAAAACCTCTAGGTCTACCAGTAGCTTTATCTCTCATAATATTAGCTTGATAAACGTCACCGTATTGCCCAAAATAATCTTTCAATTTTTCTTCTGAAGTTTCCCATGATATCCCTCCTACAAACAACTTCCCTTGTTCTGAATCCATTAAAGATTTAATCTTTTTCAAAAATTAATAATACCCTTTTGATGATTTTGAACCCCAATAGTTTATCCTAAAATTTCAGGGGAATTAATTGATGGGTTTTTGAGAAAGATTGGATTTTTAATGGAAATTTGTAGAGAGAGAAAGTGGGGGTTGTTTGGGTAAGGGTTTGGAAGAGAAGGGGGGGGGGATTGGGGGAGAATGAAATGAAAGAAAGTGGAAAGAAGAACTGTGGTTTTTGCTGATTTTGAGATTTATTCTTTTGGACGGTCAGGATTGATTGGATTTTTTTCATTGATGTTTTTTTTTTAAGAGTATTGTACAGCTGGAGTTTATAAGTCACTGTTAACCAATGTCATACACGTGATGTGTGCGAATCAGCACGTGAGGTGATCTTGTGAAATTGATTATTGGGTGAAGTCGTCCCATAAATTTGTGTTCTCCAAAGAAAGTACTCCACCACATCCGTACCAAATACATGGGATAAAATGTTCGATATTTTGGGTGTGTTTTATTTACATGATAAAGTTAATATATAGAGAGATATTGACTATATTAAAATTGATTTTGTGTGGAGTATATGAACGATGGAGTACACACTTTAGAACTTATTTAAATGAACACGAATGAGTTAAAAGACTTTTATTGGAGTCGTTGGTGTAAAGTTGGGCTCCTAATTCCAAGTTCTTAGATGTTAGAGATTTCTTTCTCCTCTTCTACGGAGTACTTCCAAGCATTAGGGCTTAATAGTTAATACAAACATTTAATTGGCTAGACTTGGAACGTATGGTTTGCTTGAAACAATATCTTTACTGATTAGTAGTTCTAAGCACTTGTAGTATGAGTAATATATTATAGGCAATAATACAAACTCCAACTTATGTTAGAACTTGAAAAACATTTACGCCTCTTGTTCATCACAACACTATTGTTATTGTGTTTGATGTAGATGTTAATCGACTCGTATAATGTTATGATATGGTTTTCAAATTCAAAGTGCACTCACACAATGCCACAATATATACATGCAATGATTTTTCGATGCATGTTATGGCTCAACTTTGAATCGGTTAAGTCACATTGTTACTATACACAACCTGACTTAAATTTGACTAGTTATAATCTTATTTCATTAAGTCCAATAAGTTTAAATGATTTTTTTTAAATAAGTTAAAAGTATTTTTTGTTCAACTTGTCACTTTAATTTATTTTCACCAAAAATAAGTTCAAATAACTTTATATTAGCAAAATAAGGTTTGACGCTGTTGCAAGACTTCACATGAGTTTTGATTAAAAAAAAATACTTTGTATAAAAGAAAAGGTAAGTTCAAATAAGCTTAGATAAGAAAAATAAGTCGAATGAAACATTATCGAGCATTGAGGCTCAATTCAATAATACACTTTGATAAGGTTTATTAAGTTATGACGTGACATGTTTATGACTTCATATAGACGGATGAGCTTAATTCCATATTAATTTGAAGGCTTTTGTTTATGGGCAAGTCTAGGTCTCAAGTTTCACCAAAAAAGGAAAACATATGAAACATTTATTTAAGTGTCTTTACATAACCTTTTAAAAGTTTTTGTTTAATTTTTGCCTGGTTTACATGTGAGACCGTTAATCAAATACTTCTTCATAAAAATTTTATGCTTGACTAAAAAAACCTGCTCATGCTAGGTCATGCCCCGATGCTTTTCAGCTTATTTCAAATGCATCCCAATTAATTGATCCATGAATATGTACGCAATAGCCAATAGCTTATACTCAATTCACTTAAAAAAAATCATATCATTATATTTTTTAAAATTAAATAACGTTTTTTTAATACAAATATTATAATATATACATTTTAATTCATTTTGGTTCAACTCAGCTCTTTCGTCTCGAGTCTTAACCTTGGGGCCCTCATCTCACCTCACAAAAAAATATCTTAACAATCGGCATCACCACCTCTTCTCTTGTGACAAACAAAAACTTAAACCAAATATTAAAAAAAAAATCAGAAAAAGAAAAAACACCCTAAAATAAAAAAAAATCGAGTAACAGATCTCAACCGTCCAAGTGAACTAATCCCAACCGTCCAAAACCATGTCTCACACATGTACACCTCTCCCAAACCTCACCAAAAAAATCCCCTCTTTTATCTCCTCCTCCCAAAAACCCTTATCAGTTTCTTCTCCCCTTCTTCCGCCCCACTTTCTCTCTCTACAACCCCCATCTCTCTCTCTCTAAAAAAAAAAACCCAATTCAACTTAACGAGAGAAGAAAAGTGGGTCATCGTTAAAATCATCAAAAACCGTTATCTTCAACCATAAAAATCCGTTCTTTTTTGTAATGGATTCAGATCAAGGAAAGCTGTTTGTAGGAGGAATTTCATGGGAAACTTCGGAAGAAAAATTGAAAGATTATTTTGGGCAATACGGCGACGTTTATCAAGTTAATATTATGAGAGATAAAACTACTGGAAGACCTCGTGGTTTTGGGTTTGTTCTTTTCTCAGATCCCTCTGTTCTTGATCGTGTTCTTCAGGATAAACATACCATTGATGGTAGACCGGTATTAACCCTAATTTTAATTTGATTTAGTTGGGTTTTTGTTTAATTTTATTGGGTTTTTTTTCGGAATTTTGTTTGGTGGTGTATTTGGGTGTTTAGGGTTTTTGGATTTGGGGTTATTTGGATTTTGTTTTGTTGAAGGTATTTTGATCTGGGGTTATTGTGCGGATATTTTAAGTATGGTATTTTGTTTGTTTTGAGAAATTTTTTTATGCTTGCTGAAATTTGTGTGTTAATACTCATTTTTCTGTAGTTTGTTATTGATTAATAGGGGTTTTCTTTTACTTTGTTGAATTAAGGTTACATTTTGTTATGTTAATTAGTTGAATGTATGTGATTGATACTGTTTACCCTAATGTTGGTGATGTGATGTTATGTTGGATATATATGATGTGTGTTTTTTAAAGTTATTTCATAGTGTAAGGTTTTGGGGAATTCATTGTTGTTATTAATTAGGTTGAGGCGAAGCGAGCGATGTCAAGAGAAGAGCAGCAGAATTCTGGAAGAGGTGGAAGCAACGGAGGCGGTAGAAGTGTAGGCGGTGGAGGAGGAAACTTTAGGACCAAGAAAATATTTGTTGGGGGGTTGCCTCCTACCTTAACAGATGATGGATTTCGCCAGTATTTCGAGAACTATGGCCATGTTACTGATGTAGTTATAATGTATGATCAGAATACTGAGAGGCCCCGAGGTTTTGGATTCATTTCTTTTGACAATGAGGATGCAGTTGATAGAGTTTTGCAGACTACTTTCCATGACTTGAATGGTAAGCAGGTTGAGGTGAAACGTGCTCTACCCAAGGATGCCAATCCTGGTATGGGTGGACGTGGTGGTGGTTATAATTCTGGAGGTGGTCAGAATGCTTATGATAACAGAATGGATTCTAATAGATACATGCAGCCTCAGAGCGGTGGGGGTGCATTTCCACCTTATGGTTCTTCTGGGTATGGTGCAGCCGGTTATGGATATGGGCCTGCTAATAGCGGGATGGGCTTTGGTGGGTATGCGGGCTATGGGGGTGGCAATCCTGGATATGGTGGCCCTGCTAGTGCTGCTTATGGGAATCCCAATGTTGCCAGCGCTGCAAGGAGCTCGTGGAATGCACAAGCCGCAGCCTCAGGTTATGGTGCAGCTGGCTATGGGAATGCAGGTCCTTGGGGTGCTAGTGGTGCAGGAACTGGTGGACCAACCGGTCAATCTCCAAGCGGGGCTTCTGGGTACGGAAGTCAAGGTTATGGATATGGTAACTACGGTGGTGCTGATGGATATGGTAGTGTAGGTAATCGTGCTGGAGGTGCTGCTGGTAGCAATTCTTCTGCTGGTGGTGGAGAGATGCAAGCAGGATATGGAAGTGGATATGGTGATGCAAATGGGGCTGGTGGATACGGGGCAGGAGGTTATGGAGCTCAGGCTGCACAAATGGGGTATGGTGGTGGATATGGTGGTGCTCGACAAGCTCAGTAGTAGTAGGCTTGGTCCAAGCAGAGTTATTATGGACCATAGCATCAGAGTCATCAAGTGGCTCGATGAACTATTTTGATCTCAAGCATACTGTTGGACTGGTTGGCTTGCTTTATTCCCAGTAGTTTGCAGTTGTTATCTTGCTAGCATTTTTAATAATATTTAGTTTTTCAGTACTATTTGCTTCCCCTTACTATGTCTTTTTTATTTGTATCTGGTGTGCTGATCGATGCTTAATTTTTGTTGCTGCTTCTCTATTGCTGCTGTAGTGTCTAGGCTGTATAAGCTCATATTGAATATGTTTATCTGTTTGGTATCTTTTATTAGTATTTGCATTTATTAAGTTACTAGACTGAATGGTTCAGGCCAGCAAGAACATTTATGCATGCATGTTTAATAATCATCCTAGCTACCCAATGTGTTCGATATGTGAATTAGACATTACAGAGAATTAGTCAAGGCTCTGGTACTGGTAGAGATTGAAGCTGTAGACAAGTTGGGTGGATCAGTTCGTTATGGATAGCGATAAAGTAGTGGTAGTTGAAGCTTTGAAAATGGCATATTCATTTTTCTTCGTGTATTTGCGCTTGTGTTGTACAGGAGGGGTGCTCGAGTTCTGGAGTGGGGGCTCGCACGGATTGTTGCAAGTGTGTGGCAGAATGTTTAAACCTGCAATCGGTTTTGTGATGAGAAAGCATTTCCTGGGACTGATCAACCCAAGCAAGGTCTATTCGATTCTAATCTCCACACAAGTTGTGGTGGGCTGATGATAATCCGTATCCGGTATGATGAGTGAATTTGAGGATGTCTTATTGAGGCGTATATATGTTCCATTAGGAAGTTTTGACTATCTAATGTTCGTTTGTCATATGGAATGAATGGAACGAGGCAAGATCTGTATTGTTCTTGGTCGCAGCTGAAGGTAGGGTATGAGCACTTCCAGCTTTAATAGGATTAAGATTTTTCCAGCTTACGTAGGATATTATGAAAGTATTATTGCTTAAGTAGGGTATGACTGACATTTTCCTGAAGAAGTAGCTTATTGAAGTAGTGGATTAGTTAGTTGTTCTAGAGTTTGTATACCATGGTCTCCTGTTTATGATCAGTAAGCAATGGATTATAATTTTACAGTGTTGCATTTACCATGATCATTTTAGTTACTTTTTAAAGTTTAGTAGTTGATACATCATAGTTCTTTAGTAGCTAGTGAGCGAGGTTATTTCTCATTTTTAGAGCCTCTTCGTTGGGTAGGATTTCATTTAGGGGATATGAACTGAGTTCCAAGGATCTTACCTGTTAGGTTGACTGAAATCTGTGCGGCATGAACTTTGGGAATCTGATTGTGATACAGTAATTTTTTATCGTATCGTTCTTACCATTTATGCTAGCGAGGTCATTGACCTATAGGCTCAGTAAGATGTTAGTTCTAGCATTTCAAAGTCATCAACTTTGCCTGTGCTTCAGATACCCTAAACTGAAATCATGCTGATTATTGTGAAATGTAAGCAGCTGATTCGAGTGGAATAGTAAAGGACCCAGCTGAGTATTTGAGTGGAGTAGTTGAACGTTTTGTAGTTTTGTGTTCATTCTTTTTGACACCCATTTAAGAATTGAGCAATGATTTGGGTATGTTTTAATGACTTGGATTTGAGAGGCTTACAATTTCAGTTACGGAGTATTATAATTTAGGTTTGTCTCCGCGTTAGCACAACAATGCAAGGGATTTGAATACAATCTTCTATTTTTTTATCGATGTGTAGCATCTTTAGAATGAATAATTTGCGAATCTACCAATTTGTGTGTATCAAGTATCACTTTAAAATGCAGAGTTCTATTGATTTCGACAAAATGATTTACCCCAAAAATTTTCAATATGCTAACTTACAACGATGTCGAATGCTGAACTGTGATACGCTCAACTTTAATCAATATTTTTGTAATGTTGATTAAAACAAAGTAACACAACAATTAAAAGGGTGCGATGAAGTTGTAACATGCTTCGTCTTTAATCAGCCTTTTATGAATATTCATAATTGGGATGAAAGAAACATACGGTGAGAGTGTATTCAACAAGATTTTTCGTATTTATTGAACATTATGATCATTACATGAGTTCTTTATTTATTTATTTTTTATTTAAAAAAAAAAAAAGAAAAGAAAGTGAGCGTTGATGACTTAAAGTCTCAACCCAATTTGATTATATTCTTCTTGAGGTCTTGTGATCAAACCTATAAAGGAGGAATAATATATTATTAGTCCATGGGAGGAATGGGAAGGAAACCCCTTCATTTAAAAAAAAAAAAAAATTAGCTAAAAGAACATAACCCGCCATTGTAATGTCATAAATCCAATTTGTGTATTAGTGTCCCACAAAATTGAGACATAGACTTTCAACTTCTTAGAAACTTGGATGCTCGATAATTTTTCGGAAACTTTATTTAAAAATTGAAAATGTTTCTTGTAAGAGGAAATTTCATGTGATATTAAATGAAGCAATTTGGGGTGAAAAGGCTTGAAGATAGATGATAGCAACGTTTTAGACATATGTCGAAAGAGGATGTTTTTCCCTTCTCCGCAAAAGGCAAAAAGGGGATGATAACATGTCTTTAGGGGCCGATAACGATCTTAGGGAATCCTGTGGTGGTCCGTAGCACGTGGTGAAAAAACGGGATAAAAAATGACAGAGCCTGGTGCAGCCCCTCCGAATGCCTTCATCAAAGATTATTATTCACTATTTTTTTGGGGTTCTGGGGTCCCAAGAAAAAAAAGTTGCCAAAATTTTTCAAGGGGGTGTCCATATGGTCAACATATGACATCAGGCTGCGAGATTAAGGGTGTAAAGGCTTTAAGAGAGATGATAACAAAGTTTAGAGTGTTCCCGGAAGAGGCTGTTTTTCCCTTCTCCTCAAAAAACCATAAGGGGGATGGTAACAGGTCTTTAGAGGCTAAAACCGATTGTAGGGAGCCTTAGTGGTCCATTACATGTGGTAAAAAAAAAATAATAATAAAAAGGCAAAAAAAACACGATGGAGCCGAGTGCAGCCCCTCCGGATCGGAGGTCTTTATCAAAGGTTATTATCCACTATTTTTGGGTTCCGTGGTCCCGAGGGAAAATATTGCCAAAAATTATCCGAGGTGCCCTAATGGTCAAAATATGACCCTAGACCAAGCGACTTGTGTTGAAAAGGCCTTAACAGAGATGATACCAAGGTTTTGGATAACTTGAAAGAGGTTGTTTTTCCTTTAACGAAAAAGGCCATACAGGAGATGATAATAGGTCTTTAGGGGTCGAAACCAATCATGGGGAGTCCTGTGGTGCTCCATAGCACGTGGTAAAAAAATGGGCCGAAAAAATGACATAGCAAGGTGCAGCCCCTGTGGAGGCCTCAATTAAAGGCTATTATCCACTATTATTTAGGGTTTTGGGGTCCTTGAGAAAAAAAAAATCCAAGAATTTTTCGGGGTGCCCATATGGTCCAAATATTACCCTAGATCAAGCGATTTAGGGTGAACATGCCTTAAGAAATATGATCATAAGGTTTTAGAAGATACTTGGAAGAGGATTTTTTCCCTTCAGATCAAAAGGCCATAAGGGGATGATAACAGGACTTTAGAGGGTGAAACCGATCGTGGGGAGTCCTTTGGTGGTCTATTGCACGTGGTAAAAAAACGGGGCGTAAAAACAATGGAGCCCAATGCAGCCCCCTTTGGAGGCCTCAATTAAAGACTAGTATCACTGGTTTTTGGCTTTCCGGATGCCAAAAAAAAAAAAAANAGTCCATGGGAGGAATGGGAAGGAAACCCCTTCATTTAAAAAAAAAAAAAAATTAGCTAAAAGAACATAACCCGCCATTGTAATGTCATAAATCCAATTTGTGTATTAGTGTCCCACAAAATTGAGACATAGACTTTCAACTTCTTAGAAACTTGGATGCTCGATAATTTTTCGGAAACTTTATTTAAAAATTGAAAATGTTTCTTGTAAGAGGAAATTTCATGTGATATTAAATGAAGCAATTTGGGGTGAAAAGGCTTGAAGATAGATGATAGCAACGTTTTAGACATATGTCGAAAGAGGATGTTTTTCCCTTCTCCGCAAAAGGCAAAAAGGGGATGATAACATGTCTTTAGGGGCCGATAACGATCTTAGGGAATCCTGTGGTGGTCCGTAGCACGTGGTGAAAAAACGGGATAAAAAATGACAGAGCCTGGTGCAGCCCCTCCGAATGCCTTCATCAAAGATTATTATTCACTATTTTTTTGGGGTTCTGGGGTCCCAAGAAAAAAAAGTTGCCAAAATTTTTCAAGGGGGTGTCCATATGGTCAACATATGACATCAGGCTGCGAGATTAAGGGTGTAAAGGCTTTAAGAGAGATGATAACAAAGTTTAGAGTGTTCCCGGAAGAGGCTGTTTTTCCCTTCTCCTCAAAAAACCATAAGGGGGATGGTAACAGGTCTTTAGAGGCTAAAACCGATTGTAGGGAGCCTTAGTGGTCCATTACATGTGGTAAAAAAAAAATAATAATAAAAAGGCAAAAAAAACACGATGGAGCCGAGTGCAGCCCCTCCGGATCGGAGGTCTTTATCAAAGGTTATTATCCACTATTTTTGGGTTCCGTGGTCCCGAGGGAAAATATTGCCAAAAATTATCCGAGGTGCCCTAATGGTCAAAATATGACCCTAGACCAAGCGACTTGTGTTGAAAAGGCCTTAACAGAGATGATACCAAGGTTTTGGATAACTTGAAAGAGGTTGTTTTTCCTTTAACGAAAAAGGCCATACAGGAGATGATAATAGGTCTTTAGGGGTCGAAACCAATCATGGGGAGTCCTGTGGTGCTCCATAGCACGTGGTAAAAAAATGGGCCGAAAAAATGACATAGCAAGGTGCAGCCCCTGTGGAGGCCTCAATTAAAGGCTATTATCCACTATTATTTAGGGTTTTGGGGTCCTTGAGAAAAAAAAAATCCAAGAATTTTTCGGGGTGCCCATATGGTCCAAATATTACCCTAGATCAAGCGATTTAGGGTGAACATGCCTTAAGAAATATGATCATAAGGTTTTAGAAGATACTTGGAAGAGGATTTTTTCCCTTCAGATCAAAAGGCCATAAGGGGATGATAACAGGACTTTAGAGGGTGAAACCGATCGTGGGGAGTCCTTTGGTGGTCTATTGCACGTGGTAAAAAAACGGGGCGTAAAAACAATGGAGCCCAATGCAGCCCCCTTTGGAGGCCTCAATTAAAGACTAGTATCACTGGTTTTTGGCTTTCCGGATGCCAAAAAAAAAAAAAAACGAGCGATTAGGGTGAAAAGGCCTTAAGCAAGAAGATAACAAGGTTTTAGACTGTACTCCGAAGATGTTGTTTTCCCCTTCTCTAGAAAAGACCACAAGGGGATGACAACAAGTCTATATAGGGCAAAACCGATCGTGTGGAGTCCTTTGGTGGTCCATAGCACGTGGTAAAAAACAGGTCGAAAAGCGATGGACTTCAATGCAGCCCCTCCGGAGGCCTCAATCAACGGCTATTATCCACAGTTTTTTTGGGGTTCGTAGGTCCCAGTAAAAAAAATTGCCTAAATTTTTTTTGGGGTGCTCGTATGGTCAACATATGACCTCAGATGAGGCAATTCAGGGTAAAAAAAAAACCATAAGAGAGATGATGACAAGGTTTTTGACGGTTCTTGGAAGAGGCTGTTTTTCCCTTGAAAAAAGCCATAAGGGGGATGATAACAGGTCTTTAGGGGTCGAAACTGATTATAGAGAGTCTTGTGGTGGTCCATAGCAAGTGGTAAAAAACGATGCCAAAAAAAAAAAAAAACGACAAAGCGTGGTGCAGCTCCTCTGAAGGTCTTTACCAAAGCCTATAATCCACTAATTTTTTACGTTACGTGGTCTTGGGGAAAAATTGCCAAAAAAATCCGAGGTACTCGTACGGTAAAGATATGACCCCAGACTAAGCTATTTGTGTTGAAAAGGCCTTAAGAGAGATGATTACCAGGGGTGAGACAGTTCCCGAAAGAGATTGCTTTTCCCTTCTACGGAAAAGCCCATACAAGGGATGATAACAGGTCTTTAGAGGCCGAAACCTTTCATGGGGAGTCCTGTGGTGCACCATAGCACGTGGTAAAAAAAGGGGTTGAAAAAACAAAGAGCCCAGCGCAGCCTCTCCGGAGGTCTCCAGTAAAGGCTATTATCCACTGTTTTTTAGAGTTCCGAGGTCCCGAAAAAAAAGTTGCCAAAATTTTTTCAGGATGCTCGTTTGGTCAAAATATTACTCTAGTTCAAATGATTTGGGGTGAATAAACCTTAAGAAGAGATGATAACAAGGTTTTAGACGGTTCCCGGAAGAGCATGTTTTTCCCTTCTGTAATAAAAGGCCATAAGGGAATGATAACAAGTCTTTTGGTGGTGAAATCGATCATGGGGAGTCCTTTTGTGGTCCATATTACATATTAAAAATAAAACGACAAAGCCCGGTGCAGCTTCTTCGCAGGTCTCAATCAAAGGCTATTATCTACTGTTTTTTGGGATTTTGGTGTCCCAAAAAATAAAATATCATTACTCGGCCTGCTAACTAGCTATGTGGAGGTATTCCATTAACGTACGAGACCTTAGCTTGCTAACTAGCTACGCAAAGGTAGTCCTTCGCAGCTAGCTTCTTAGAGGGACTATGGCCTTTTAGGCAATGAAAGTTTGAGGCAATGACAGGCCTATGATGCCCTTAGATATTCAGGGTTGTATGCGCGCTACACTGATGTATTCAACGAGTCTATAGCCTTGACCCATGATCGTTTTTAGCCTTTAGAAACTTGTTATGTTTTCACTTTATAGGATTTTCGAAAAAAGGTATATTTTCCTATACTTTACAGTTCCTTATTTTCGGGTATCCACGCTCCCTCGTTTTCAAAACGTTCCGTTTCAAAAACTCTATCCATTTCTATGCTAAATAGAAAGAACTATGGAGGCTAATCAAGAAAAAGGGAAAGAATTTAATAGCTGTCTCACAAAATAACAAAGTACTCTCAAGTAAATAAAGTTAATTGAACCTTGTTATTAATGATTATTCCAAATTCTCAACGTTCTCATTTTCAAAAACCAAATAAAAATGGAGCCAAATTCATTTACTAAAATCATCACTTTCTTGAGTCACTTTTACACCCACCACCCCTTCTTCTTTCCTCTAAAATCAGCAATTCATCATTTTTACAAAGCAGAGTCCCCTGTTTTCAGAAGCAGAGAGAAAGAGAGGGTGAGTTATGGGTTGGACAGTATTTGCATGCTTTGGTTGCACAAAGAAGCGAAAACGACCGAAAATCAGAAGAGTTAAGGAAGATCCATCTCTTTTTTTCACTGCTTTACGAAATAAAGTTTGAGGATTGATTTTGTTTTTGTTTTTTCATTTGTTTAGCAGCAAATTCAAGGGTACAAAGCACTGAAGTCGGATACTCTTACAGAGCAGGATGTATCAAAATCCGTCAGCATTCCAGGGTTGTTTTTTTCTTCATAATCTACTTCTAATGCTATTATATTTGTTGGTTGAATTTTTCACTCACTAGTTTAACCCCACAGGATAATAATGGTTTTGTTATGGTTGCAGGGAGAAGCCAATAGATGAAACAAAAGCGAGGATCAGAAAGAAAGTGAGGTTTAATCTACAAGTGGTAACTTATGAGCCACTTAGCTCATATGACGAAGATCATGAAAGCAATTGGGAAGATAGAAACGATGAAGAAACTGAACAGGCGACAGCAGCAGCAGGAGTCTGTCTAGTATCAACCGAACCAAACTACAGATACAACAATTGTTATGTTGGTGAAGATGAATACGATGGTGATGACGATAAACAAATTAGTGATGATGAAGACGAAGAAGAAGATGAGGAGGATTACATTCATGATAGTGATGATGATGGTTGCGTTCTTGATCTTCAAAGCATATACTATGAGGATCTTCACGACTGCTACTCTAGGCCTCTTATCAGTTCTGCATCAAATGCTCGACTTAGGAGCCATTACATTGTTCCAGTGCTGAATCCTATACAGAACCTTTCTCAGTGGAAAGCAATCAAATCAAGAAAAAACTAGTTCTTGAATGAGTGCAAGAGAGCAAAAATTTGTGTGTATGTTAATGATTCGATTTCCTGTTTCAAAGTGTGATTTTTTTGTGTGAATTGTGGATAATGAAGTTTTACAGCCATTACAGGTATAAAAAGATACATCAGTTGTAATTTTCCTGCTTTGTCAAGCATCCTGATTTGATAGTGTCATAATGATGTTAAAAAAATCGAAACTTTGAAATAAAGTTTAGAGCATTTGCAAATGATCACAAACTAGAGTATAGATTTATGTTAGTGTTATTCTACAAAGCAGGATGACATATATATGTATAACGGATTTCGTTCAGGAGCAACATAGTAATACATAGCATTTCACTGACTGCAAAAAAGAAACAAAGCACACACTATTCCAACTCGAGAAGTTCATGTTCAGCATCTACCTCACTTTTGGAGGACATGTTGCAATTGTCGCCGTGGATGTCTGCATTCTCTGTCTGCCCTCAAACACCGCAAGTTAGATAAGCTCCGTAAACCAGACAATTGTTGCAAATGCAAGCTGATGCCTATGAGCAAAAAATCCATGGGCAAAAGAATGCTTTCTCAGATTCAGTGATCTTGCCATTAAGATACAAGATGGAGTGCAGTTAATTGAGAGTGGGATTTCAAGATTCAACAAACACTAGTAGGAAGTGCGAAACTCCATCGGAATTCCGGGAGAAAAATGCTGATAGATATTAAGATTTATATGAATCTACAAATAAGTATTGTTGGTACGAAAGTAACATCTACATGATTATACAAAAGCAGGAATCTGCTTCATCGTCGTCATCACTGTCACTCACATCACTGCACCATAAGAAAAATCCACCAGTCAGATTAAGCATTTAATGAAGAAAAATAATGTACAGACAAGATCACATGATTCACCATATCTATCAGTAAGCATGACCTGAAAAGGTATAAGTTGTTCAAAAATAAAGCAGAATAGGGAAATTGAAAAGTCACAAAAATTTTCATATACATGTGCATATAATCATAATTTCTTCTATAAACTAACATGCTGATTCTCAAAGGAAAAAATCAGAACAACGTTTTTACACTCATTGTTACTCAGACACAGGTAGAGTGACACACAGCATACACGTCCAAGTGTTATAGCTTCACAATCTAAAAAAAAAAATAAAAATAAAAATCATATCTTGGTCCTAATTGAAGTGCAAAATTTCCATACACCTCAGTGGGCAGGATCCAGCACAAGCATTTGAAGGCCTGTTTGTATAAAACGGAGAGTGGGAGAGCGTTTAGGAAATGTATAATGTCATTGAACCTGTACTGAATTCTACCCCAAGAGTACATGCGGGGATCATGGGGAGTCCAGAAGAAGAAAAAAAAACAGTAAGCATCAGCATCAACATTCATATAACATATATACAGGAAAGAGAGGATGAAATTGAGAAAAACTATCTGTTTTCCCCCTTTTAATTAACCAAAAATGTCCGATGTTGGAATACAACGGGACTAGCATAGTCGCATCACTGGTTAAACATGAATATCCTCACGATTTGTCGTGACAGATAGTTGGCAAAACAAAGATATTTGCCAGCCACAGCTTACCTTATCCTGATTCGTCACTTAGTTATTAATGTACTTGTAACTCATGTACTTCAAAAGCCTAAACTTGCCCTAATGACTCAAGTTGATGCCAAAAGTCAATATTCCCCATATTTCCCTAGACAACTAACACAAGTACTCTGACAACTAGCTGTATCAGATTTGAGTAGGTTACAAGTATAGCATTAAGAAATAAAAAACAATACAGGTTGCACATGTGAGTCACAAAATATGAAATTCCTATAGTTGAAACACAGAGAAGCAGATTAACAGTTCAAAGCAATTGCTCTGCCCTCTGAAGTAATTTTTTGATTAACAAATACGGTAAAGTTTGGATAAGGTAATATTTGATAAGACACATGAAATTTCAAAATCCAGCATATCATGGCAATTGAGAGTGAATGCTCTTATAGATCAAAGAGGGAATCTGATAGCTTAGGTAGCAAAACTGTCACAGAAGATACTGATCCGTAGCAAATAATATCACATGCATCAATCAAATTAGATGATATCACATGCATCAATCAGAAATTCAGTGTTGCTGATCATGAGCACAAACAAGCAGGAAGCAGCAAACAGAAACAGACGTATCACTATATCAGACAATGAATATCAAAATCAACAAGTTCTTGTTGAATTGTAGACATCCAATCAAATCTGCGTATATTGGAAACTTAAAAACCAATAACCAGTCAGCGACTCTATTTGCATGTATTTTCCATTTTCTTTACTACCAAACAAAGAGGAAAACCATTGTAAATGAAGCTTACATCCTTCTTCTGATGTAAGTCAAATTTGCTGTGTAACATAGAGCGTAGGCATATCAGAAACTAGATTTAAATACTGTGTATAAGGTCATGTATTATTAATAAAAAAATTTCAACCAGTTCTCGGATTTTAGTGATTTAAAAGGGCTACCCTGGACACTTGGTTGACATTTGTGCTACTATTTCATCTACATTGGCAAAGAGGATACATAAACTACTTACATCAACAGATATTATTTATCTAATTGTATTTGGGGCTTTGCACAACAACTGAACCTTTGATTCCATAGACTTTTACCACCGCTCGTGAATACTGTAGATGGGGAAACTTACAAACTACACTAATCTGTATCTTTTCCTAAAGTCATTGTGACTCCACATCCACACAATCTTTTGAATATGATACTATTAGCCACATGTTGGCATCACTAGCAAAGACAAACCAAAACAGTATGAAACATCCTAAAAATTACAGTATGAAATATACCAAGCCACAATTAGGATAGCTTCTCCAACAAACATAAGAGAGGAAATGTTCTACCAAACTAAAACTAATGCATCATTGCCACCAAATAATTATTTCACACAACAAACCAAAACTTCTGTGCAGTTATATGCATAGTGTGATCATAAACCAAGCACAAACTCCTAACATTAGAATACTGCTAGGTGAGAACTACAAGATTCAATTTCCTTCAATAGATGACATCATGACCACAACGAAAGCTGCAAAGCACAAGCAAGACCTCTTATCAGCATACAAGATAGTTCCACCTCAATGCCATGGACGCATTAAACAAGCAAATCATTAACATAACAAGGATTACAATTCCACAAGCCAACTCCAACATATAGCAGAAAGGCCACTAGTATCCACTTAATTATAAGTCAAATACTCAATTATACAAACACCCAAATCAATCCTTCATCCGCTTAAAATAGAACCTACAACAAAAATTCAACACAATCACTCAAATAACACCAAAAACAAGCCTTCATCCAAATTCACCAAAATGTGGCTCACATCTAGAAATTGCAACACCAATTCATATGATACAATTCAACCCCAAAACATCTATGCCATACATATACATAAATGATCACATAAATAAAACATTCATACACAAAACTAACTCATAAACATATCATATCATAAAATCATAATATATACCGACACTATAACACAAGGCAAAACATGAGATTACATTGATAAATAAAGAGATTAAATGGGCATAAACAATTATACCTTGGTTGAAACACCCAAATTTCAGCTAGCTTTTCATTCCACTGAACTTTCCTCTTAGTTTTCGAAACATCATTCGAAATCTCATCATTTGTAGGTGACAACAATCTCTTTGATTCTTCATCTTCTTCCTTAGCCAAAATGCCCTCAATTCCTTCCTTTTGAGGAATCTTCATACTACTAATAAGTGGCTTACTTTTAGATTCTTCATCATTTGAATCCATTGCAAAACAAATAAACCCTAAGATCAAAATTTCCCCAAAACCCCACTTACTCAATTCAATCAAAATGTCCAAAAAACATCAAAAGTGAACATGAATTGCAAGAATTTCATATACCCATTTATTCAAACACCATAATCTTCAACAAAGTAAATCACCCAAAATAAATTAATCAAACCACTCATTTTAGTCTATATAATAGAAATTCAAGTACCCAAATGATTAAAATGAGAAAAATCTTAACTTCAACCAAATTTATTCAACCCTTTTAAAATTAAAGTTCAAAAAAATCAAAATTCCTCAAAATTTCAACAACCCAAAAGATAAAAATATGAACTTTCAACAAAAGAACACCAAAAATTGAGGTTTATAAAAGGGAAAGTAATTAAGGGATCCAAAAACTCACACTTTACAGCATTTAGAAGGAAAAAAGAGTGAATTTTTAACGTGAGAAAATCAAAATTATACAAGAATTAAAAATAGAAATTTGATAGAATGATTGTACTTTGTTATGAGGAATTAAAAGAGAGAGAATAAAAGAAAAAAAAAATAGCGAAGAATAAGCATGAGATTCAGGAGAAGGGTGTTTAATGGATTAAGGAATTTGAAAAGATAATTAAAAATGCAAAAAAAAAAAAAAAGGGTATTGATTTGAAAGTTTATCGTAATTAATTTGTAATTAAATACTTGTAGTATTATGGGATTTTATTTTGGTTTTCTAACGACAACTATGCTGTTGACAAATTGACTTGTAGAAATAGTAGTTTTAGATCTACTTTTGTTATAACTTATAAGTACGAAATTTTAACGGTTGTTGTTGTTGCATTTGTAGTTGAATTGTTTGCCGCCATTAGATTATGCCCCCTTCTGATCCTCTATTACCTTTTCCCTCTTTCTCTCATAGTCAATATTGTCAACAATCACTAGTAGAAACTTGAAAGGTATTGATTTGCGTGACACGACTCATCTAGTAAAATTTAATCCCGCCGTACCAATTTAATTGCTACATAGAAAGATGGAACAAAGTTTTATGTATGTCATTTTTAATGTGGGAGCTATCTGTTTATTTATGTGTTAAAAGGGTAAAATGAGTTCAAATCTTAGTTTAGAAGTAGTTAGAAGGATAAATTAACATTAAGTAGGTGCAAAATGATAGAAATGAGGACAATAAGGTAAAGATACATGTGGATCTTACTTACCAAAATAAATAATGTAGCAAGTGATTTGAGATTTCCATTTAAAGAAAATGTAGCAAGCAAAAAAAGACGGGGGAGCATATACATTGTCTCTTTTTTTTTGCAACGAAAGAATTTTTTTTTTAAATGTTAATATTTAATTGTTGATATCAAGTGTAAAGTTGCTAATATAAGATATTAAATAACGTACATTGGCTATTAGTATGTTGATATTAAATATAGAAACCATCTTTTATGCTAGGGTGAGAACGGTCTCACATAATACCTTCTATGATAAACAATGTCTTGAAAATGACTATGCAAATTCGTAATCACGGCAAAATAATTTGTTGAATATAGTTTATGAAGTCGACACATTGTTTAGTTGCATTGGTGTTGTAATTAATCTCTTAAAAATGACAACTCCAAACTAAAATATCAATTTTAGTAGACTATGAGGGCAGCTTAAAATCCGTTCAGTTCAGGTCAGTTCAGTTCAGTTAAGCTTTTCTCTTATTTTGCTATTCATTAATCCTTCATAAAAAACTTTCAGTTCAGCTATTTTCAGCTGAGGTAAACAGGCCCCGAGTACTTCATAGTTCACATTAGTATTAGTGCAAGTCCAAGATTGTAAGAGTAAAAACAATGGAATAAGATACCTAAGACAATACTTTATACACTCTTGTTTTTATTGTGTTTTGATCATCAATAATATCTCGGATACTCTGGGATAAACATAGTGTATGTAGTCATTAATCTTGCCACATGCAAGACCAAGAGAAGTACTAGTTCTATTGCAAGTTGAGACCCCATACGCATATCCCAAGTCCCCAACACAAGTAGCTTTCAAGCGTTGTACATGTTACTTTTTGAAATGACAAAATTTTCTTATCTTTTTTTTCCTGAAGAACTATTCATTTATTTTCTTTAAAAATAAATGGTATTAGTACCTTCTTCAAAAATAAAAAAAAATAGAGATATCAAGTGTAGAATGATGAGGCTGTGGAGCTGAGGGAGAGAGTGTGTCGGCTATGTGGGATATGTGGAATCTTCTTTTGTTGGATTTTTAGGAAGTGGCAAATCATCATAGCGTCATAAGAAAGATCAACATTATTTGACTTACCAACTAACCAATATTAGTGCACTAAGCATGAATTATTCATGGATCCATTAAGGTATTTAAGGCCCTTGTCCGTTTTTCAGTTCATTTCCATTTTGTCCGTCCAATTTTCGTTTGGATTGATTCGTTTTTTTTTTTTTTTTTATCTTGTACATTAAGCATGAAATATCCATACACCATTTATAGATTGAAACTTTAAGGGATTTAAAGAGGCTTGTTCGATTTTTCGTTTCTATTTAATCGTATCCAGTTTGGATTATTGTTTTAATCTTGCAACTATAGAGAACAATAACATATTGTTGACTTTTGTACCTTGCCATTCAGTGGGGTAAAACCCATTAGAAAACCAACATCCATGCTAAAACTATGAGCATTAACAAGTTAAGACACTGTAAAAGCAACTTCAACTAACATCCACTTTCAAAAGGTTAATGATAGGGACAAGTGACTAGTGAGACTAAGATTAATTTGCTTCAAAGATTTGCTACTATGATTAAAACTTAAAACATACTCAAAACATACAATTCACCAAGTTAGTTGATATGTCATTCACAATTTTGACATTTACCTCATTTCATCTTACATAAAAACCAAACACATGAGAATTCAAGGAAAAGGAAGAAAGAAAATCAGCCAAACATAGCATTATGGGTTGTTTTGGGTTAGATGGCAATAGAAGAAGACTCAAGAATGGGTTTTTTGAACGTTCATCACCTGCATTACAACAAATTTTGCTTCAGCATTTCAGGTAACATAAATTGATTATTGTATATACCTTTTGATTTGCTTATGTGCTTCAAATCTCATATCGAAATACAATATTATGTCATGCAAAATCTCCATTACATTCGATCATGAGATATGTCGTTGTTTAAAATTAAAAGTACTCCGTATATGAAATGTAGTAACGCTTGATTATATGTATAAAAAAGACGTACATACTAGGGCCAAAACACATGTATTAGCGACGGTTGCATTTAAGTACCCCACTAATTACCTCATGATTATGATTAGCATTTTATAATACAAAGATTGTGATTATCAATTAGCATGTTGGAAGGAAACCAAGTTGTTGATAATGCTTAACATTATATAATCAAAATGTAGACTTGAAGAAAGACAGTCTAATAAGTGGGTTGGACCTCCGGTAATCACTTTTACTAGAGGATGGACCTACAAGGATGAAGTGTATGTCACCAGCAACATGGTTTTTATTTATATATATATATATATATATTTTTTTTTTTAACTTAAAATATTTTTCAAAAACATTTTCGCATACGATATCTCAAATCTCATAGTTAGATAATGATATCAGTTTCAATTACTTGATCACAAGCTTACAATTACAAAACCTGTAAATACTAATACAGAGTTCATGGTGAAATAATAGCCTTTTTCAAACGATCCCTCTTTTGGTCACACTACTTATGCATGAAAAGTGTTGGAATAGGACGCCTATTAGGCTATCCGTGTGTATATAGTTATACTATTTTAGTTGAATATGTTTACCATTAATCTTATAAAGGATAACCATAGCTCTTAAATATCTTATCTCATATAGTCATATCGCAATATATTGTTATCAAAACATTACTTCATACGGTATTTTAATTTCGCCAAGCCAACCTTGACGAAATTGCTTCATTTATTATGATAGACAAGATATTGGGGCTCTATACTTGCTTATAATTTGACATTAGAAGGAAGAAAGAGAAAAGAGTGCCCTTGGCACAAAACATAGTGGAGTGGAAGTGTTGAGCACATACAATTCTCTTGGAGGGACTAGCAATGAAAATATGTCCACAAAAAGTCCATATATTGTTGATGGAAATATGGAAGATGCTAATTCAATGTCTCTATAAGAAAGTTTTGCCAGTTGGGACAATCACCATTTACTACACTAGTCCCATAATGTACCATGAAAAGACCTTTTTCCGAAATATTGCCCAATGCCCTTTTATTTGTAAACTTGTCAAAATTTAGCGAGCTTTTTTCAACATAGGGTTTGTTCTTTTCAACTCACGTTCATTCTTTATAAGCAAAAATTAGTTGCAAAAAGAAGGAAATATTGATTAGCTTTAGCTTTAGCTTTGAACTTGAAGGTGAACAAATACATACGTAGTAGCTAGGAAACCATAATCAACCAGAAGTAGAGTGCATATTCTAGTTCTAGGACCATCTACGAGTTCGTACGTTCAAAGTAATCTGACTTATACTCCTGTGAGGCTGTGATGACAGAGCTGAAAACCCGAAGGAGATTGATCATCGTCTATATGAATTTGGGTCTGTGGAGTACCATGTTCAGGTAAATTAGCAGATAATGACATAGACTTAAAACGATTATTAGGAGTAAATTAATTAAGCTTGATGCAAAATTCTGTTCATGCACCTGATTCAGTTTTTGACAGTCCATTGATTCTGATCCACAAGACATCCATTTGTCGATTTCGACACCAGTGCTCACCCCCAGAACACTGCTACCACAAGGACTGTGTTGTTACACAAAGCAAAAGGTGAAAGAGATAAGTCCTAATGCGATAGACATACTTGACACAGCAAAAGCCGGATACCAACTGACTTTAAGGCTCAAGTTTGCTCATATCTTACAAGTAAAAGGTTTCCAACTCCAAACTTTCTTGTGGAGAAACACAACAATTCTATTGGCAATTACCATTCAATCTAAATCATCAAATGCTCTTCATACCTGAAGTTGTATTCTTTCCACAGATGGAGTGAAGATAATCAAGGAGATTGCTGCAATAGCGTCTGTAATATTGAGCTCTCAACTGAAAGAAATGCTCCGCAATTTTAGTTCAATTGATGGTATTGAAGAGACTCATAAACCAATCAAGATTATGTACCATCCAAAAGAGCCTTTCTTTGTCGCAAGACAGGTATAATTTCAGCAGAGATCTACTCTTTACAGTAAATGAACACCATGTTCTTGTTTACTTGAAGAAATAATACAAGATCATATTCTTGTATGAGTTTGTGTTTGATGCATGACATGTATGTCCTTGACAGCCAGAGA
This sequence comes from Suaeda aralocaspica, assembly GCA_016808085.1. Lineage (NCBI taxonomy): Eukaryota > Viridiplantae > Streptophyta > Magnoliopsida > Caryophyllales > Amaranthaceae > Suaeda > Suaeda aralocaspica. The sequence continues at coordinate 643,213 of PYUH01000049.1, forward strand.
AGATAACTGTCGTTTTTCCTATGAGGTTTAAGGATACTTCAGATGTGGTTATCGCAACATCCTTCTTCCAGGTTTGTTTGTGGCTCACCTACAAAAGGTTAATATTACATCTATATTGTAACTTTGTGCTGATCATCTAAAACCTGCAACCTTATTATAGGACCTCATGGACATTGGAAACACTGAACCATTTGCTAAAGCACCTCCATGCACATGGTCACCTATTCCTCCACCAGAGCTGAGAGGAGAACCTATAGCAGAGTTGAGCACAAATGGAGGATTCGTCTCTTTCGGTAAAATCTTTATCACATACTAGTAACTCTACAAATTCCTGTGTCTATCAAGGCAAAAGTAGAGAAAAATAGGAGTTGGTTCACTCGAGCAAAAAGGCAAAATGACACCAAAGGCAGAAGTATACTGAATGCCAATTGAGTCGCAATGTTACATTGCCACAACTAGCGCACTTCTCCACAACATGCCTCGTCTCTCAAATATGAGATTTAGTTAATGAATAACTGTTAACGTGCAGACATCTTTGCACGCCATGTTGAAGACAAACGACTAGATAATACCGTGTGGAATCTACTGAATTTCTACACTTATGTTAAGTCTTATATAAAGGTACAACTTTCTTAAAAAAGCAGCTCCTACTGCATTAGACAATCAAAACGTCATGCCCTCTTAATGAAAGAACTGCTGCAGGGCACCAAGGGATTTATTCAGAGAAAGCTGAGGAAGAGGTTAGGAGATTTGGTCAAGGTACAATATCTGGTGCCACATTTGTTATTCTTCATCCTACTTTCAGTTCTCACTTAAACTCTTAAACAGGAAAATAAACCAGTTCATAATTTTTCATTGTGGGTTACAGATGTTGGATCAACCAAGCATAACTGATGACGAACATGAAGAGCAGCTTCGAGGTGTGTTTGGATTGAGTAATATAAAATTATTGTGTATGGCATAAAGACATTCAGAATAATTCTGTGAATTGGGAGCAGTCTTTACAAATTTCAAACAAAGATGCTAAACATGGTACTAAACGGTCTAACATTTAACCAAGCTATGCAACTACTATAATGCAGGATGCGGGTGTAAGATGAAGTCTGCTAGCATTTCAAGATTCAGAAAACAATATGGTGATGTCAAGAAGAGGATCAAAAGAGTGAGATATCGGATCAGAATTCATGGGTTTGGCGAATTGAACAGGAAGATCAAAGGAATCCATCATCAGATCAAGTGTCGTGGCTTTTCCCTTCACCGTCAATGGTTTTCTAGTCCAAATATTGACTCTCCCAAAGGATATACAAAATTAGAGTAATATCTTGTCATCAGGGAATAACAGATACACAAGAATCAACTAGCTGGTAATTAAGCGACATAGATAGACTGATTACCATTGGTAGGAAGAAAAAGATTGAATAGCTTCTAGGAGGTAAAAGACTGATTACCATCTATTGGTACTTGCAAAATCAGACTTAACTGTAAACATAAGTGCTTGTGTGAATAGAGTAACATATTTATTCAGACAGCAATATAATCACAGAAAAAGCAGTAACGCTATATTTTTGTATGCATACTTTGGTACCTCTTGTTAAAACCAACAACACTTAGACAGTTGAAAAAACTGCAACTTAAAAACACTCACTGGTTTGACTTCTTGTACTCAATCTTACTCCAACTTAGTGTGAACCCTTATGATTCTTATATTCAAAATTCAGACTTTGTATCAACTCCTCCTCTTGCCTAATTAACCAACACTATATCATCAGCAGATGCATGTTAGTACATACCATGGTAACTTATCTTGAATTGACCCACCCTTTAGTTCATTCTTAACAGTTGTGAGTATTCATGTACTCAATCTTACTCCAACTTAGTGTGAAGCCTTATGATTCTTGCCTCCAAGATTCCGAATTGGTATCAACTCCTCCTCGTGCCTAATTAACCAACACTATATCATCAGCAGATAGCATGTTAGTACACACCATGGTAACTCCTCCTGGATTGACCCTTTAGTTCATCCTTAACAGTTGTGAGTATTTATATGTGGTAAACTATCTTCTGCTGTCCTCCCTTCCATAAGAAAGAAAGTTGTTTTATTGTCCATACTCTTTGCTTCAGAGGTTCAGCATCCGCCAACAGAAAAACACACATCATAAACACCCCATGTCAACAACTTATGGATTAACTTCTCAAAACAAGAACATGAAAGTTCAAACCTAGCCACAAGAATATTGTACATCTTTCATTTTGTTCGACATGATCCTTGTCACACCTACAGAAGCACTGCATTAGTAACCTTGTAAAACTATTCCAAAGTTCTTCCTGAATTATGTTCCCCTATTTTGTTCATATATGATCCTCTATGAATGGTCTACTAGAGTCTGAAAAGACTTGCACATATTCTATCTCCTATTCCTTGTCGATTCGCATTTACACAGCTTTCACAGGAGACTTCAGTTTTCAGACAATTGAAGCAAAAGACTATCGTAGAAAATAAAATTCAGACCTAATTAACTTCCATCCTTGATCTTTAGCATGCCTTCTCCTTTAGTTCTATCTCCATAGCATCACTACTTCAATATCTTATCTAGATGCAAGTATCCAACCAGTCACAAACACCACCCCTTATTCTCTTTCGCAAAATTAGAAATTCATTTTAAATTTAGCCAAAAAACGCATCAATTCCGCTGCTAGAAAACTCAACAAGAGCGCATTGGCAGGACAGCAGTGACGCAATAGCTCAAAAATAAAACAAAACAAAATGCAGCTCATTGCTCCAAGCCTCCAACTATCAAATAGCTTAGCAAACACAAGAACAACATGAAGTCATAATCTATGAATTCGATAACACAACTAAAAAGAAGCATCACGATTAATGACAAAACCAATCTAGTGCTTCTTTTTAGTTGTATTATCACAACAAAATTACTTCAAGTAAAACAATATATAGAAGCAAAATGAAGCAAGAACATAAGATCATCAACTTCTTGTTGTATTGGTGGTATATAATGAAAGAGTTACAAATGTACCATATATATTAGAGATAGTATTCGGTATCAAAGCAGAAACAATGTAAAAGTAAGTAACACAAGAATCAAGACTACCTACCTCTAGAGAAGAAATCCTCCTTTGATCACCTATCTACAAAATCACAATGACAAAATTTCCCTCAACTTACATAGATAGTTATTAAAACTAACATCCCTACTCCAGCTCAAACTCAGGAAGCTGTTGCATAAGCATACTTTGAGACTCAATTTGCGCCAACAGCGGTGGACCGCCCTCGCCTACGCCGCACCGCAACTCCTCCTTACAAGACAACAACCCAAACAACCCAAAACAAGCAACAATAACCACAATAGCATGCCAAACAAACAACAGATTAATCAAAGCAGTACCCCTCAAACTATCCTCATCTAAGTCACATTTAACATCAACAAAATCTTGAATTGAAGACATTGACATTACATTACAACCCTTTAACCCAAATACAGAAGTATAAAAATTCAACCCAATTTGCAACACCCAAGTACCTTTAAAAATCAACCCACATGATAAAACCAAATCAGCTAAAAAACATGATTGTTTAATTGATAAATAAAAGCAACAAAAAGCACAAATTAGGGTTAATTCACCATATAATTTATATCCATTTAAGCTAACTCCAGTAAAACCATTTCCAATGATGAAATATTCAAGAAGGAAGAAAACCCCACCTAAAATAAACAGAAAACTCTCATTAATTGACCAAAGACCGTAACTTTCTTTCAAAGCGACGAAAATTAAAAGCGCCCAAAAGAGGAAAAACACAACCCCACGTTGGAGAAAAGCGAATCTGAAAGTGGGGTGTCCTGAAAACGACAGAAAAAGAATAGCGTCGAAAAATGAAGCGATTGGAAGAGTGATTAAAAGGATGTAAAGATCAAAGTTTTTCCATTTTGGGTGAAGGCAAAACCAGGGTTTTGAACGGTAGTGAGATGGGTCTTTGAGGAAGAGGGAGAAGGAGGAATGTAAGCGTCGTAAACCAATTGGGAAGATGAATAAAAACGTCGAAAAATGCGTTGCAAGTGATGCCATTTGTTTTATGACTCTGTTTTTTTGATTGTTTTATGGATTATTGAATTGAATTGAATTGATTTGGGGGGATTAGAGAGATTGTGATTGAGGAAAAAGGGGTAATTTGATTGAAGTTGATTGATTTAGGGATTCAGGGGAATTGATGGATAAATTTGGGGGTGTTTTGATTGTGGAAATGCGAGATTAGCTCATATGAGTTGAATGAAGAAACTTGATCATGGAAAATCATGGGACTTTTTTTTTATTTTATTAATATTTTTGTTGAAAATGAACAATGTTTTATTGTTTGATTTGCAAACAATTTTTTTATTCAGTGGAATCACAAGGTTTGACGATTCGGATTGATCTCAAAACTTTATAAATTCTCTATTGGGTTATATATGCTGTATAAGATCATTAATAAAAAGTATTCATATTATATTATTACAAATGATACTTTGGTCTAATGGTTAAGAGATGAGCGCATATTTTACTAAAATTATTTATTTAAAAAAAGTTAAACAAGTGTTAGCTGATAAGTCTACTTCAACCGGCAATCGCTGAATGGTTAGTGCTACGTAATATCTCGTTAATTATGTACCCTGATCCTTAGCTCCTCCAATAAAGTAAAACCCCGGGGGTATAAACTAGTCGTTGCTAGTTTATAATGGCTTCCCCTCATCACCCTTTTGGGTTTTCACTCTACATTATACATGTATGGACACTAATGCCTTTACTATTTCTCTTGTTTTTAACATATGCTGAATGTTCATGAATAGAGAACTATCAACAATCAGGCTGATGTCTAAAAACACAAATGAAAATTAAAGTGAATGAATTTCTAAAGGGTGGTGATGTTCACACTCCTCTCGCTCTTGCATGAAAAATAACAGTGACCATCCTTATTCGTATGAAAGGGATATGAGTGTGTAAATGGTTTACTTAGAGCCACAAGAGCATACAATAACAATTAATCTTAAAGCAGCCACATGTCCATGACATGCAAATTACAAGTTTACTACTAGCTGAGGTTCATACAGCAGAAAAGTACGTACATCAAATTTCCAAGTTCAATGGATTTCTTAAGTCAAAAATTTGAAATATTATTGTCACGCATATTTAACAAAATGGATGGTCACAAATTTTTGTCATAAGGAAGTTATAATGAAGCCACCAATTAACACTAGAAGTTTACAAAAATGACTAAAACCATGTTTCTAAATGTATTATGTAAAGTAACAAATGGAATAATCTAGAAGTTAAATGAATGCAATATCTCATTTTCATTTTCACTTAAGGTCTATTTGGTAGGGCGTAAAATATTTTTGGATGAAAATAGTTTTTCATGAAAAACCTTTTACATTGAAAAACTCATTTTCATAAAGAATTTCCATTATTTAGTTGTATGTAAAATGATTTTATATTTTAAGCATTTTTCATTGTTTGGTTGGATGAAAAATCAAGTATTTCAATTGTAACGAAAAATGTTTTCCTTCCAAGTGAGATGGAAAATGTTTTCCTCCCAATTTTAGGGGAAAATGTTTTCAATATGGTGAAAAACCATTTTCTACCCCAAGTTTTACATTTTAATATTTTATTTCAAACCAAACGATGTAAAATGAGAAAATTGCTTTGGGGAAAACGTTTTACGCCCTACCAAACAGACCCTTAAGCAACATGAATGATACTTTACCCAGTATCATTTTTCGTATCAATTCAAGAAGTCATGTAAATCTCATTATTAAAATGACAATTTTCCAAATCAAATGATAAACTTTTTACAGAAAAATTTATGTCGAAATCTTGCGATTAATGGTAAAAGAAGCTTTAGTACGTACGGAGTATTAATTTTTGAGTTGGGGATATAAACACTTATATAACTTCTCAATTTTGTGCACATACAATTTATTGTTTTTCTTAACCACAAAAATGGCATTTAACATGTAAAATTTGCATATAATGTGATTTATGGACATTATTTGATAAAAAAAAAAAATAAAATACTAATAAGAGAGCCATTAAAAGACTAGATCTAAATTTCTTGCAAGCTCCAAACAACAAGGGGACCAATACCATCCTAAAACGTGTCCAAGAAAAACCAATATACAATTCCAAATCTACCAAAGTATATGTCAATTATGTGGTTCTCAAAATCCCTAACAACACATAAGGTACTCATTTTTACACCTAAACACAACTCCTCCTCACACTACAAAACCAAAGCCAAAGTATCACCAAATTTCAAAAGAATCTTACCAAATATAAGAGCTGAGTTTCCAAACACCACAACACACAACCATAACACTTTGTGTTAACCTAGACCATAACTAGTCTTAAACAACATATGGCAATGGCAACATCTTCAATTCCCGCTACCGGGTTTAAAAACCTCGGCCTCGGAAACTCGTTCGCCTCCGGTGAGAATTATGGCATGTTAATTAAATCCGTGTCGTTTCGAGTTCGTGTTCCGAGCAAGCCAATCCGATTTCAACCCGTGATGAAGAATGTGAATGAAGGAAAAGGTGTATTTGCACCTATAGTGGTTTTGACTAGGAACATAGTTGGCAAAAAGAGGTTCAATCAACTTAGAGGCAAAGCTATTGCTCTTCATTCACAGGTAAACTTTATATAGTTACATAATTACATGTTACATTTATATATGTATATATATATATTCATGCACATATTATATATTGAGGTTGTGTTACTTGTGTTTGTATATTGTTAATTATATAGGTGATCACTGAGTTTTGCAAGTCAATAGGAGCAGATGCCAAACAAAGACAAGGATTGATTCGACTAGCAAAGAAGAATGGTGAAAAATTGGGATTTCTTGCATGAAATTGAAGATTTTTTTAATTTAAATTTGGCATGCTTAGTCTTGTGTAAAATTAAAAGCCTATATTCATTTTTGTTGGTATAGATGTATTTTGTAGACTTCATGGTTGGAATTTTCTATTGAATTTGCCAATTGTGAGTAAACAAATGAAATCTTCATTTCTCATATTTAGGTTCTTCATGTTAATACAAAGCCATGGCCATACATTTTTCGGGTTTTCGAGTAATGATGTAGACATGAGCAAATGATAATATTTAAGTGGCCTAATTTTAAAGGTAATGTGAAAATTTTTACGCGTTAATTATTGTTATTATTTTCATTTTGAACTCGAAATTTAGAATAATAATTTGAGTGATATGCATATATCACCAATAAGGACCATACCAACCATATCCTCAAAGCTGAAAATCAGCCTCATATATCAACCGATGAACCTCAGCCACAAAGTGAGATTCTAGAAGATATCTCCACAAAATACAAGTAGGAACAGTAATCATTGTCTATTAAAACCTGGTTTGTTAAAACATGTTGTCCGGGTTAAAAACTAGTTTTTGGCCGTCAATTCAGAGTTTTTTCTGGTTTCAAGCCAAAGTCGAGAACTCTAGATTATGACCTTCATATTTTGGGTAATTCTATACACGTTATAGTTCATGCAGTTATCAATTTGTAGGTTGTAAATTTATTGACCAAGTCTAATGGCACCAATGTGCCAGCCTTCATAACGGTTAAAGGCTTGCCTTGTTAGACATACTCGTACAGTATAAGGGGGTGTTTGGTTCAAGCAACTATGGAATGAGGTATTTGTCTTGCAAAATTATAAAAATAACCGTACCTCAACCCCCCAAGGTATGGGTTTTAGAGACTCAAGGGAGAGGTGGGTTTAGCTCATACCCAAACTCTAGTTATCAAATAAAAGGAATTTTTCCATAATTAATAACCAAAGATGTGGTACCAAGAATCGAGTTCCAAACCCATACCACGTTGGTTTCATTCCTCATTCCAACCCTATCCCATGTTTTGAACCAAACGCCCCCTAAGTTATGAATCATACAAAATAAAACACATCACCAACTTGAATATAACACACATAGCTCAAAAAATCAAATCCCAGCCTCGAAATTACTCAACCTGTAAGGTAGTAAGCAGTAACATCGTCAAGCTATAGAGGAGCGAAGGAAACACTAATTAGTATCAAGTTTATAATTAGACAAAATTTTCTGAACATGAATAAGCTCCAATCTTTATGTGTCACATATTCCACAGTATAGCTCATATATAAGCGGAAGAGAGGATCAAAACTCACAAACAATAAGAAATGGCACAAAAAGAAAAAATAAGTTGGCTGCTTGTTTCTATCCGAGGCCACAAACAACGGCCCTTGAAAAATTGAAACTAAGTAGCCAGAAAGATACTTCATAATAGTCGGTGTATATGAAATCAAATAGATATATTAAGTACTCTAAGCAGACTGCTCAAAAAGAAGAGAATTACATGGCCACGAGTCTTAAACGCTGTATCTGCCTCTGGAAGGTTTTTCCTTTTTGGCATCTTCCTGATACATTTAGAAAAATATAGTATCAGTAAGTGGTTAATTTCACAAATTTTGATTAAGGAACAGCCAATATAACACTCACATGGAAGCTGTAATTAATTTTGTCTGTAACATCTATTATCTCTTTCCACTTCCTTCCAATGCTCATCTGCTCAATTGCAAAACCAAAACAAAATTACTTCACTGCAGTGAAATATGACACAAACAGAAATGTATTGCCTCAATTGTCGAGCTGTTTATATGCTAAACTAGATTTTTTTCCCAAAAGAGGCAAAATCCAATTTAAAAGCCACAATTTTTTCCCAAAAGAAACAGCACGAGCATATGGGAAGTTAAAATTCATTCGGGCCACAAGCCAATTGTAGCATTACAGATCATATTATTGCAACAAGAGCCGGAATTTTCTAAAATTAATTCTCAATATTGACGATATGAAAAGGCTCAATGCTCCCATAACAGGCTTGACAATATATTTAAAAGCAACAATTCTGTCACAAATAACCAAAAGAGGAACCATCTAGTGTAAGGATGGAGAAAAGGTAGTGAAGAAAAGTATTGGTAAAGAAAATGAAAAAAAGTCCTAGTAACGTAAACCAATTTTCTCTATTTTCAAAAAAAAAAAAAATACAGAGAAATATAAATAAGAGAAGGCCGTTATACAGTTGATACCATTTTTGTTCATAAGGCCTATGTGCTTGACAAACAATCTATATCATTTAAAATCTAACAATAACAAGCCAAAAATGAAAAATCTGCTAGCTCATTGGATGTTTACTAGCCTTTTAAGAGACTATCCAGATTCCAGACTATGTTCTCCAATCGGGGTCTTAGATGAAAACAACTCCTAGGCTTACAGTCAATAACTCAAAGACCAAGAAAGACTTGATGTGGGTTAAGTAAGGCTAGGTACGGGTCAGGTTCTAAAATATCAATTTGAGCCCCTTGATAGACTCCATCTTCTTTCCATTTTTTTACAACAGAAAATGAAAAGTCATTTTGTCGTTTTCCAAAAATCAAGATATCAAATCATATTTGCATTCCAAAATTGACTCTTCTATTGTTAAATCAACAAACTCTCTTCCCACCCAGCACCCACAGATCCGTAGCTATAGAAATTTGGGTCTTATCTCCGTCTCCAGAATTTGCCTTTGGCCATATTGACAAAATAAAAGTTCCCCGGATAAAATCGTCTTACACTTACACTTTCAGCTCTCAGATAATGGACGCAGATTTTCAACAAGTTCATTTTACATATATAAAGAGTTCATTCCAACAACAGGCTCAACTATAAAAGCAGATCAAAGCTGTTCTGAAAAGTCATGATATCCTTCCTTCCAAGGAACCTCTTAGCATCGGCTTTTTTTTAAGCTTTATGATTACGATTTTCTAATGTGTGCATTGATATTTGTGTTCAATACTCCTGTTATTGGTTCATTGATGTTAGTAATTGGATATTGTATTTTACACAATAAGGGTGACAGTTTTGGTATTCCCCAAATCAAGTGCTCCTTGGTTTTCCTTTGAATCAACCAACTTTTGGGTAGGGCCTATCCTGAGAAGGGCAGTGCCTGCAAGATTCCTCCATTATTGGTAATCTTGGGCTCATGATTTATTACTCCACAATATAGCATCAGCTTTGCCCAGGTTTGAACTAAACTTACTTAAGTTGTAAATAAAATCGGTAGATAAAAAATCAAATCTGCCATAAGTTGTAAATAAAATCGGTAGATAAAAAATCAAATCTGCCATAGCGTCATAGACATTGTATCCAAACAAGTATAAGATTATGGGGATTAAATGCAAGTGATTACATTCCATAGTAGACCCAATCACCTTTCAAAAGTAACAAATACCATTACCCTTGCCTTTTCTATTTGATTCCCTTCCACAACCCTAAAGCCAAAAAAACAACTAAATAATCAAGATAACACTCACTCTGCTGGACTCACTGAGAAGACAGAGACTTCTTAGCACCATACATTACATGAATATCCCCAAAACTCAACTCAAGCTAGCTAATTACTCAAACTAGTAAATAGGTGCCTTGTTTACGCCTATATTTTATCTCACCTTCCCTTCTGATTCCTTTTCTTTTATAAAAACCCCTCTTGTTGAACAATATAGCTTGCTATTGTTAAGAAATAGCTGTTAGGAATATCCTTGAACCACAATTACAGGATCTTTCCTATTCAGTTTTCTCCTACTCCAAAAGAAGGTATGAAAATCAAAATGACGTCAATATAGCAAATTGCATACCGCAGAATTTCATTCATCTCAAACTCATTTCCTTACTTGATTCTTGTAAGAATCAAAACCTCAATACAAGCAGAAAGTTTGGAGATCCTTCACATCAATATCATCACATTGCCCTAAGATAGGATTCATATAACTAACCAAGCAACATCGTCAATCAACTAAAATCACGCTCATGAACCTCAACGGCTCCACACATGCAACCCCAGAGGTGAAAGAATTCATTAACTATAATCACTAAGCCTTCTTTTCACATAATCAACTTGGGGATATCTGCCATCAACAAGATTTGCTAAATGGGAACTAGGAGCTATAAAATTAAGCAACTCATTTCCAAATAGACATGTCAAAGGTGATGTTTCATCAATAGATCCTACTTCTCCTCTTAAGTGGACATAACTAGTGCCCTTTTGATCTCTCATCTCTAAACCTATAAATATTGACTATGGTCTAGCCCACGGAAGAATCAAAACTGTAAGCCTCAGTGAAGGTTGAACTACAAGCATGATGAAAAATTCACACTATTGTTACCCTACTTCAATATATTTGCAATCTATACCCAAGTGACGAGCAGTGTAATAGCAAATACAAACTATGAAAACTATCCTCCAAAAAAGCAAACACAATATTTTGATAGCGAGAAAGCTCCAGATGTCACCAGCTGTTCGATGGCTGAACAAGAGTAGAAGCTTTACTGGTTCCACCATCCACAACCATCAGGACCTTTCTACACCAAATCAAACACCGATGTTACTAAAGTAACCTAAAATGCTGACTAAGTAGAGAACCCTAGGCCAAGGTCAAGAACAAAGGTGACTAAAAAAGGGCACAGATTGGGGACAAAACTGAAGCTAATCCATCATAAGCACACAGCATACTAAAGTCAGAATCGTTAATATTACTGATGCTGCCTTGTAAAGATCGTCAGTACCCTCAGGATTTTTGGAGAGAGAAAAGGAAAGCAAGATTATTCCTTATTAGAGTGGGAAGATACTCTTAGTTGTAGAAAAGTTTTACAGCGATACACCAAACAAAAATATCTTATTAGGGGGAGATAATTTTTCCCTTCGAAGTTTCTTTAATAAAGGGTAAAATTTTGTGGCATTAGAGCTTCAAATTCTAGGCATTAGTCATTTATAATTTCACTAGTAGAAGCCATTACCTAAAAAAATATTAAAAAAAAAAACTAGCATTCAGCCTAGGTTTTACTTGTGCCCTAGAAAGCTTGCTCAAAAACCATCATCACAAACTCAATTTAGCTACCCATACCCAAAACAGTCACTATAAATCTTTTAGGGTACCCACTTTTCATAAACTTATTCACCGATTATCCATCAAGAATAAACCAACAGCCATTATACCCTCGACCCCCAACTTTCAATCTTTCACTAAGAATGTCCAACACCCTTTCAACTTCAACTAGATGAAACCTCATTCACCAATTAATCATTCACATCATCTACTCATACTTGCCCTTCTCCACACTTAGAACTTACACATGCACATCCAGCACAAGGAGCTTTACACATGCCATGCCAAACATGATTTTTGTAAACGAAAATAAGAACATACCAGCCTATACTTCACATTGAAACATAAAGATAAGCCTATGCTCCTTAAGTCCTTATTTTTCTAATAACATGATATGCCATATGCCACAAAATTTAGGACAATATGTATCATCAAACCTGAACAGCCTCATTGGCAGCGTTTCTAGTCCACAATGAGAGCTTGTCTCCCCTTTGGCGTGCACTAGCAACAACGCCACATATCTCATCAGCTTCATCGAATTGCTCACCAATTAGCGCCATCAACTGTTCAAAAGCAAAAACAAACTATTCAGCAACTGAAAAACCACATATTAACTTGCACAAAGTTTCTTTGAGAAAAATAATGAAAATGCTTCTATTAAAAATTTACAGTTTCAAGCCAAAATCCCTCGAGATTGGTCTTTCGGCTTCCGGAAACAGTCCACTTCCCTCCGTTCGCACACTCGGGATCCTCCCATTTAGGCTCAACTCCAGCCTTGAACAAATGAAAATCAGCATTTCCTGTTAACTTGCTTGGCTTGAATATTTGATCATATAGGCTACAGAAAACATTCAAATTTCCAAATCAGATAGACAAATTGTGACTGTAAATACCATTATTTCGCAAATTTGATATTCTAAGTTCAACATTCCAAAACAAAACAAATTCAAATTCATCAAATAAGAAGAACACTAAAAAACTTCTCAAACATGCAATGCATAAACACCCAAAAACTTCATTGAAACTACATAGTGTAGCATAATTATAGATACCCACATAAAACAAGAAATTAAATCAAATAATCAATCAATTAACGCTACAAAAAAAATTTAAAACCGAAAAAAAATTAGGGCATAAATTACCCCAAAAACTAACCTAATGTTCAAACCTTTTTACAAGAACTCAACAATTAAAACACAAATTCAATCAAAAATCAACATACCCACATCAAAAAAACCACAAACCAATTCATAAAAGCACCAAAATCCATCAAATTCAAAAACCCGAAAACACCAAAAACCCAGAAAAATTAGGGGAAAAAATCAAAGAAAATTACCACCAAAACTCTTCAACAGTGTCAAAGGTGTAAGCTTTCTTAAGAGTAGAACCCCAAGCAGCACCTTGTTTGGGCTTAGTAGTATCAAACCAAAAAGTCCAGGGTCTCTCTAATTTGTGGGATTGTTTAGGTTGTTCTACGACGTCGTTTGATGGCGGCGCAACCGCGACATCTGGTGGTGCTACTTCCGAAGACATTGATGAAGATTTGAGGTAGAAAGAGAGATTCTTGTGTTATGTTTTTTTTTTGTGGTATTGGTGAAAGTGAATCTCTCTTTGAACCAAAAAAAGGGGGTGTTTGAGATTGTTGAGTTTTGGTCTTATAGATGACTTTGTGTTTGTGTTTGTGTTTGTGTTTGTGTTGTGTTTTGTGGGTGCAATTGTGAAAGTACAATTACTTTGAAGTTGGGCTTGTTTTAAAGGTTTTGTTGGTCCAAGTACAAAGAATTGTGAAATTGTGAAATTGTGAAATTGTGAAGTTGTGAGTTGTGAGTTGTGAGTTGTGAGTTGTGAGTTGTGAGTTGTGAGTTGTGAGTTGTGAGTTTGTGATGATGGAATTTAATAGCTAGATTCGACTAGTTGTGTATTCGTGCCCAGTTTTTATGTAATCGCATTCAGTTTTCTTGAGCGTTATATGAATGAACATGTAGTTTTGGTATGGTTGCTATGAGTCTCCGATGTGTGCCTTTAATCGTTGATTTTTGAAGTTTCTTGTTTAGAATTTATTCTTATGGCCTACAAATTTTATGTAATGTATGTGTTACTCTATAATTACTTAATTAGCTTATGTTATTTGATTTAATTTTTGATAGTGACATGGAATAAAATCCTATGAGAATGTATTTTAGATCAAGCGATTAAAGATTCATTTTTGTTGCAAGATTCATGCATGTATTGTTCTCTTTTCAAATAGGTAAGAACCTCCTTGTATATCAGAAATTCAAAATCGTTTGCGGGTCAATTAGGTTTTAGTTAGTAGGCCTAGGCTCTACTAATAGATAAATCACGTAAGTTAATGAACACACTAAGGTATCGTAACATTATAAATTGATGGTAAAGATGGTACCTGTGCAATACACAGCTTACTAATTTTAAAATATTTGTTAAATACAATTTTGAGGAATATTTTTGTCATAATTTTCAAAAGGTTAACATATGTATGATACATGCCTAGACTTTAGGTTGAGCCGCAAGGCTCTTAATTATAAGAACTCTACTCATTATAAGAAGTTGTCTCAAGATACAATGTTATATAAGATATGTTAATTAAGTCTAATGTCAAATAATACTCCCCCTCAAGTTGAAGCATGAATACCTAAAATGTACAAAGTACATAGTCAAATTATTGCTTTTCCAAAGCGTTGGTAAACAAATTAGCAAATTGTTCAATAGTAGAAATATGTGACAATAAAATCAATTCTTCTTATATTGCATATGAACAAAATGACTTTCTTCCATCATTGTAGGAATGAAGTTAGGAATTAATAGAAATGTAGACAATGGTAGTAAAGGGTGAAGGGTAAGGACTAGCAATGAAGATTTTGATTTGGACTAGCAATGGAGATTTTGATTTAGCTTCTTTTTAAAATGAGGCATGAATGCCTTTTCACTACAAGAAAACGGCTGATTAGCGACGGAATACTTGCGACGGACAGAAATTTCGTCGCAAATAATTGAAATTGTGACGGAATTAATAGTTTTCCGGCGGAATAGTCCGTCGGAAATTCATGACAAAAATTTGCAAAAAAAAAAAGAAGAATTTGCGATGGAAAATTCCCTCGCAAATTTGCGACGGAAATATGTCCATAGTAAATATAACATTTATGACGGAATTTTCCGTCGCAAATTTGCGAGGAAATTGTTTCCGTCAGAAATTTCATCGCTAATTTTCAACAAAAACTAACAACCAAAACAAATTTGATTTGTCGCCAAAAACAAAAGAAAATGCACAAAACAACTTAGCCCTCTCAAATATCATTTACAACTTACAACCTTAGTATCAAAATGCGGAGTTCCAAACTCTAGTAGAAATAGGTGACAACACAATTAATCTTTCTTATATAACATTATTTATATATGAACAAAATGACAATTGATTTCAATATATATACTACGTTTATGGAAAAATTGTTTAATTATTATGCAATAGATCAGAGTGACATAGCATAAGTATGTTTGACCCCAAATTCAATAAAATCCCTTGAGTCATTTGAGCTCAAAAATTAAAATTAAAACAATTGTTTTATATTTTTAATTTATAATTGTTCAAATTATTTCTATTCTTAGAATAACTATATATATTATATAATTAATAATACTATGAGTGTAATTTAATTACTAAAAATTACAGAGTATATAAGAGATATATAATATTGCTATCTCCGTATCAAAATTGTTAAAGCAAATTAATTTTTTAATACTCACAAATAATAAGCTTTTGTTGCAACTAGTTTGATATAGAGATATTAAATATAATCTAACAACCTCTGTTTTTATATAACACTATAAAATATACATTTATTGATTTATCTATAGTTAGCAGCAAAATGTATACTATATAATAAATAATGCTTCATTACATATTTAAAATTATATAAGAAATATATTATGGTTAAAGTAAATAAATAGTTTGTATAATTAAGTTTAAGTAAATAAATAGATGCGGAAAATGTTATAATAATAAATTAATGATATGTGTTAAGGTGTGGATAGACTTTGTTTAAAGTATATATAGTGTTTTGGGAAGTTTTTCAAACGGGAATAATAATAATAATAATAATAATGATAATAATTTTTATAATTATAATTAGTTGATTATATATACATTTGGACTCTTGATTGCGTAACCCTATTCAATAATCCTAATTTTGTAATTAATACTCTATACTTGGTATGTTTTTTGCGGAAAGATATGAAAAGGCAGGTTTAAACTTTGTGAAAATAAGCTAGGTAATAACTACTAACAAGAATGATATAGAGATTAATGAAAATAGTGTCTATAATTATATAACAATAATAGAGCAAGTAATGTTAGTTAATACTTAATAATTACTATCAAACAACGAACATGCATGTAATTTATATATTAATCAAAACAATCCAAATGTCTTGAGAAGAAAATATGCAATTTTCAACTTTGCATGTAAAACTTGTCAAAAACACACATTACCTAAGTGACACGATTAGTAGGTTGTGACACCTACCTAACACTAACACTATCACACATGCAAAATTGCAAATGCACCTCTTTTCATACTTTGGCTTTATTTACTTCTTTAACCTTCAACAATACTCACTCACTACTTAGTACATACCTACTATTCAATATTGCACCACTTGTTAGTTGTTGTACACTTGCATGCATAGTTGCATTAAAGGCTTAGCTCGGTGGTTATTATTCAGCTATAGATCATTACCAATGGCGTCAACGACGGAGCAAGGGGCGACCAAGGGTGCTTTGAGGGCGACGGAGATTGCCGCTAGAACTGCTGTGAGGGAGGCCGAGATGGGCCGGAATTCCTTGGCTACGGAAGCACCCTACGCCCCTGTCACAGCTGAGCGTAGGGTTCGTTCCGATTTGGAGTTCACCCTTCCTAAGCCTTGTATGGTTTTCTATCTTTACTCCCCTTTCACATTACTAAATTATATAGTAATTTTTAAATGTATCTATTAAGGTAGACGATAGACTTCATCTTCATATGGTATCAAGAGCTTGATTTTTTAAATTAAAATTTAATTTTAATATACAAAAGCCTTCATACTATGCTCTTTATATATCCTTAATGCCAATTTACTCATGCTTTGCTATTTTGAATATAAATTCCATATTATGTCCAAAACTTCTTGTAACAATATGTAGAATCATGTGCGTCAAGTATGCATCATTTTAGCCTTTTCCTTTGGGGTTGACTAGAAATTCGAGTTAATTTCTTGAAAACATTGTCCAAAGTCCAAATAACATGTACATTGCACAAATGTACATGCTTATACATTATTAGAGGACCAACTGAACTAAAAGTTTAAGTTGATGGTTGAGGCCTAGGAATAAATTATATACCCTATAACGCCCCCTCACACGAGAGCCTTTTGAGCTTGAAGTGTGGATGCAGCATGGACCCCCTCATACCCTGCACTTAATAATTCCATTTAGAAGGGAGGGGTTGATGAGATTCGAACCCGTGACATTTGTGTTACGTTGGCGCTGATATTATATTAGATATATTAGAGGATCAACTCAACCAAAAGCTTAAGCTAATGGTTGAGGCTCAGGAATAGTTTTTATACTCTATCATACATTAATTCGAATAAAGTTACCCCTTTGGTCCCTATCTTGCATGAGGCTCCTTTTTTGTAAGAGTAATATTTTTCTTCCGAATAAAGCCTTTTGTGTTCTGTAATTCTCAGTATTGAATACTTGTATGCTATGATTGTGACGAAAAAATAGGATTTATACTCTATCACTACGAACTAATTAATGGCATATTTGTATGGTGTGAAGATCTACCAAGAGCGTTATGTGCACCTGATACAGATCATCCTAATGGAACAATAGGCTATCAAAATGAAGGGCTAAGCGTTCTTCAACAACATGTACTCTTTTTTGACCAAAATGATGATGGTATCATTTACCCTTGGGAAACTTTCACTGGTAATTACATCATACTAATAACTTACCGCGTTATTATTCTATAATTACGTGAAGATTATATAATTCTTGTAAAAACTCTACCTTGACAACTTTGTTATGGTCTTTGCTTCTGTTGCTATATACAGGTTTACGCTTAATTGGGTTCAACATAGTTGCTTCCCTTATCATAGCCTTCACCATTAACGTAGCAATGAGTTGGTACACTCTTGATGTAAGTTATCACCTCTACTAACAATTTGTTTTTTAATCTACACAATGACCATTTCTCGCTTGAAAACGAGTTTATTTCGTTTATTGTGGCCAAACCTTCTAAGGGTACGATCAAGCAAGCTCTAGTGCTCCACAAATTAATTACTTATGTCAAAGTTACTTCGTAGTTTGACTAAGGCTTATTAAGTTGAAAAGTAAGTTTCAATGAGTCAATACAAATTGATCAGAGGGCAACCAATATATTGCTAAAGACTAAAGTTACAAAATTTGTTAATTATACTATCAACCTTTGAGCCCAATTGTGCATATATGCATAAATTCTTTGTTATACATGTATATCTTAGTATCTTACTTACATTGAATTAACCTTGGACAATAGGTTGTAACGTACTACTCATAGAACTACATTGCCGGAGAAATGGTATATCTAAACTTGTTCCCTTCTATAATCATATTTTAGTTCTTCTTACCTCGCCTCTAAGACGTGAATTTTGTGTAGTACCTGTTACAAGGATTGATCTAATTACTCTACTAGTCCACTTCAGTAAAAATCTAAATCATGAATGTGGAAGCAGCAAGTAGATGTAATTGCTGCAAATTATGATTGAAAGTATGACTACTCGATTAATAGTTTCATACTTGCATAGGATAACTTGCTGCCCTGCAGGTTGTTTGTGAAGGTTTTTTGTTTTGTTTGAACAATTTTCTTTTTTGTATGGTATTATTCAAGGGCTGGTTTCCGTCACCTCTCCTCCCTATATATATACACAACATTCATCGAGCCAAGCATGGGAGTGATTCAGCAACATATGACACCGAAGGAAGGTAAGATAACAAATTTTATGCATGAATATAAATTCTCTCATTCAATTATCTGGCATAATATGCTGATAGTATACTGCAATTAACAAACCGCAGGTATGTTCCATTTAATTTGGAGAACGCTTTCAGCAAGTATGCTAGGACAGTCCCCGATAAGCTATCATTTAGAGAGCTCTGGAGCATGACAGAGGGAAATCGTGTGGCTTTTGATCCATTTGGCTGGTATAATATGCTCCAACTTTTGTGAGTTGATTGAATTGTGGCTTTTGAACTAACGTAAGGTTTTGACCTGTGAAATATAGGGCTGCAGGTAAGCTTGAGTGGGGATTACTATACATTCTTGCTAGGGACGAAGAAGGTTTCTTATCTAAAGAAGCTGTAAGACGGTGTTTCGATGGCAGCTTGTTTGAGTATTGTGCAAAGATGAATATGGGCGTTGAAGGGAAGATGTATTAAGGCTTGTTCGAAAAACTGTAACTCTAGTCTGTAAGTGTAGCCAGAAATTTCATTTGTTGTTTTGCTGTTGTTGTTAGAATAACACTGTATTGTAAGATTGAGAGGAAGAGTTGGCCTTAGGTCTGGAATGATATGTCTACAGCCAGACAATGTGTAATGCATGCGGAATATCTGCAATGCAAAGAACATGAACTAGCTAATAAATTTTCATGCAGTGAATGTTTTGTTGCTAATTTGGTTATACTCACAAGTAGAGCATGAAATTTCATTTTGGAGAGCTTGAAGCCTATGTATTTGTTGAACTCTTCATGTCATGTACCCATGTTGCATTCATCCTCGACACTCCAACGTGTGTTCGGGAAAACACTTCAGTTTGGAGAACCAACGAACAAATATACCATGTGATTCCCTATTTGATTAAACGTTCACTAATTTAAAATGACGGGACAGTATATTTTCAAATGAACTCACTTGGAAGACACTCCAACTCGACTAACCTCAAACCCAGAGGAGAATGAAATATGCTAAGAAAAAAACTAGTGGAAAGATTGACTATCCATTTCTATCCAATGTTTTAACAAGAATACGCCATGTTATGAACGGGATCTATTAACTAGTGCTGTAAAATTACTGAACTCGTTTTAATAATTACATGAAGTTTTAGTACTTGTACTTGATTAATGATTATATTGCTTAATTGTGCCTTCTGTTAATAGTCAATCAATATGCAAGAAACGGGCTGCTAATATGAATGTAATGAGTATTAGTAGGCATTCAACATCTATTTACTGCTATAATTATAGTATGTAACATAAAGATTCCATGAAAATATGAAATGATGTGTTCCATTTTAATTCAGTTAAATCAATCTTTCAATATGTTGCATCACTTGGACATAAAAAAAAAATGGGAAAAAAAGCAACAAATATGAACCAAGATGTAGTAGACGAGATCAATCAAAACATAAGGTGACTGAAAGCAACAAACTGGAGTATGTAATCTCTACTGTAAATTATCTTGAAAACCGATGTCACATATCCTACCAAAACCACATCGTTTGTCCAACATTGCAACTACAGACATTGAGATAGCAAAACAAAATTTAGAAAACTTCAGAGGGACTACTCTTAAACGATTGCATTGGCAGCACTTGCGATCCTTGGCCATAGATCAGCACACTCCTTTCCGATGGGGCCAGTAATAGCAGATCCTGAAACACATACCAGAATTAATCAAAAATGGTACACCAGAAACAGATGAACTGAAATTGGAGCAACAGAACACAACCAAGCCTCAATAACACAGAATTGAAACTCTATCAAATACCTTTCATTTCACCCTTGGGATTGACAATGACTCCAGCATTATCTGTATCAGCAATCAACAAAAGAATAATGAAAAACCCTCGAGATTAAAAAAAACATGACACGTAGCAGAAAAATGTCACAACACCATATAGATACATCTAGAATGCTGGTAGTGGCGAAAGCAACAAATTGCTGCTAGTCAACAGAAGCGTCGCAAACAATATCATAATATAAAAGAATATATAACACACAAGTTTAAAATTCAAATGATTTGAAGAAGCACACTTGAGAAAGTGGGAAACCCTACAAAAGGAGTAATTAGGAGCAACAGTAATGGCCACTAATCCAACCTATAATTCAATCAACTACACAGCAAACTTTAAGCACTAAGAGAAACTACTACATGCAAGTGAGCACAATGTGCTAAGCATCCAATCTGGTCAACATTACAACATAGATATGAGGAGAAACAACTTTCACAATTAATTGAACAAATCAGCAAATATCATTGAACATTTTGCCATTTTGAATCAAAGAAAATCATCTCTTTCCAATCAAATTGCAATACTAAAAACATGTACTAGCGTAAGAAAACAATTCTCCAGTCAGCGAAAGTATTAGACAACCAAGCAACCACATAATCAGATGCAACCACAGCAGAGCAATAAACTACCTTCAAAGTACATGAAGACACCGTCCTTTCGGCGCCAAGGCTTGCGCTGCCTAACAATAACAGCAGGCATGACCTTCTTACGGAGATCAGGCTTTCCTTTCTTGACAGTAGCCATGACCATGTCACCAACACAAGCAGAAGGCAACCTGTTAAGTCTACCCTTGATACCCTTTACGGAAATAATGTAAAGGTTCTTAGCACCGGTGTTATCGGCACAGTTCACAATGGCTGCCACTGGTAGACCAAGTGACATCCTGAACTTGTTTCCAGCACTTCCTCCACGTCCTGTTACATCCCCAAATCAATATCATACCAATACATTGGCCAAAACCCTAAAACTAATAACAATTATAAAATTCCAATTTCTTCAAACAATACTATGACATTAACATAAAAGGAAATCATTTATCAAAATCCTTTAAATTAAGCTACGCAAATCAGAACATAGTGATTTGTATACAAATATATTGTTCTAAACATATTTTTAAACACCTAATTTGTTTATGATCTAGACAAAAGTTAACACTAAAACTTGTTTTCTATTGAAACAAACATCACATTACAATACATCAAATTAAAGTAAAATTAACTTCAGAAAATTTTTATTTTTATTTAAACAACATTGAATTTACTTAAATGGGTTTCAAGGAAAATGCATTTCTAACAATACCCATTTGCGAATTTCAGAAATTATCTGAAAAAATTCAATCTTTAAATTCAAATCACTTGAATAACAACAGAAAATTCAGTAATTGCTACAGAAAAATCAGAAAATAACTAAGTGCAAATTAAAAACTCAGTACATTGAGAATCATTTAATCAATTAGCAAGCAATTATATTGAAGAAATGATTTCAGTTCTTCAAAAGGGGCTAAATCAATTAAAGTAATTTCTGCAACATAAAACAATGAATTGATAGTAGATAAAAATGAAATTAATATTAAATTAATCAAAATAAAGTAATTAAGGATTGATTGAAAACGAACCTCGTTTCGACATTTTCGCCGCCGGAGAGAGAAAGAAAGATCAAAGAAAAAAAAGAGGCAAGGAAATTAGAAATTAGGGTTTGAGAGATTGTTTATATATGAGGATCGAAAATTAGGGTTTTCGACTTCGTATTCTCTCAGTCTCCTTACGTCTTTTTAAATTACCAAAATGACCTTTTCTATTTATTGATACTTCAAATGTTTTTTTGTTTTTTTTTACCTTATATTTGTCAACCTCTGAAAATTAGTACCTTATGAGTTTTTATTCAAATTTTAGTACATTATTTTTCTCCAAAACACAAAAGTTTGTATCATTTAACATTTTCCATCAAAAAAACTGTTAAGTGGGGCCCACTCTAATTAATTAATGTTATTAACTAACTTTTCTCAATTAAATTCTATTAATTTAACACCCTAATACTATTATCAACAACCTTAACACCAATGTCCGAGTTATTGATAACAACACTAACAACTAACAAGAATTAGGATTAGCAAGAAGTTATGGTACTGATTATTACATGGGTTCCAATAATAAGCAGTTTTGCAATCAGCATATTAGTAGCAACTAAAAATTACTAAAAATTACTCCATAGAAACTCAATTTAATCCTAATTGTTCAATTGAAATCTACTTTAACCCAACAATCATCATCTACACAGATTTCATTAACATTCTAAAAGTTAGAGTTATGATTGAGTTGGAGTTTTTTGCAATTGCTTTGGGGTTTTTTCAATTCATTTGTGAAATTTAGAGTTGTTAAAATTCAAATTCAACCTTCGTTTTCTGAAATTCAAGAATCAATATTCTTAATAGAGCTTAGTTGAGAAAATGTAGTTAATAACATTGATCAGTTCTAATGGGCCCCATTTGACGGGTTTTTGACGGAAAATGTCAAATGGTACTAACTTTTGTGTTTTAGAGAAAAATAAGGTACTAAAATTTAAGAAAAAAATCATAAGGTACTAAATTTCAAAAATTGACAAATATAAGATACTAAAAAACAAAAAAGCCTACTTCAAATCTACCATTTGGTGGGGTATGTCCGATAAGATGAATGAGGGTGCTTGTGATGCGAGCCGTGTTTGAGAATAGGGTTGCTCAACTCGACTCGTTAAATCTTGAGTAGAGCACGAGGTCATTTAATCTCAATTGAGTTGAGCGAGCTTTTTTAGTCAGACATTGAGTTGTTTGGCTCGACTCGAATCCTTAATCTTTCAATATGTGTGCGATTTTAAGTTGAGTTTGTTCAAACCTATCTTTGACCAAGTGGATTTTGAGTATCTCGCGCATAGGCTCGTCTCATAAGTACACCGAAGGACCAATCATGAATTTAAATGAGTTGATACACTAACATAACAAATTGTAGGGGTGACCACAGCCGGGTACCCGATCATTTTACCTGGGCCCGGCACTGGTTCCGGTACTGATTGGGTATCCAGATTTGGACCCGGTCCCGGCTGTACCGGATATTGGATTACCTGGTCCATGTACTGATCCCATCAGGAACCGGGTCCGACACCGAGTTTTCGGTTGTATATTTTGCATAATTTTTTTTTTTTAAAAAAATTAAAAGACCTAACATGTAATATAATATTACAAATTTGGGTTTATCGCTTATATTTATGATGTCGGAAAATATTAAAATTAGGCAAATAAAATAAGTAAATTAGTAAAATGCCACTTGAAATCGGGACCGGTATCGGATACCCGCCGAAAACTGGGTCCGGTTGCGGGTTCCCGGTACCGGTATAGCCGGGTACTGTGTCAAAAAATGTCTAGTACTCAAGGATGCATGGACGCGCCAAAAATGACGCGTATCGTGTACCGGGTACAGGTACGGCTTGGGCACGGATATTAAGGTGTCGACACGCTCAAATCCGTGTCTTGGGTTTTTTCTTGAATTTTTGGGTACGGGTACGGATTGGGTACAGCTGGGTACGGGCTGTGTCTTGTGTTTTGGGCCGTATCCATCTTTTTTTGGGCCAAAAACTATCAAAATTTCATTCTTTCAACCCTAAACTCTAATTTCTTCTATCTCTCATTCTCTCTTCGTCTCCTGCTGTACTGATGAAGTCATGAGTAACCTATTACTTCTTCAAAATCAAAATGTTAACTTAAACATCTAAATTAATTTGTTTCCATTTTTTTTCCCTAAATTACCTAAAGTAGATCAATAGGTGTTAGTAGGAGAAGTTGGAGGAGATGAGCATGATAATTTAGGAGAAGTTGGTGCTTTTGAGCAAGCCGAGTTGTCATTAGATGAGCCCGAAATGAAAAATGAAATTTTTGGGGACGACATCAATATTAATGTAGATGAATGAATATTTCTTTCTATAATTATAATTTGAATTTTTATGGGTGTAACACTTTAAATTTGTATTTCATGTTTAGTTTGGTTATGTTGTACACTTATAAATTTTAATGACTATGGATTTGTGTAATTGAGTTATTGTATTTTTTTTTTGGTAATTTTTTTAACGTACCCGTATCCTACCAAAAATTTTTGACGTATCCCGTACCAGTGTCCGTATCCGATCTAGTACAACCTTGCTAGTATTGGTCCCGGTCCCGACACTAGTCGGGTAGTTATTTTGAGACCCGGTACCAGACCCAGTGCAACTGAGACCGGGTCTTTACCCACCGGGTCCAAACCAGGACCGGATCCGATACCGGGTACCCATTACGATGCTCACCCCTAACAAATTAAGTCAAAATATTTTAGGTCTTAATTAATATTTAATAAACAAATTGTATGTGGGTAATTTTACATCTGAATTGTTTGGCTCGTGACTTCGTGAACAAATCTTTCTATATCCGTTTTATAGCTTGTTTATAACCACTTAAAGGCTATCATGTTTCAATTATTTTTAATACCGTGTGGTTGAATCAAGCAGCTGAATAATTAAATGACAATATGCATCCATTAAGGCCTTAAGGGCATGTTTACTTCAACTGAAAATAGTTGAACTGAATTGAACTAACTGAGTTGAGCTGAGTTGAACTGAAAGATTAATGAGTAGCAAAATAAGAGAAGAGCTAAATTGAACCGAACTGATTGGAGATGAACTGAACTGAACTGAGCTGAACTGTACAGAACTGAACTGATTTTAAGATGAAGTAAACAGGCCCTAATTTAAGTTCAATCTTGCCCAAGGTTGAAAATGGATGATGCAAAAGTATAAAAATTAAACCTATAGTTAAATATGCTGAAGCTCAAGTTAGGGACATCTGGACAAGTAGTACTCCCTTGGTCTTTTTATAGTTGCTACATTAGGATTTGACTTACTTTGATGTTTAATACGTAACAAAAAACATAGTTATATGAGAGCTTATTTGATTCATCTCGATATATATTTTTTGAATATGTAATTTTTATAATTTTTTATTATACCAAATTCGAGATATTAATTTTATAAATTGCGTCTTGGGAAATGCGAAAAGTATATGTAGCAAGTAAAAAAAGACCCAGAGAGTAATAAACTTGAATAAAAAGCTTACTACTCGACTTAGTTTGGTTCATTAACCGTTCATTATGAGCCAAGTTTGGATGTAAACAAGCAAGCCCGAGTAGAGAACATTAACTATCATGAAAGTCAAATTCGAACAAGAACATTTCAAAGGGCACTCAAGACTCGGCCATAAGTAGTGTTGGTCGAAAACAGTTATTCAGAAGGAGGGAGCAGTGGAGCCATGAAATTGCCCTAATACTTGTTAGCAAGATGATATAACATTGGGTAGATCGGAACTTTATTTATATGGTTGTGTAATATAAATTGCCCTTAATTGGCTACGCGGTTTTCCTTTGAAAAAAATAATTCAGAGGAACAATAGTGGCCTTGTATATACATAATGTTATTCTGTCCAACCAATATCTAGTTGTAGGGGAAAAAAAGCTAAACAGCAATGCCATGAAATTGATGCAAAAGGAATCAAAAAAGAGAACCACATTAATTTTCTAATTACCAATCATTGACCGTAAGAACTCATTTTTCTAAATCAAAAAGAAGAATAGAAAAAAGAGGCAATTATACACTTCTTTCTGTTGGATTGTTTTATCAATCAGCTAAACCCTCACAAACCATAATGTTAAATGTCACTCAACCCTATATAAGAATAATTAATAAACACAAAAAAAAAATATGGTGTATAAATAAGTTACTCTAATTCTAGCTTTGGTACAGCTATGGACACACATACAATGCTAATCTAGGTAAATCTCGAAAAAATGTTGATCCTCTCCTGACATCAATCCTGTACATGTCTCGGACGCAAGCCCGGGCTTTGAGAATGAACAATAGCCACTGCAATAGAAAAACATTGCAATGCTGAAAGAAATGAAGGCTGGAAACTGATGAAATACAAACCATCACGTATGTTCACCATTTTTAGAGGGACGATTCCTTGAGTCGACCCCTGCATGAAAAGTAATGGAGATGTAGTTATAATGGCAAATTATAGTTTATAACTTTATACAGGTGCATGCATATGTTTATGACGATACAAAGCATAGACAGACCCATAAATTTCATAAACAACATGTCCACATAATGCATGTAATGGGATGTCAATTGGAGTATATCTCAGAAAACTTAGAGTCGTAGAGGAATAAGCACCTTTGAACCCCACATATAGAAGCTAAAACGAGAAACAGATGATAGTAAATTCACAAGGACAACAATTTGGAGTCTGAAAATCGAATTCAAAAACCAAATATTCTAAGAAGAATCAGATTCAACCTATCAACTTTTTAGCCAGTTCTACTTTGGTAAGTAACATTTTGAAATTTAAAACAAGAATACATATCAAGAGATTGAAATTGATCAAAGGATGCGTTGTGTACTTGTGCCCCAAATGACAGTAGAAACTCTAGCAAACCAAGATTACAGATGAAGCTAGCAACTTGGGTCAAAGATTATGTTTCAATCCAAATTTGTTTTTAATTGATTTCAGTAGGTTCACTAAAAATACCAAAATTCAAACAAAATAAGGAGTTTTCGACAACCAGCTTAATATGAAAAATTAAGCACAAATTGTATAGTACAGATTCAATTCATTAGTGTTTCGATCTTCAGAGGTCACTAACTCTAATAGAAGATGTATGTGATACAGAAACAAAGGCAGATGATCACCCTAAAGCTCTCTAGTCCCTCAATATCCCTTACTATCCACCGTGCTCTAATAAATCATTGAACATTAATTACCTACTTTCTGAATTTCAGGCACCTTAGTCTTAACTCTTAAGTGAAACTTAGAAAGCACCAAATGAAAGCTAACCATTACACATGAATGTTTATGTATGCAACTATGCATGACAAAATCAATCATATATATAGACTGAAAATAAAATAGAGGTCATAGCTCATACCTCTGTGAAAATATCAAACGATCTGCACTCTCCCTGTGCATCATTAGAGGGACGATCCTCTTCTTTTCTTGGCATGGCCTTGAGAATTTTCAGTGGGCAACCCATGTCCCATCCACCGCAATCACAGTTCCCACCGGATCTCCATCTCTTTACGAGACTATTTGGCCCTCCAATCTTAGTTCTTGGCCCACCGTGAAGACCTGAAGGAACTATGATATCCATGCTAGTTGAACAATCCCCAGCACTCCTTCGACAACTTTGAGAAGAAACAGACACTTCTGAAGAGGTAACCTTTTGCTTATTCCCAGATTTTTCGAGAAATTTGAGGCCCCAACCTCCAACTTTTTTCTTCGGGTGATGCTCTTCTGACAACTGACTTTTCACAACAATAGCAGCTAATTCATGATTTGGTAGAAAATCATATTCCGAAAGATCCGTTTTGCATTCTGGATACGTGGTACAGCATGTTTCTAATCCTTTTACAGGAGTAACATCTTCAGGAATCGTGCTTGAACCACTAAACAAAGAGGGGCTTCTCTGCTTTAATGAGTGACCTGACTTAAACACATCCATGACCTTCGAGAATTTTCTGCTTCGTCTACTGTTTCGGGAGAATGTGTGTGTCTCTCTTGCATGATGGTCATTTGTACCAACCAGAACAAACTCGGTCTCCATAATTCTAGAATTACTTGGAGAGAGAGAAAAGGCTGTTGAGACCTTCATCTTGCCCATTATATCAAGCTCATTTTCAGCACTATCAAACAATTTAGGGCCAGTTGCTTTCAAATGAAAAGTGTAGACATAATCTAGTGCCTTGTTGCTCGTTGCCTCAACTCTGCATGCATTCGCCACATAAACTTCTTTTTGGTCATCCAAAGTGAAAGTAAAATGTGGAATACCATTATTCCACATAAGATGAAGCATTCCTTGTGAAGCAAATGCAGTATACTGATTAGTGAGCACAGATACATCGCTTGATATAGACATAGGGCTTCTCTGCACAGAATCTGATTCATAACCTTGGTTTCTATGAGCCAATGGCTCCTTTTCAGGCGAATGAGTAAGACTAGAAGTTAATCGACTAGGAGAGGCTTTGTATTCCGAAGAAGGAATTCCTATCTTATTTTCAGATAAGTTAGTTCCACCCAGGTTTGCATTATTATAATCTAAAAGCCCAAGTCTTTGAAACAACGGGCTTCTCAAAATTTTCATCATACTGTTACTTCCCATAATAGAACCGACAATTTCTTCATCTCTGAGGTTTGAATCTAAACCTCCCGTCCCAGCAGTCATTGGATAGTCAATTGCATAATTTGTCAGATCTAGCGAACTTCTTCTCCCTACTTCTGCATTATCAGATACTAACCCCGAGTTAAAAGAACTTAAGTTTACAGATAGAGCACACGGAGCTCCTTTCAATCCATTCATATGCATGAGCTCCAAACACCGCTTTAAATACTTCTCATCTAAGCTAACTAGTTGCTTTGGGATTTGGACCCCTGTGCCACCAGATCGTCTCAGAAATAGCTCTTGAAACCAGCTTTCACAAGTTTCTGACTGAATCAACTTTAGAATCAATGTCTTTCCTGATTTTCCACCTTTAACCAAGGTTTGTGCTTTAGACTCTGAAATGTATGAAGCCCTTTTATCAGGTGATCCCTGAAATTTACTGTAACTACAAAACTGATCTCCTTCATTTTGATCATCATTGTGTCTATCAGCACAACTTCGCTCCATGCTCAATGACAACTGATCAAGTTACACATTCGTGAACGATAGAGTTGTCTTCTGTTCCACAAGAGCCGCTATCAAGTATCTGGTATATACATAAAGTTGTCATTTCAATGAGTAATCAACAGGGGACATATCTACTTATAGGCAATAAAGAAAGTACACCATACATAAGAACGCAGATAATTGATAGCGTATATTTCACCAGAATCTACCCCACAGCAAAGACTATATAGTAGACTAAGTAACAAACTATCGAGCCATTGACTTGTTGCACAACATTCCCTACAAACTCCATCTTGTGGTAGAAACACACACACACATACATACATACATACATACATACATAACAACGGTAACAAGAAACCAGAAAATATCTGCGTATTCTTCAAATGTTAAGATTACATCAAACCGAAACAAGTGAATCACAAAAGGTATCAAATCAAATAAACAAGCAAAGATGAGCATGTAGCTGGTTTACACAAAACCAACCGCAAACCGGGCCTATATATTTATGGCAGATTGTCAAAACTTACAAGCATTTACGTCGAAATCACTAAAAAGCTACAAGAAAAGGAAAATACAATCTAACAATGGGGCCATTACAGAGAAGAAAGTGAAAACAAAAACAAAACAACCCAATTCATAAAAAGCCAAAGCAATCAATTGATCATAAACTATTGAGTAGCACACAAAGTATGCTTAAAGTTCTCAAATCATGGTTTAATTTCATGCTATTGTAACTTGTAGGACATGAGGGCCAAGATCCAGGGAACAAATTGAGTAAATAGAATCATAAGATAGTGCTATCAAAAACAGCATAAACTAATAATGTAGGCCTCTAAGTATGAATTCCTTCATCCTATTTTTAAGACAACATGCAATATTCAATTTCTAAATTATTGGTAAAACAAAGCTTTTTAGCAGCAATTAAGTATGAAAATTATTACTAGAATCATATAATTAACAGCAATATATACTGTACATTAAAAATTAAGGAAATTTTAATGCATACATATTTATCAAATTTTAGACTAATTGGTGTTTAACATAGTAAAAACAAAGTATAGTACTCAGATTTGCAGTTAGCTGATAAACCAAAAAACTACAAAATAAGTGAGTTTATAAACAAGAGTTGATATCATTAATCAGCTAATTATTACAGTTAAAGAAGAAACAGAAATTGCATTTGTGCTAAAAACACCCACAAAAATCAACATTAAATTGAAAAAACAACCTTAGAAAAACTAAAAAATGGAGATTAAAAACACACCCACAAAAAATTCTACACATTTCTATCAACAAAACTAAATAAAAATCAAAACTTTATCAATTACCTTGATTAAAAGATCCAAAAACCACAACCCCAGATGATAAAACTCAATCAATTCCCAAAAAAATCAAAACTTTTTAAACCCCAGAAAAATTAACAAAGGTTTTAAAGCAAATTCTCAATTTTTTTCACCAAATAATCAATGAAAAATATCCAAGTTTAATGAGAGAAATAAATAGAAGAAGAAAAAGAGAGAGATAGTGGTGAAGAAACTAACTGAAAATAGGAATTAAGGTGCTTAAAATCGTAAGCCACGTTCTTTCTTGTTGAAAATATACAATTTAATTTTTGTGCTCCAAAAAAAAACCAACTTAGAATCCAAAATTGCATGGACCTACCAATAAAAATTGCTCTTTTTTTTAGCTTTTAATTTTCGTTTATGTCAAATGTTGGAGAAAATTAAAGGAAACTTCTTTTTAAGAGATGGAAAATAGAAAATGAAAAATGAAAAAGAATGAAAGTTGAAGATAGATAAAGAGAGAAAGTCTGAGCTGTTGAGCACGAAAGTCTTGCATTTGACTGAAACTGACAAACTACTTCTTTATTTTTATTTTTATTTTAAGTCATTTTTTTTTATTATGATGAATTAGAGGTAGTTGTGTACTTGTGTTCGATATTTGTTAGAGCTTTTCTTGCGATTTTATAAGTTTCGGAAATCAATTCTTATATTAATCTTTGTGCTCATTAATTATACGTAATAACTAGAAACAAATTATTGTATATAGTCTAGAAAATAATATGATTGCATTTGATTATTGTTTTTAATAAAATACTACACGCTCTGTATATTAATGAACTGATCTCCGAATCATACCATTAACTACTACGAACAATTGTATAGTTGGCTACCGTTTTAATTTGAGATATTATTTCCATCTATCTCTTATAAGCACGTACATGATACATCGATTCATCTAAATTTTTCTATCTCTATTTATTTATTATCGTAAAAATATTTCATTTTAAGAGTTCGTACCCAAATTTTATCGTTGCAAATAAAAAATAAACGGATACTTCATAGTATAAACACGGACACATGGTTTATAACAATTGGCTATTACTCCTGCGGTACTCGTATACTCGTATGTGATATTTTGACATTTGTATTGTTTGTTTATTAAAAAAAAATTGTTGAAAAATCAATAATGACTGGAAATGGGGAAGAGAGAGAAGGTGAGGGAATACTGTAGTGGGCAAGTGCCAAATGGTGAGGGGAATCCTAATTTCAGGAACAAATATTCGTAAGTTCAGGGATAAATCTGGTCAATAATTATTTTGTACTCAATGGTTTTACTCTTCTTTCGTCTTTCCTCGGACATTTATTGTGGATTTGTGGCTTGCTTGCTTATCTATTTGATTCACTTGACTTGTTTGATCGTTTATATATATTGGTGTGTTTATGTTATTGATTTGCAATCTTTGTATTGATATTTAAACTAGTAGTTTGACTTTTCATATAATTTTTAAACAATTAATAGTCGTATTATTTATTGTATATATGTCAGTTTGTGTTCTACCAAATGAGTAGTCGATCAACAAAAAACGCTTGTAACATTTCTAAAGGATTAGCTAAGAGAAGTGCTTTATCATAACCAAATTCTAAGTCAAATGGCGACCATAAGTCAGCAAAATTGATTACAACATGTTGAGCTATGTTTAAATAAAGGGTAAATCAAGTAATGGATGATGCAACTCATCATGCATGGTTGATCGGCTTTTTGGATGGTTCAACTTGTAGACACTAGTTTTGGGTTGAGCTATAGATAAGGGTTTAAATGATCTGATCATCCTTACACAATCGATTAAGTTGTGTTGCATATTTCAGAATAGATACGATTAGATTAGGTCATAACAAAACACTAGAATACTCTAGTAATCAAGTTACATTTGAAATATTCATCATCTCTAATACTAATTCTTCCAAACCCCATATATAAGAAGTACACTAAGGGCATGTTTACTTCAGCTTAAAATCCTTTCAGTTCAGTTTTTCTCTTATTTTGCTATTTATTATTCCTTCATTTAAAAACTATCATTTCGGTTCGGCTCCATTCAATTCAGTTCATGTATTTTCGTCTGAAGTAAACAGGTCCTAAACATACTTGGGGCTGTTTAGGGCCTGTTCAAATCAACTTAATTTCATTTCAATTCAATTCCAATCAATTCAGTTAATTTCTAATTTCTTTCTCTAATAAATAATTTATTTTAGCTATTTTCAATTCAGCTTATTTCATTTTAGTAAATATGAACAGACACTTAATATTCCGTAATGTTTGTCTGCATAACCAGGATTGGATTGGGATAGAGATATTTTAGGTTGTACAACCATTACACCAATATAATATGGAACTCAAAATACTAGGTCGTAGTTACTAGTTAGCTTTTGGCAACCCGAAAACTACTTGTATGATTTGAACTCTACAACAATAATCAATGTGATTGAATTGATGTTCTCCTCCCTTATCCTTATGATTGTCCTTCTCGTGTTTAAAGTACTTATTGATCATTAACAATGAGCCTATAATATCCTACGTTTTCTGAATACACAACTTCAAGCTTTGAATTGAGATTCTCCTAATAATTGTATATATTATAACTTCCAACAAACAATCATTGCCATGGTTATTACAGATTTACAGGTACTATTTAAGTATTTATACTTATATTACTATAACTCGTAACATGTAACAACGTAACCATGACTATATTTGCAATATGTAGTTTAATACAAAATATGTAGTATGATTAATTATGCACGGTATTAGAACAAATTTACAAATCACAACTCTATAAGGATTTTTGTCCGTATATATAATATGTATTATTTTTAACAATATCTCATATGAGTTAGAGAATACGTAATTGGAATAACTAAGAAAAGAGATCGATGTTTAAAACTGTGAAAAAAGTCAATGGAAAACTAATCTACCATTATATTTTGACACTTCTGTTATAAAATTGACTTATTAATGTAGCTAGTGTGAACTAATCTTTTGTTAATACTTAAAAATAACAAAAGACCGACCTATACTAAGCTAGGACTAATATAATCATATCAACAATTTGACCTTTTTGGAGTCTAAACACAAATTACTGTTGAGCTTGTGATAAACTTAGACTACTTTTTTTAGCCAATCTAAGACATGCATGTGTAACTCATAGTGTTCTACTGAAAGTTTGACTCTTCATTATGCCGTTTTTCTGATTTTGCTAAAGAGATGTCAAGATTGGATGCAGTAAGTGAGGTTCTAGGTAAACTACAAGTAGCAAAATCTGAACATACTTATTTTGGCTAAGCATGCGGTAATTAAGATCTTATAACTAGATGGAATGAAGTATTACGAGTATATGGAGTAGAGTCGGTAGAGGTGATTAAATGGGTGAGTCAGACTCCTTAAAATTTTACATGATTTACGGATTAGGTTCGGACTTTGGACTAAAATGCATGTTTTTAGTTACCAAAACTCTCACATTTATCGATTAGGTTGGACTGAGCCAACAAGCAGAATGACTGACTGATTGATAAACACTAAGCATATTTATTTAAACCTTAATACGGTGCAACATTGTTAGTGCCAAACTGCCAATATTATTAGTTTCTAACTTTCTATTTATGATCTCTCATGTTGTACATGCCAAATTTCCCACTGCTTAAAGCAAGAGCAATTAAACAAGTTTTTAACTTGTCTTCTAAAATTTCTCTAGTTATCCTTTAATTCAGGATAAATTGACCCATGTTCAATATACTAGAATTTGTTGATTGAAATTATTTATAATAATTTTTTTTTTTTTTTGCATGTTGGTCCCATTGATGTAGAATACAATAAAGTTAACAACTAAGACAAATATTGGCTCAATAATTTGAACCTTGATCTAAGTTTAAGTTTTTAATAAAATAAACAAGTGATAAGGAGGTTTAATTTTGTCTTGTTTAACTACCTAACCTCTGAATAATTTTGAGTTTGATCGTTATATTTTATTATCCTTTCATTTATTTTTTTCTTTTTTCCTGATTTTTTTATGTTGTTTGGTTGGATATAAGGCCAATTTTAAGTGTTTATTTAAAAATTCCACTAATAATAGTCAATTGCAATTGCCAATTTTAAGCATGTGGGATTGCCGTGGTATTGTGGACTCATACAATCTCCCACTCTTGAAATTTTAATTTTTTTTTTTTTCAATGATTGAAGATTGGGAAATTATATTTAAATTCAAATTTCAAATGACATTATTGTTAATTTGTCATGGCACACGACCAAAGTACCCTAGATCTTTAATCTCCTTACAAATGCAACAAAATAAGGCCATTTTTATTGATCCTTCAATCTAGAAAGTTCAATAAATTTGTAATAAAACAAAACAAGGTCCATCTTATTACATGATTTCCTTAAATATTTTGACATAATAAATTGAAAGAAAATTTAACCTTTTTCAATTCGGTCTAAGGTAAGTTGAAATAAGTTGATTACGACGTAAATTTGAGTTCAATGTTGGAAACGGGCCAACAAAACAACTTATGCTAAATGTTACATTCTACATAAACTACACAAATGGTTTCAATCATTTCATGGGCCATAACATTTCAAAAGTATGTTCTTCTTGAAACAGTTCTTTGGACTCTAGGATTACACTATCGGAATCAACCTATTTCAAAGCCCAAAACTCATTTTGTGCTCTATAACACATAAGTACATAACCAAAAACCAAACAATGAGCAAAAGCATGGTAACAAAAAATCACATCATATGATAATAATCACAGTAATAATCTACAATAATCTGCTTCATTAACCAAAACTTTAGAACGTTCTACAACAATCCCATGATTAGGGAAATCAAAATATATGCATTTTAACATCCAGTATAAGTGGGATATATAACCATAACCTACACAAAACTATACTGTTTTTTTTTCCCCCTAATAAAAGATGACTACATTAATCATTAATTATATTACCTTAATTAGGATATATAACCCCATTGTTATTCCTTAAACTTTTTATTCATACCAGTTCTACAAATTAATCCTGGCTAAAAAAAAAGGGCTGAATTATCTTCCAGCAAAATTTTTACGACGAATTCGATAAGGTTGAATCATGTGTTCGTGTATGGAATTCAAATCAAATCCAAGATTGGATTTGTTGTAAACTGCATTTGAATGAATTCACTCCACTTATGTGTGCAAATATATCAGAGGAATCTACCATTTCTTCTTCTTCCTTCACTGTTACCTGTAACTTAATTAACACAAAAACACTCAATTAATCTCATGTATACTACACCTTTATACTTGCACTTAATCAATGATACATAGTTGTTAGTTTGTTACTGATACATGTTTAGAGAATCATATAGCAAGTAATTTAGGCCTGGTCAAGTCGAATTTTTTTTTAAGTCAAACTCGATTCGTCCTCGATAAAAACAAAACGTGTGAACAAATTCGAATCATTGTGGCTTATGCCCATTTGGTCACGGACTTTTCTAGTCTAATCATTGATTTCACGTCAGCACTGCCTTTTTAATTTAAAACACTATCTAAAAATTATTCTTTTTTTTAGCAGCAAATAAGAAAAAACAACATAACATCACACCGTCATACATCAGAAGATTAAAAAGGATAGAACGAAATCATACTTCATCATAATCATCTTCTTCATGGTGATTGTTGTGCCTATGATTTTCTCCAAAATCATCATTCTTAGCAAATCTTCCTCGTACTCTGGGCCTACTATCCGCCAATGTCTTACGACAAGCATACTGTTAACAATGATTTTTAAGTAATTAATACATGATTAAAAAACTAATTACTTTTTTTTTTTTTGCTTTTGGTGATAAAGCCTAAAGGAATCAATTAGGAATTTAACCTTGATTTTCTTGCTGAAATTCCTCTCATTTCTTTTCTTTAAATACCTATGAATCTTCTCTTTCCTCTGTTCAACAGAAAGTTTCCCAACTTTGAAGCTTGAATCTTCCAAACTTGAAATTTCTGTTGTTATAGGAGTTGAACTTGTTGTTCCACTACTACCTAATTGCGAATTTTCGTTGCTAAACGCCTTCAAAACAATTCCATTTTCAAACGAAATTAAATTTTAAAAAGAACCACATTATTTATCAATCGGTTTTTCTGACGAATATGTTATCCTAAGACGTGTCCTTGGACACGCGTTAGAAAAACTGCATAAAAGATGCAAAATCGGTTTTTCTAACGAATATGTTATCCTAAGGCGTGACCTTGGACACACGTTAGAAAAACCGTATAAAAGATGCAAAGTAAATAACAAAAAGACGAAATGTTTTTGAAAAATACCTGCATGTCTCCTGAATTATAACGAGGCAATTGATCATGACAAAAAATGGCACCATTATCTGCTTGAAAATCAAGTTCTTTGGGCTGTAAATCAGATGACATCAACAAACTTCCAGTATAAATCCCAGAATTCTCATGACTTAAACCAGTGTTCATATTCCCATGCAAGAAAGAACTCATTGAAGGATCAAGAAAAGAGCACGGAGAAGAGGAAGTAGGAGCAGCAGGTGGTGCTGAAGGGTTCATCCTTAGGAAAGGTGGGATTGATGATAGGCAATCTTCGTTAAAAACTGGGCCTAAGGCCGGTTGGCCCGCCACCATGAGTGGTAGTGATACAGGATCAATGGTGGTAGGGTATTGGTTAAGGCCATTACTTATTGCAACATCATTTAACGATAGTTGATATTGGTCCAGTTGAGTAGTTGTGTTATTGGTGTTGTTTGTTGGGTTAAGAATGTAAGGAGGGGTGGTGGAGAAGGTTGGAGAAGGGGAGAAGTCGATTGAGGCTGATATGTCATTGTCTATCTCAACTTGGGAGTCGAAGATGACAGAGAGTCCATCGTTGTGGTTGTTGTGGCTCGGGGCTAAGGTGGTAGTTCTGGTGGTGGTGCTGCTTGTGGTGCTTGTGCTTTGTTCATTAAAGTCTCTTTGTAAGCTATTTATGTCTAAGTTTTCAGTGGAAAAGTTGTTTTTGGAATCATTATCAGGTACCGCATAAGAAGAATTTTGATCCTCGTAACAGTATCCCGTGGGGCTTGATGTGACTTCCGAGTTTTGTAGGGTGTCTGAAAATATGTCAGTGTCGCAAAAGTCGAAAATTTGAGCGCTAATGTTAGGGATTGAAATATCATCCTGCATAAAAAAAAACATTAAATTATAAAAAGATACAAATTAAAAGTTTCGACATCTAATAGAAGAAAAACTTAAAATCACCTTCCATACTTTCAAGTTTCTCATGTCGAATACTCTACTAATTTGTAGTTCAAGCTTTGCCATGGACAGATAACCTTATGTATGTACTATGCTAACAATATTTCATACAAGACAGACCCCAAATTAAATATGATATTCTATGTTTTCAAAAATATGTCAAGCATCTCAGATTTTCTTATAGACTCAACATGCGTTGTTTTTTTACTCTAAAATGAAATGTAACTAACATAATTGTCTCTTTTTATACCCATAGACATGCATTGATGTGAACAAAGGCATCAAATTTTTGAATGAATCCTTTTCCTTTTTGTTTTAATCATGAGCAAAACTAGAAAGGATGAAGCCATCAAAACGATCTTTTTATAGCTAGTAGAACCAAGTGGAGTGCATAACCCATGCTCCATGTAATATTGTAATGTGGCGAGCAAGAGAATAAATACTTAAACTACCAAGATAAGGATTAAGAAGCACAATAGTACTATCATATTACAAAAAAGGAATCTAGGGAATAATGGAAGATGTAACTCCATGAGAAAATGACTAGACTTGGTTTGGAATGAAAATTATGAAATTGAAAGCCACTTATAATATTATGTCCATTTTATGCAAAGAAATAAAGAAAATTATTCTTTTTTCCCCCTTTGGTTATTCTTTTTATGTAATTAGGAATACCTGAGTAAACTTGCAAATCATGATAAATAGAATTGAAGCATGGGAAGATTAGGATCCTATAATAATCCAAAGAAAAATGAATATGACTATTTTGAGAAATCCATTCGAACAAACCGATCCTATATATAGTAACAATTTAACTTCTAGTATTTTATTTTCGACAAGCTTTTGTAATAATATACGCAATCTTTTTGTTGTAGCTCGTAAAAGAAAAAAGTTTTATTCATGTAGGATGCATATATATGTGATACTCAACTTTATAATCAATAAATTAAGATCCCTATTTTAATATTTTGAATGAACAATCCATGCATATAAAAATGCTCATGCAATAGAAACTTTGTCAATTTTTAAAAATAAGAACAAACTTAATTGTTTTAAATAGATAAATTTAATACCACATACATTGTAATTTTTCATGCAATACGACAAAAATAAAATTAAGGTATAAACGTGTTAATAGAGGAATTACAATTAAGGGACCGGAAGTTTGTTCATCAGATTGTCGCGATGAAGGAGGAGGAGGAGGTGATGCAGGAGGAGAAGACTTTCTAACAACGTCTTCCAACGACATGATGATGATGATGATGAAGGTTGCTCTTTCTTTTCTTTCCTATCCAATGTCGATGATCATCGTCCTTTTCGGCCTCTTGAGTATGCATAAAGAGCACTAACACATATGCATAGGTTGATTAGTAAGAGAAATGTGTGAAGATGGTGAGTGAAATTATGGAACAATTACTACAATACACTATCAATTAGAAACAAAGAACAAAAAAGGGAAAAAAAAAAAAAAAAAAAAAAAAAAAAAAAAAAAAAAAAAAAAACAAAAAAGAAAAAAAAAAAAAAAANAATCCAAAGAAAAATGAATATGACTATTTTGAGAAATCCATTCGAACAAACCGATCCTATATATAGTAACAATTTAACTTCTAGTATTTTATTTTCGACAAGCTTTTGTAATAATATACGCAATCTTTTTGTTGTAGCTCGTAAAAGAAAAAAGTTTTATTCATGTAGGATGCATATATATGTGATACTCAACTTTATAATCAATAAATTAAGATCCCTATTTTAATATTTTGAATGAACAATCCATGCATATAAAAATGCTCATGCAATAGAAACTTTGTCAATTTTTAAAAATAAGAACAAACTTAATTGTTTTAAATAGATAAATTTAATACCACATACATTGTAATTTTTCATGCAATACGACAAAAATAAAATTAAGGTATAAACGTGTTAATAGAGGAATTACAATTAAGGGACCGGAAGTTTGTTCATCAGATTGTCGCGATGAAGGAGGAGGAGGAGGTGATGCAGGAGGAGAAGACTTTCTAACAACGTCTTCCAACGACATGATGATGATGATGATGAAGGTTGCTCTTTCTTTTCTTTCCTATCCAATGTCGATGATCATCGTCCTTTTCGGCCTCTTGAGTATGCATAAAGAGCACTAACACATATGCATAGGTTGATTAGTAAGAGAAATGTGTGAAGATGGTGAGTGAAATTATGGAACAATTACTACAATACACTATCAATTAGAAACAAAGAACAAAAAAGGGAAAAAAAAAAAAAAAAAGAAAGAAAGAAAGAACAAGTAATACATACCAGAAAGCAGAAGAAAGAAAAAACAAACAAAGGCAAAATATAGATTTTTGAGGAACAATTAGGCATGTCTTTACATGAGCCGTCACCTCTTTGGAAAATGCTGGAAAATATCCTACATTTTCGCTTTACCTTCAATTCTTTCTCTCTTTTATTATTATTTTTTTTTGATTGAAAATAATTAGAATTTTTTTTTATTTACAAAAAAAATAAAAATATAACGGATTTAGTGATTTACTAACTAATTAATGTATTCAGGGCTAAATAAATGTGAATTTATTTGCAAAAATATTGAATAATTGGTTAGATTTTAGATCGAGATGCATGCTAGCTTTTTTTTTTTAAGTTAAATTGCATGATGAATAATTAATTAGCCGCAATAGATTTTTTTTGCCGCATAGTTTTTCTCTTTCAAATTTGACTCCTCTTTAACACTCGGTTTACTATGTTGTTAACTTGTTACTTGTTTTCCTGGTGAAGTTGTGAGCTACCAAAAGTGTATTTATTATGTACATACATAATATATAATTTTCCCTCAAAATAAAATTACAAGGAAATAAAATTTTCATACTTACAGGTGCAATGTAAATTTTTATAAAGATCAATTGAATTCAATAAATTTGACAATTGATTACGATAATTTTTATTATATAAAGTATGTACTCCCTCTCGCATTCATTTCTTCATTTTTACACGTTGGCCAATACGAATTTTGTAACACATATATCTTTAGTTTTATATTTGTAAAAATTATTATATAAATAGAATTAATTGAGACAAATCGACTCTATATAAACATGTTTTTACTTACATATAAAGTGCAAACAGTATTGGTTAAAGCGTGATTTGAGAATAGTATTCATAGTCAAAACATAAAGAATAATTGAAACACGAGTAAGTCATAACTCATGAGACACTGGAAAACCTAACACTAGATGTCAATATCGATAGTAATACATTGACATTATTGTTTCCTTGAGACCTTTGACAATTCACACCCATGCTATGTACATTGACATTTTAATAATTCAAACTCCATATACTCCCTCCGTTTCCTATTTTTCTTTACATACACTATTTTAGGATGTTCCATATTTTTCTTTACCAAACAATTTTATTAGATTTATAATTTTTTTTATTAAAATGAACCTCACACATCACCCATTATTGCTAGTTGTTTCCTTTCCACCTATTATTACCCCCAATTTGACCCCACTATTATTATTATATCATATATCATAATAAAGAGGTGAATAGTGACGGAGGGAGTAAACAATTTGCCCGCATGCATGTAAAAGAAGTAGGAAAAGCTTTTGGGCACAATTGATTTCAATAATTATATATTTAATTTGCTTTAATTTGCTCCAAAATAACTGGTCTAAAATGTTTTCACTTTTTTTTAGTAGTGCTTTATTTTAATTACTAGTTGAGTTTAGAGTATGCCTCATTTTCTCTAATTTCTTATAATTCATTTGTCCATAATTTGTCGTATACTGTTGTATATGTATGTTTTTTTTTTTTTTTTTTTCCTTAATCGTTTTGGTCGCATGTTCATCTAGTTTTATTTCCCTCACTTTTACAAGCTTCTACATGCAATCTGTTGATAACCTTCTAATAAAAGAATTACCTAAATAATACTTACTTGATCTTCAAGTTTTTCTTTTTCTAGGCTATAAAAAAGGCTTTAAAACAATATCGTTAGTTTCTCTAGTAAATGAGAATGGTTTTGACAAAATTGGGTCTCTTGTTCTAAAAATAGTAGAAAATTAGATTTATCCCAAATGGTTATGAAAAGATAATGATGAATTACTGACAACATTACACTCTTTGACCTATTCTCTCTAGCTCTTTTAGAGTTAAGTCGCCGTTATTCCGGCAGAATTTTTTTGCATGGATTACGAGCATATTCGGGAAAAGTTATTATAACAATAATATTACACTAACTAGTAACTGGGTTAGCTCGAAAATAATTATATTTTAATTTTAATATAAAATTTTTTAACTGAAATATTGAAATTTAAAATTAGAGGAGTTAAAACAATTATACAAATTACTTAAATTTATAAATTTTTTGAGGTGAAAATTTTAGATACATTGAATTTATTTTATTTTCTTATTTTGTATTTTTTTGGATGAAAATATTCATTGAACTTAACGTAGATGGAATTATTTAAAAACATGTTTTTTTTTTTTTTTTGCAGATAATAATAATTAATTATCTTTCTAAGACTAAGTATATTAATTGTAAGTGAAATAAAAAAATAATAATGGCATCATAAATTGGATTGAAGGAGATTTTGTAATGTAAAAAATGACACATGGACAATGATAAATATCATCATTGGCCTGTTTGAGTATATAGTAACAGTTTATAGATGTTACAAATCAAACAAAGGGTAAGGAAAAAAAATTAATCAAATACTCCATAATAATTATAATGTTTAAATCATATACAAACAATTAGAGGCGTACACGATGAGTACACATAATATATAAAATACAAAACATGTATATTGAGGACAAAAAATATTTTTCTAAATAAAAGAAACATATTACTATCATTATATTATTATTATTATATTTTGTAATTTATAAGTCGATAATCACGAGTAGCTATTTGGAGGTAGGTAGAGTAATTACTACGTACATGTTTTTTTTTATACTAAAACATAATAAGGATAACAAGTTTCCGGTAAGATCGTCTTATGGTAAGACTATCAACTATTTGTATATATTTTTTAATTATTGGGTTTATTGAATCAAATATCTGATGTTCTTACAGAATAAGACCGTCTTATTTAAGTTTTTGTATAATAAGGAACTAGTAATATTTATCAACGAATAAACAATGGTA
The DNA here is from genome assembly GCA_016808085.1 of Suaeda aralocaspica. Classification (NCBI taxonomy): domain Eukaryota; kingdom Viridiplantae; phylum Streptophyta; class Magnoliopsida; order Caryophyllales; family Amaranthaceae; genus Suaeda; species Suaeda aralocaspica. Next base: position 686,415 of record PYUH01000049.1, read on the forward strand.
TAATCATTATATAAATGTAAATAAGTTTTTGTTGCCTAATTTTCCATAACTTTTTATATTCAAACTAAGTGATCTCGAGACCCAATAAATATATATATATATATATCAAAATTAGCTCATTACCAAACTAATTAATTTGGTAGGGTTTAACTTAAAACTCAACCTTTAATATACGGGGAATTTTATGATTAAAGTTATTTATAAATTATACAGGGTTGAATGTTTAGGGTTTAGCTTTTAGTTTTTAGTTTTTACATGCAGTTTGTCTTTGGGATTTAGGGTTTTTAATTGTGGATATAGTTAAGACAAAATAATTGTTTTATATTTTGATAGTTATTCAAAATGAGATTTGTAAATTATTTGTATTATCAAACATAACTATTCCGTATAAATTATATAAGAAATCATACTATACTATATATATATATATGACACCTAAGATGTTCTTAAATGAAATTGGATGGTACTAAACTAGATTTAGACCCCTAATTTCACGCGGATGACATTTACTTTTCTACATCATTAATATTGTTTCATTATATATTGGTTCATTTGTGCTAAAAGGTGATTAACTTTACTATAAAATCTAATTTCGTTAATGATTGGTTTCTTCGGGTAGTTTTAATAAGCATCTATTTGGAAGTGACATAAAAGCTCCATAGCTAAATCACGTCTCGTATCAGCATGCAGTTCAACATCTTTTGAAATTGACTGTTACCTAACACAATCAAAGATATGCATATGAAATGTATGAAATCATACAATATCATCATATATAACTTTAATTTCTTTATAAAAAAAGTCACAATAATCTAATGACTAACGTATTGAACAGATATTGTGTTTTTGTTTAAAAAAAAAAATAAATAAATAAAATATAGATGTAAGTTGCTTAATTGGATCATTGATACCAAAAACGTACAGACAAATATCATGATGATCCAAAATGATACTATATGCTGTTATACATGGACTTTGATTTTAATTTTTTTTTTTTATGCAAATCTTCTAATCGAACCTTTGTTGGTATCTAAATTTGTAGGCCAAAAGTAACGGCATATAAAATAGGCTTAGCATGCAACTTGTATTACTTTTTTCTTGGACCAACTCAACTAAAAATCTATGTTGATGTATGAGCTAGTCACCTAGGTTATCAAATGGTCAAAACAACTACAGTGATAATTACAAGTCTAATATTTGGTTTTATGTGCAACATTATATCAATTTCTGCAAGATTAAGTATAAGCTAGTTCAACTTAGAATAACCAAGACTCATTTTGATCATGTTGATTAAGCCTAAGCTAGGAATCGGTTTTACACATAACACATACGAGTATATGGATTTGTTTGTTTCATTATTAAACTCTAACCAAACAAATTAAACGACACATCATTAATTAATTACATTGAGCAAATAATGCATTACCAATTATATATAAGAAATGTATGTATTAAATGCTACTTATGTTATAAAATATTATTATTTTATGGATGTCCATTATACCCCTTAGGTATGATCTAGAATGTTCTGGATACTAGGGTTTATTCTACAGGAAACCCTAGTTTATGCTTGTATATATATATTTGGTACTGAATAAGAAAATAGATCAATTCTTCTCCCCACAAATACTTTCTACTAAAACCCTATTTTCATAACACGTTATCAGCACGAAACCCTAATCACTGAGCATACAAGGTAACTACTATCAGGTACGTTTTTCTTCTTTACTTATAATTATAGTTTGGTGGATTGAATTATGGTTTTAGATTCGTTTTTATTGTCTCCATAATTGTAAATTAATCATCAAAATTCAAACTTTCTTCAACAAAAGAGTAGTTCCTGTAATCAACCCATTCACAAACATAACAATCTATGATAAACTTCGTGTTGCTTGATTTGATTTGTAAATTTATATTTGATTTTTGTAAAATTACTGTATTTATTTCTTCAATTTATGATAAAATTGACCGTAACAAACATTATTCTTTAGTGTACGTCTAGTCGTCTAGCTACTTACTTTGTTGGATTAAGGGCGGTGCGTGTACGTTGCCATTGCAATTGGTGGATTAGTGCTTTATTTTTTTATTTTTTTTCTACTATGTAGCTTGTATGTTCGCTTAAATAAATAAAAAAAAATAAATAAATAAATAAATAAAAGCTTCAATGAAAAAAAAAAAAAAATATTGTTCGATTTTTGTAATGTTTGTTTGTTAATTTTTGAATTATGCTCGTTATTCTCGAATTACTGTGATTATGGTCGAAATATTGATGGTTTTCCTTTATTTAATGATGATGTGAGTTTTTCTTTTTGCCTTTTTGTTCTCTAAATGTTGAATTTTTCGCATTTAATTTGTTGGATTAATTTTCGTTTATATTCTGAAATTGTATTATCATTTTAACTTTTCGCACATAAGAATAAGCTTTCCCAAAACATTAGTCTTCCTGTTGTGATGGGAAATTACCCACTGTTGTTGAGGTGTTTAGGTGGTATCCTTACTTTGATTTTCACTCTGAGGTGTTAAGGTTTGATCTCTATTCACATCAATTAGTCTTCACTGAAGTGGCTTTCATCAACCTGTATGGACATTGATTTGCCAACTTTATTCTCCACTTAACACCTTATTTTTT
>PYUH01000049.1:694651-725528 GCA_016808085.1 Suaeda aralocaspica
GTATGATAGTTGTTATTATTAACACAAGAGGAACCTAAGCTCGTAAACGTCATCATGTTTGTATGCATACTATATATAAGTATAATATTATGAATTGCATTAAAACATTTATCATAAATAAAATCTGCATAACAGCACAAATGTCACTACTACATTATAGCGCAATTTGAGTACAAACAGCAGATAATTTCTTGTTTCAATGGTGGGTTTTGCCAATCATGAGGGGGAGTCAATGCGCGCTGTACTCTTTTTCCCTTAGCTATGGTTTTTCCCACTGGGTTTTCCTGTTAAGGTTTTTAATGAGGCAGCATTGCACATGCGCATTATAAAATGATGTATATTTGCTTTATAATGGACATCCAAGGGGGAGTGTTATAAAATATTATTATTTTATGGATGTCCATTATACCCCTTAGGTATGATCTAGAATGTTCTGGATACTAGGGTTTATTCTACAGGAAACCCTAGTTTATGCTTGTATATATATATTTGGTACTGAATAAGAAAATAGATCAATTCTTCTCCCCACAAATACTTTCTACTAAAACCCTATTTTCATAACAACTTAGACTTAATTAATTAATCAAATGTATTGCAGTTGTCAAAATAAATAAGTAAATAAATAAACCAATATTTTGAATTTTCGAGTTCAAGATAGATTAAATTAATTAATCGATGTAATTAATATGCTTTAATGGAAAAATAATTTCTATTTTGAGCACCTTATGCATAGCACCTAGGTGTACACATAACATACATTTTCCTTAAATAAAAATAATTTATATGGATTACTTGATTTTTAATATAATATCTATCATTCAATCTATTAGAGAGATTTTACAAAGTCATATTTTATATAAACCTTATCTTTATCTTATTATTAGAACAAGATTAGGTTATTATGCCAAATTAGTACAACTGTATGTATGAGAAATGTTTCCAAAGTGAAGGCAGTCCATGATCAAATGATGTTAGCCTTTATTATTATTTCAATGGTTTTAATCATAAATCCTCTTATTCAAGATATATATAAGTATATTTGATGGCCATGTATTATGGTGTGACAACTCTTAGAGAGGAATGAGAGATGGACATGCATAGAATTGTGTTTGAAGATTTTAAGCAAGTGGCTCAATTGATTGTTTGCTTTCAATCATGTCACAATGCCAAACATTTGAGAATAAATAAATGGCATTTTGCTTACATATTTCTTTGTCTAATTTCGTTTAGTTATATAAGATACGGACTATATAATTTTATCATTTTAAACTAGTCAGTACAGTTACGTGATGATGACCAATTCTACTACATGGAAATAGTATAGGTTAAGAACGTAACTAGAAAGTATATATATTTGCATAGGTGCATGGACTTTAATTATTTGCATTATAGAAAGTGCATTATATCTCTTTTAATTAATTTAAGTCCATTAAGTTTTCTTTTATTCAAATTAGCAAATCAAGTTTCAATTATTTATCTTAAAGTTGTAATCAAATCTAAGGTTTTTATCATATCGCCTATAGGATTCAGCTGTCCAATAAGATATAATTTTATCAATAAGTTATGATAAACATAACGCGCGCCCTTGTGAGGAACTAGAACTTCTATGCCACAGGCCCACAAGAGAATGTTGGTCGTTCTGATATTCCTAGTGCCATACTGCCATAGCTTCATTGGATGCTGCTTATTCCATAAATAAAAGAAACGCAACCTTTTGTTTGGAAATTTTGTTTGAAAATGAAAGAAGAAGGAAGACACTTTTCAACTTATTCTAAAATTACTTATGACATGTTTCTATCGCTAAGTGCCTCAAGTACAAAAATCTCTTTTTAAGGAATCAAAGTTAACATAACTTTGAACTCAAATATAAAAAAGGCAAGTTACGTGTCGACTAACTGATGATACTGTAAAAAATCAAATAAAATTCTTTTTTCACTTCTTAATTAATGACGATTGATGGAATAGTAATGATTATTTCATTCTATTGTATCCAATGTTAAATAATTACAATTAGATAGTACCGATGGATGAGTTTCAAATTTGTGATCATTGTGTTAATTTAATTTAACTAAAAGGGTAAGTCGATGGTTGAAGTAAGCCTATAGTTTTATAAGTACTATTAGGTATACATGGACGAATGGTACCAATTCATTTTTTTCCCATGATTTATGCCGGATAATCGGATATAAGTCATCTAAGGGTGTGTTCGACATTAGCTTTTGTCTTTTGAAGTAGCTTTTACCCTTTAAATCCAATAAAAACACTATTGTACAAAAATATTAGTGTTCCGTGAAGTAGTATTTTAAGTAGTTTTTAGAGGCTGAGTTAGCTTTTGAATAGCTTCTATTGAAAGATAACAATAACGAAAATATTTTACAATTTCAACCTCTATTTTTACCGAATAGTCATATTATTTACAACCATCTCTACAATTCTCCTCTAAAAGAGCTAATAACTAATCAGAAGCTAAAATCTAACCGCCAACAGCTAAAACTACGTACTTTTATAAAGATAACGTTAGTGTTTGATCGAACTTTAGACATCAGAGTTTACGAGCTGAGTTGGAACGAACTTGGATCGTGTGCCAATTTAATTTATAAGCTAAAATTTTGGCTTTCACGATTACATTCCGTATATTAGAATTGTGGATGTTTATCAACAATAACACAGTATCAACACGTACAACAAGTACAACGTTATCGGTATTATTTCGATGACTTTGACCCTTTTCACTTATTTTATTTTCTTAATATGATCCATGCAATGCACCATACTCAAACTAATTTGTTCTTAAATTTTGTGAATTTTACATTAGACATCACTCATCAAAGCCAATGTTTGTTAAGAGCCAATAGTTTTTATGACCTTTTTTTTTTTTTCAATATGTCATTGCTTATAAACTAATCAACTCAAATAATATTGTGTGAAACTAAAATCATGTTGAAATATTGGACAATTTATTCCTGATAAAGAGAGTATATATACTTCAAACTTGATCCACATAACTCTATATTAGCCATATCAAAGCCTTATCTATTGAGCTACTATTTCTGGTTCTCTTCCTTTGCATTATCAAGGATCGAATTTTCCTAAATCATTTCACAGTCTCATTGATGCACACTAGAATCTACATAGAAAAACATATACTATTCTATATCTAATTTAACATAAATGCTTGCTCATGTATCGAATCATTGCCAATTACTACTACTACTATATTATGTGTTGTCTGAACTCTCTATATATTTCAGGTTGGTCGATCCTAAGCTTAGCTTCTCTATCTGCAAGCTTAATTAGGAGTTTATCGTAAACTAATCAAGGGTCGGTTCATATTTACCTAGAACAAATAAATTGAACTGATCAACCGGTGGGAGTTGAACTGTATTAAACTAAAAATAGATAAAAGCAATTATTTATGAGAGAAGGAAATTAGGAACTAGATTAATTGGAGTTGAGCTTAACTAATTGGCCGAAGCTGAACTAGAATTAAGTTGAAAGGAACAAACTATAAATTTAAAGTATTGCGTAAAATTAATGTTGCTTTATTAGACCGTATTTAATTTAATTCCTGAACTCGATTGAAATCGAATTGAACAAAATTGAAGTGAAATTAAAACTATAATTATTAGAATTCAACAAGTAATACAGATGTACTCTTTTTATGTGATTAACAAATAAAAAATGCAAAGTTTAAAATGACGTCACGTTTAATTTTCACGGAGAATAAAATCTCCTTTCCTTTGTTTTACATGATCATATTTCATGGGATTTGTCGCACGAGTCTTTCCTTGGCAATTTGAAACTTCAAATCTTTTACAAAATGAGGTGCCTTTATGCTTTGACGTGAACTGGCATTGGTACGGTGTTTTAGGTGATCGAATAGGTTAGCATGACAATTGAAGGTAGCTAGTTTTGTGGCTTTGTCCAACCATTTAATTTGTTCCATAAGGCCATTATGGCACATGTTACTGATTGATAGATGTAATTTGTTACCTAGAATTAGTGCTCACACTTCCTTAGGGTGTAAGTTGTTGCCCCAACACCGTACGTAAGGTTATCGATCGATACTATGCCCCTTGACGATGAGCAAAGAGCACGTTAACCCTTGGCGACATCATTGTTAGGCTTTACAAGAATCATCGTATGAGATTTGTTGCATTACATACAAACATACTTTAAAGTAGATTAGGGTATGCAAAGAGACCATCGATTAGCAAATTAAACCAATTTTTAAATTGAAAATTGATTACTTGCAACAAAGGGGTATTATTAGTGAGACATATAAAAATCAATTTTTTTTTTTGCAAGTAATCGATTACAGAGGTAGCACAATATTATCGGTAAGCCCTTCTTTCGGATTGATTAAACAAAAACCATATGTACTAATAAAAATTGGTTTTTTTTTTTTGTTGATTCATATTGTATTCATTCAAATTGCACGAATTTAATCAAACATGCAATCGTCTCACATAAATATATTTTCTTGATCAATGTAACTAGTGTCAAGATACCAAATTGAATAAAATGGACATTTATAGAAATGATAACATTAAGATATTAACAAACAATTATTGCAAAAAAAAAAATCTTTATTTTTTTTGTTTGTAAATAATATTCTGAGCATTTATATATAATAGCTCGGAGCAAATCTAATTCTTATTCGCCGTATAACATATGATAATCTTTTTTTTTTGAAGGAACATATGATAATAATTTCAACAAAAGCCGGATATTGTATTTATTTTACTAAATATATACAAACAATTTTTCTAAATAATTCGTTACATTGTATTGATTTGTTATATTATATTCGATAATTTTATACAGGAGATAGAGTTATTAAGACGTAAACAAATCTACATTTAGGAAAGACAACAAGAATAAGTACTATTGTGTTTGGCCTTCCACATAAATTGAGGTTTAATTTTGTAATAGGTAATAAAAATGAGAAGGCAACATATCATGGCTATATATATGAAAGATTCATTTGTCTGATCATTAGATAAGCTAACTTTTCTTATACTTATTCCAACACAAACATGATACATGTTGGTCATATAGTTGAGATTATGTTATTTGTAGATTCCTCATATCTAATGAAAATGGAACTTCAAACACACTGAAGTACATAGTTAAGTTGTATCTTAAGGAATCAAAATATGTGAAGACAATATTGATTAAGTAATCACTTGGTCGTCTCATGTAGTCCTGTTTGGCTATCAAACCGTTTAACTGGAACTCTAATTGGTGAAAAAATATATATACGAGTTAGAGATTAGCGTTTTTGGTTAGAGAATTAATTACATACATACCTTTTTGTTTGGAGGATTTAATATGAGTGTTGATTTGAAAAATAATTGCGTAGAGATGTTTGATAATCATTACGAGTATCTATATGATTGCTAAAAAAATTGTAAAATGAAATTAATTATTCTATTTATGTATGATTTTTTTGTGTTTAAAGTCTGATTATTAAAATGACAAAAGAATTATTCATCTACCTAAACTATAAAAAAAAAGTTATCCACCCTAACATTTATCTTTCTAAAAGCTAAATTTTAGACTTCAAAACTCTTTTCAAAAACTCTTTCTTGACTCACAATCTCTCATAAAACATATAAAACCTTGGAGGTAGTTAAAACTCTAAGAAAGCTTCAAACCTCTCTTACCCCTCAAAACTCTTCTTATTTAGTTATTTGATAACTTTTGACATGCAAAAGGATTTAACATTGGACGATAGATTGATTGACACGGTCACCCTACATGATATTCCAAGTCAAGTACAATGTTGTACGATTTTGCTTAAGTAGCAACTTGCAAACATATTCTAGAGCAACAATGTCAAAATGTAAATGTGCATGTACATTGTACATACATGCATGCATAGTAATTCAAAGCATTGGAACTGGGTACTCAGAGTAGGTAAAGACCCGGTCATGGTTGAACTGGATTTGGTACCGGTCCTAAAATAACTACTCGGTTAATATCAAGATCGGAAATGGTATTGGACAAATATTTAGTACCTAGTGGATACCCAGTTGCAACGGTACCAGTACTAGGTACCCGAAACTGGATCCAATTTTGGTGGGCACCTGGTACTCCATGCGATATTTCACATATATTTTTTTATCTGATTTTTATGTTTTTCGATATTAGACATATAAATGATACAATCCAAATTTGGAATGTTATATTTGATATTGGATTTTTTTTCCAAAATAAATAAGATATTTAAGTATTAAACTATGTTAAATATAACAAGTACAATTGGGTACTTGGGACCGGGTAATTTAGTACCCGGTACAACGAGGATCGGTTCCAAATCAGAATACCGGGACCGATTTCAGGTTTGGATAATATGAATAGGGTCACCCTAATCAAGGGGCGGGTGTCTACCGTCTACATTTCCTTTTAGCTCTTGAACCACTACGTACTGTAATCACCCCCCAACCCACAGGCCCACGCACACAAAGTAAAGGAGCACTTTTTTTATTGGACTTGGGCTTATGGCTTATTTGACATGTTTTTTCTAGGCCTTTAAAGGCTAAACCCAATATGATCCTTTTTGTTGAAGATGAGCCAATCAGCCAATGAGGCGTTTGGGTTATTTTGGGTGTAATTCTATACTCCTAGTTATGAGGCGTTTGGGTTATTTTGGGTGTAATTCTATACTCCTAGTTAGGAATTTAGGATGGTTATGTAGTTTTAAGGAAAGTTTTGATCAAATGATGGTAAAATCATCAAAATAATTCAAAATTTGATTGTTATATTCAAAACAATTCACACCTTAATTGATTGAGCATAATCTTGGTTCTCAACAAATTTGCTGAAAAATGGTTCATGAAAGCGGTAATAAGGGGTACAATTCTTCAAGTATGGTATCTGCAAAGACATTCCAAGCTTAAAAGAAAATGCAAGGATTTTAGTTTTAGCAAATTTTAGCAGCAACCATACTTGCAATTTCCTCGTTGCCGTAAAATCACTTCATCATTATGAACATTCATCCTATTTCAAATAGTTACTATTGATTCGTCTTGGAAAGAAAAAATGATCGCAATTAACTCTCAAACTCTAAAACTTCACTTCAAATGTTCCATATACATATGCGCCAACCAACATTATAAGTATTTCCTCGTAGAATTATTGAAGTATGGCATTAGTCATCTGTATCTTCAAAAAATTCTCGCTACAAGGTACATTTGACATCCGTAATGAGTAATTACAACAATTATGTTTATAGCTTTTACTTTCAAGAATAATCTCTCTACAACAACTTGATTAAACAACAAACCTTTACAACTATGACCTACAATGGACTCACCCTTGTCCATGGCTTGACCAAGCTAAAATAGCTTACTTCTACTCTTTCTCCTATATTTGGCCGGGCTAGGGAAGCCTCATTTGATCACGCATTAATTATCCTTTTGAAACTAACACCGCTTGATGCAAAAGACAATTGCCTTCAGCTCTACAAACCTTAAAACAATTTCATTGATATCGTTATCAAACATAGCTGGAGAAAGACATTAATGCAAACAACATTGGATTTCTTCTATTTATTACTATATTTGCACACATAACACTCACCTCCCTCTAATCATATAACATAAAGAGAAATTATCCCCGCTTCAAGACCTAAAATAATCATAGATCACCACAGACTCGTTAATGCGAACGACATTTGATTTCATCTCCACACCCAACCTCTAAAAACCTCATGAACCCTCAAACTTGGGTTTTAATAATTTGAGCCCAAAACTCAAATTCCCAAAAATACAATCATAAACCACCCAACATTTCGTTTATTTTAACCGCCCAACTCCTTCACACACTCTCTTTTCTCTCTCCTCCTCCTCTTTGTTGCCGTTCACTCTTCTTTCAAACTCTTCGATTTTCGCTTTCATCTTCAAAGATCGTCGTTTATCCTCAACATTCTACTTCAATACTACGATGAATTGTTCAAGTAATCTTCTTTACTTTTTACTTTGATTTCTATAATTTCTTCAATTTATTGTTGTTTTTGCTGATTTTCGCCATTTTTAGGGTTTTATAATGGTTCGCTATTTTCACTTCTCTGTTTTTCGATTTTTTTTCCGATGTAAATCGCAGTTTCCGGTGAAGTACCGGAAGAACCAGTTGTTTCGAAGAAATCTGGACTTCTTTTTGAGAAGCGACTCATCGAACGTCACATTTCGGTATTTTCGCTTTTTTCTAGGGTTTTTATTTTATTTCATTTTCAAAATTTTATCGTTGGTTTATTGTTGTGGAGTTTAATTTGAGTTCAAATGTAATGAAAATATGATAGATTTTGAAGGAAATATTGTTTTTTGTTTGATGCAATTAGTTTAGTGTTCTGGAAAGTGTAATTTTGAAAGTTTGATTGGAAATTATATTGAATTGGATGTTGTTATGTGACGAATGTATTTGGTGGTTTATGTGAAGGATTATGGAAAATGTCCAGTTACGGGCGAACCTCTGACGTTGGATGATGTTGTCGCAGTTAAAGCTGGAAAGGTATTTGCTTTGATTTTCTGTTTTCAAGTCATTTTGGTTTGTAATCAGCGGCGGATATTTATGTTGAATGCTTGGCTTTGCAGATTGTGAAACCTAGGCCGGTGCAGGCAGCTAGTATTCCTGGAATGATTGGCATGTTCCAAAATGTATGTATCTAGGTTGTTTAGGCTAATTGTTGTTTGTTGTTATTGTCGTTGTTTGGTGATTTATAAATCTATCATCAAGGAATGTTGTTGAGTTGACAATTGAAGATCCAATGGTTTTGTTTGCTGGAGTCCTGTTACCTTGTTAGTAGTGCTTTGTCACTTAGAAAAGGAATGACAAATCTTTATGCAACGTTTCTTAAGTTTTTTATGTGTGTTTCATTGACAAGTGATATGAGCTAATGAATTTTTAGTTTCATCAAATCTCACTCTCATTTTTAAAAGGCGAGAGGCGCACAAAAGCGCAAAAGGGCTGTGAGCCTTGCGCCTAGGTGCGCTTCAAAAAATAAAAAAATTGAAGAAAAATAACCCCAGAAAACCCTAGAGGCACGCCTCAGCTGCGCCTAGACGCACCTTTGAGGCCCCCATGCGACTGTGCATTCTGAAGCCCCAATTCTGGCGCCTTGGTGCGCTTTGCACCTAGGAGCACGCTTTTAAAACTAAGATCTCACTTGCAATTTGTGAAGATGAGATTCCGTGGAATAATTTTACATTTTGTTTTATCAAATATCTCTAATTGGTTATTAATTACTTAAAATATGACTTATTGATCCCCAAGTATCAAAAAGCTCGCTTAGGCACATGTCCACTTAGGTGCTAGAGTTTGTGCTTCTATATTGCAAGAAGTGATCGATGAAATGTACACATGTTGCTTTTGTGAGTGACTGTATCTCAATCCCTTTGGTTGTTTCTAGGGATAAAGTATAAATTCAATCAAAAACTTTTTTTTCACTAAATTTGAAATGATGTAGTTTGTATGCATCAATCTCGAGTGAAAGCCCCTATTGTTGTTGCATCTAGGATTATCACTTTCAAATTTCTACTTTAATTGTTAAGCCCACAATTTAGAGAAATCCTAAATTTTAGTTGGGGTGAAATATCTTGGATATGGGATTTCGTGAGTCGTTACGAATGATCATTTCAAAAATTAGGAGCTTATATTTTAACTTTATAATATCAAAATTTGCAAGAGGGTGGTTGATCTTGGTGCAAGGATATATGGTTTGAGGAGAATTTGGTGCTTAAATAAGTATAATTGTGGGAAAGGATATATGTAGGCGACTTTTGCAATTTCTCGTATTGATTGTTGTGTACCCGGTCAAACTATTTGGGATCGAGTCTTTGTTGTTTTGTGATTTGGTGACGAATGATTATTTCAAAAATTATTGTTATTTGTACTAGGAATTTATATGTTAACTTTATAATTTCAAAGTTTTCAAGAGGGTGGTTTATTGTGGTGCAAGGTTATTGGGTTTGAGAACAGTTTGGTAGTAAAAAAAGAAGAATTGTGGGAAAGGATATATGTGGGCGAATAGTGCAATTTTTATTATAGTTTAATGTGTGCCAAGTCAAATTAGATTAGTTGGGACTGAGACTTTGTTGTTGTATAGTGTGAATGCTTTGAGGGTGGAAATGAAGTAGAGAACTAAATACATTAGTGGGGAAGTGAAGAGAAAAAAGGGAATGAGTAATAACTTTAGTCAAATTCACTTGATCCCTATTTGCTTGACCAATCAAAAGTGAATTTTTGTGAGTTACTTAGACATGGATGACATGGGTTGATGACCACATGCGGTATATTTTGATTTAAATAGCCAACCTCACTTGTCAAACCTATGCTTTAGTTGATTATTTTTGGGTTTGAACAAAACACATTCATTTGTTAATTGTCTGGATGGATGCAAAGGAACATTTTTAAGCGAGGAAGTCGAAGTGATAATGTTTGAAATGAAGTTTTTTTTAGAGTAGTGTTAAGGTTGTAAATAATCAATTGGGTATTAAGGAAACATTATTTAAGATGTCACTCACAAGATTGGAAAGCAACAATGCTGGAATGTTGGGTTTTTAGGGATTTTGTAAGCTTATAAACTTAAGATAGCTTGGATGGATGAGAGTAAAAAATAATATGAATAGTCTATTTACAGAGAAGCCTTCCACAGTACACTAGATTGTGGTGTCTTGGAAAAACATAGCGTAGTGAAAGTGGTTAGCGTTTTCATGGAGCTGGACCTTGTTTGTTGGGACTAATGCTAATGCTTTGGCTGTTGTTACTAAACATGGCCCTATGCCTTATGACTACTGTGTCACCCCTTCATAAATTAGTATGAAAATGCCTCTTAATTTTTAAGAGTTTGAAACACACCCTATGCTCCAATGAGATTGATCTCTCTTTACACATGCTTTGTTGGGCTCTTTAGCAAAATTCAACCCCCATTGATATTATGTGCACACAATTTTTGTCACCTATTTATATTTTATTTTATTTATGCGGCTACCACTTGCTTGTCATGGTACCATAGTAAGGATCGCTTCCACTACGATAAAAAATCCCTCCTGTTTTTGATACACTCTATTTAATGCCTAGCATTTTAAATTTATGGTTCTATAAAAACTCTTCGACTAAAATAGTTGATCAAAATTGTTATTAGCTTTCTTTTTTTCTTGAACCCTTCATAGACCTTTGCCACGTGGGTTGTTTGTGTTGACACAAAAAGTTTAGAGTGAAACCTTATAATTATAATCTATTTGCCAAAGAGTTTGTGTTACTAGGATTCTTAGATTAGACTGGTTCTTGTACTCACTCCATCATTGGAACAACAATTTTTTAGGGTTGAGTAGAAATGCATATGTTGAGGTGGATTTGCAGGAACACTTTTGAGGGACTAAATTAGAAATGTTGATACTAAAAAAAGTTGGAGTTGTCGTTATTGAGATCATATATGAGACTTTCAGCTACATTTCTTTGAGCATGTGGACTAAAGATCAAGAGATGCACAGGTTAAAAGGATAGATGGTTGAATTAACAAGAATTTTAGTAGAGGTTGGGGTGACCAAAGATGACTGTAATGAAATGAGTTCAAAATGATATGGCATTGTTGTTCTTACAACCTTATTTGGCTTTGGATAGGAATGAATGGAGTAGAATGATTTCTGTGATTGACTATATGGACTAAAATTTAATTTTGGCATCGACCCCATCTTTTAGTGATTGGGGCTTTGGTTTTTTGATGATGTTGATGATCAACGATTTTCTCATGTTTTGGAAAAAAATTACTAAAATATGCATTTTGAATTTTTTTTGGTAAATTCTTGGTAAATCCTTGTTAAATGGATTGATGGTTGAGTTAACAAGAATCTCAGTAGAGGTAGGGGGAGACCAAGGATGACTTTAATGAAAGGAGTTCAAAAGGATATGACATGGTTGGTTTTACAATCTTATTTGGCTTTGGTTAGGAATGAATGGAGTAGAATAATTTGTGTGATTGGCTTTGGTTCATGATGCCGACCCCATCTTTTAGTGATTGAGGCTTTGTTTTTGATGATGATGATCAACAATTTCTCATGTTTTGGAAAAATTTACTAAAATAAGCATTTTGAATTGCAAAAACGTAACTAGTTTTTTTTAGGTAAATCCTTGGTAAATTAAAAAAAAAAAAATATTAGTGATAGAATTAGTTATAAGAAGTAGAAGTTAGTTTATGGAACATTTGTTTTGCAGGTTTTTTCATTTCTTTTCTTTTTCCCCTAGGTTATCATGCGTATTTGTCAAAGGATTGTGTTTGGAAACCTTCACTTTAGTTTGCCTCAGGTTGCATTGAAGACACTCCTCATGTTTCTTTTGAGGCTAAACATATAAAATTGTTGTTTTTAAGGTAACATTTGTGAATTTGTCTGTGTAATTGTTGTGGAGGAACCAGTGAGTCAGTTACAGGTGGGAGTGATTGATGCAGATTGTAGTGATGCCAATAGCTAAGCAAGTGGGGTTGGGCTTATGTATCTGAATTTATTGATGTCTGAACTGAGAGTTGGATGTTGCTTTCTTTTCAAGTGTTGGACGAAACGAGCTGTTAAATTTATTTGGGAAGTATTTACATCATAAAGATATATTGGAACCCTTGAAATAAAAATAGTGATGTGATTGTATACTCAATATTTTGAAAGGCTTTAGCTGTCATCAAATTAGCTGTTCTGCTTAAATGGAAAAAAGTGCATGGCCCTAGGTCGCCGCTTTTGTGTGTCATGTTCATGCATCGTATATCTTATACTACATAACAAATTGGTTATGGATTTATTTTTCTTTACTTTAAAATTTACCTCATTTATCTCCTTCCTTTGGAAAGAAAGAAAGAGGGAAAAAAGAGCTCAATGGTTGGTTGATAGGCTGACGGAGTTGATAGTTTCTACTGTACTAGCAGATTAGTCACTTGAAATTGTCGATCACTATTTTTTAATTGAGCCATGAAACAATTTGAAACTGATCATGTCTCATGTTTTAACTGTGAAACGAGTTTTGTTGTCTCTTATATAAACTTATTGAAACTGATTTTCATAACTGTGAGATGGATTTGGCTGCTCATTTTTTATACTCTTTAGGTAATATATTAAACATAATCTGTTTATGTTTTGACTTTTGAAATGTACTTGGCAATCTTATATATCAATTTATTTTCACCATTTTTGTGTAGTGATGTGAATTTGCAATTTCTCTTATTATTCATGTCTAGCCTGCTCCTAATTATTTTGGGACTAATGCTATTGCTGTTGAAATGAATTTGGTGGCCTAGGTATACAGAACTAGGCTTATATTATGGATTGAAAATGTAGTGTGATATTTTATCTAATCAATACTCTTGTGGCTGTATGAGCGAAGATGCCATGTAATTATCTATTTAAAATCACAATGTGACATTGTTCAACAGTTTTTTAGCCCGGCATGTTGCCACATGTCCATGTCCACTATTATAATATGTTGCCAAAAGTGTTTTGTAGTCCGACATGGGTTTTTTCATGTAATATTAGATTTGAGCTCTCTTTATTTATTTACTTTTAAATTTTGGACTCTATGATTTGATTGTAAGATAGCAAGACAACATGCCAAACAGTGTTTCTTAATCATTGTGCTAACCATGAGCAAAAACTGTTGAATAATTATGATGAAATGAAAAGAATGAATTTGCCAATCCATGCTGGATGGTTACGAAGCATGATAAACGCTTGCCAGATATTATGCCTTGCAACATTGCAGCTGTGAATCTGTGTTTGTGAAACACACAAGCAACTTTTAGCTGCAGGATTGTGTTTTGATGGACACACCCATATGTAGGTCACTTTTCTGGATTTACCTTTGATATGATATGTTCACCCCTAGCATGTGATACACAGGTTCCCATAACTGCTATAAAAATCTTGTGTGTGCAACATATATTAAGTCGTGTTCGTTAAACTACATTTTCTGCAATTTTCGTGTGATTTTTGGACATAGGCTTTCTGATTTTCTGTGTTCACAATGTTCATCTTTTCAACTTGTGTTAGTATTGGAATTACTGTAAAGCTTAGGGGGAAGAAAAAGCACTGTATGCAGCTTACTCTACAGTTCTAAAGGTGAATTATAGTTGCAAATTGAAGGTATAAAACATCTGGTGGACAAGTTTATATCACCCGTTTAGTCCTTTTTGAGGTCCTTTCTTTCATTATTAAACATCAGGACTTGATATACTGCCTTTTCATCCTGATTTCTTTTAAAACTTTATGGGCTACAAGTCTTTTACCGTTTTATCAGTTGTGCCAATTTTCATTGTTCTAAAGTTCCTACGGAGCTTTTATAGTTTTATATGCTACTGTTTGCTTCATTACTTATCCAAAATGTTTGTTTTTGAACTTGTCTAATGTGTAATGTGTTGGCATCTGATAATAGTTCTGTTTCAATTCAGGAATGGGATAGTTTGATGCTCTCCAATTTTGCTTTGGAGCAACAATTACATACTGCTAGGCAAGAACTGAGCCATGCACTCTATCAGGTACCGAATTGTTCTTCCTCTATCGATCATTTTTGTTTGTTGGTTGGACTGAAATCTTCTACTCCTGGTTCTGGAGCAACAATCGTGGATTCATGGCATCATTTGTGGCATGAAAGCTTGTTATACGTTATTCATTTATAGTGATCCCAATTGCGTAGATATCATGTAGCTATTTTTTTTTGATAGAATTTCCTTCTTAACATTGTAAGTACATTTTTATGATTTGAGTTGAAGTGCATGCCAGGCATCATTTCTGCTTATTCTGATATAATGATTGATGTAAGGTCTTAAGGGTCATTGATACCAAGAAATGTTCCAGTGCTTTGAGGTTAGGTTGCTTTAGCACTAAGTACAGCTCAAGTCCAATGCTGTAAAGCAGTAATGTATTCTGTTGATTAACTAGACTTGGTTTCCAGAATATGGGACGATAGGATGAGGGTTTCAGCTATCTTTTTCTTTTGATTGGTATACTGCTGATCTTCCATCATACACATGTCTTCTGCACTGATTAATGGCTCTTTCTGTCCTTCATGAGTTAAATTTTTGAAAGAAATGGCTGACAATGACGATGATTGCTCTATCTGCAGCATGATGCAGCATGCCGTGTAATTGCAAGACTAAAGAAGGAACGTGATGAGGCAAGGTCATTATTAGCTCAAGCTGAAAGGCCTATACCGATGTCAGGAGCAGCAGGCAATGCAGCACATGCACCTGCTATTAGCAATGGAAAAAGAGGTGATTGTTTCTTTTTTAATGTGTTTATATTTATCAAATTGGATTTTTGAACTGATTGTGTGGGTTGCAGGTGCCGAGGAAGAGGATCATGGCCACGGAAAAAGAGCCCGTGCTGGAATTTCTAATGATATTATTGCTGAGCTGACGGATTGTAACTTGGAACTTTCACAACAGCGTAAAAAGAGAACGGTATGGTTTGTAAGAGTATAGGTGGTTTAATTTGAGCTGTGTGGGATTGCTTTTTTCTTTTCATGAGATTGCACTCTCTTCTTTCATTCAACTTGGAACTTTTAGGGATCAACTGTCTTGAAGCAGAAGCTTAAAGATCTTTAGTGTTCTGTTAAATGTCTGCTGTCTTACTTATATGGTTTGAGTTTCAGATACCTTCAACCTTGGCTCCTATTGAAGATTTGGAACGATATACCCAGATATCTAGTTATCCCCTTCACAAGACCAATAAACCTGGCATTCTATCTGTTGATATCCATTTCTCTAAGGTATGTAACAGTGAGTACAGTCTATTTTTATTCATTGTATTTGTTGCTGCAAGGCTTACAATTTACATTTTATAGCCAACATTAATAGTCATTTGTGTTCTATATCATACGATTATAATAAATCTTCTTTTTTCAGTATTTCTAAAAACTGAATCTGATGGGTATATGTATGTTTTTCAAGGATATCATTGCAACTGGAGGTATAGACACAAATGCTGTTGTCTTTGATCGACCTTCTGGACAAATAGTATCTACGCTAAGTGGTCACTCAAAGAAGGTATTTCATATGTTTGCTTTGCATTGTGAATATGATATGGGTTCTTTTTAATACCTCATTGATTGAGACATTGACTTCCTTTTGGCAGGTTACGAGCATCAAGATCGTTCCACAGGAGGAAAGTTTAGTCATAACTGGATCTGCAGACAAGGTATTCTTGTCCTTGAAGTTGTCTTGGTCATTATTGTAATGCATGTCAATTTAGTGGTGCAGAGTCATTTTGCCGTACAACCTTATGCAAGATATTGTGGTCAATGTATTTTCTTTTTTTTGCCATTACTCAGAAGCCATTGTTTGGTATTTTTGTGTTAAAACATTAACATGGTGTGGTGCCTTTCATTTTGTTGTTTTTTGCTCTTTTGGCATGGTTAAGATTCATTGCTTATCATTTAATGGAGAGTAAGGCTATTTTCAGTTTGTTTAATTTGGTTTGAGTTTCGAACTACACTTTTATTTTAGTTATAAACTTCTTTATCGAATGAAATATCGTTATTTTCACATTATTGTGTAGTTTCCATCTACGTAATTTTAACATTTTTTTTTCACAATAGAATATGATTAACGTTTGTATAATAAGATCAACAATGTAGCGCAAGTAGGTTACAAATAAGATTTTAACATAGCCTATGTAGGTTGAATATATTGGCTAGAATGCCTACTTCCTATGCCCTTTCTGCCGTGGGGCAATTATTGTTGATTATTGAAAGGTTTTCCTGCCTTGTGATATGAATTAAAGGGATGACTATTTTTTGGGAAGAATGTTTGTGATAGGCAACTATGGAAGCTTATGCATTAAGCTAAGCTTTCCAGGAGTTCAAGTCCCTTTTCTTTCTCGAAGTGTGCCCTTTTGGTCTTTATGATTGTATTATTTGACCAAACATTTAACATTTCACATAGATATGTGTCAGTAAAGATAGGTTGTCTGTATGTTGCTATATAGTGTTTAAAATAAGAGTTTTTCCACTTTTCATTTGATTTATCTTAATAAGAGTTTTTCCACTTTTCATTTGATTTATCTTATCTGACCTATCTCAAGAGTAGGAACCCATTACATGTGTTGAAGATATTACAATATCTTGTAATTGTTTATTTATATTTCTTCTAAAAAAATTGTCTGGGTTGACTTTTTTATTTTTCATGCTAATTCTTGTTTCTTGAAATGTCGGCGTTGTCGAACAGACTGTAAGATTATGGCAAGGGTCTGAAGATGGGAATTACGGTTGCAGGCATGTTCTAAAAGATCATACAGCAGAGGTAATGTTTTTTTTTTCCCTGCCCTTGTTTATTTCTGTTTCTTATCTTATTTTGCTAAACTAAAGACTTGCTTTTGATTGGTTGACTGGGTTTATAATGCAAGACATATAGTGCCGAATGATTTATGGCCACCAAGTTACAATTGCTTGGCTTTTAGAGTATAAAATTTTTGTTGCAAGTCCCAAAGTGCCACACAAAATGAAAATGTGCTGCTATTTATTATGTGTAACAGGTGCAAGCTGTTACTGTTCATGCAACAAACAAATACTTTGTTACTGCCTCCCTTGATAATTCATGGTGTTTTTACGATCTTGCAAGTGGCCTCTGTCTCTCACAGGTTTTTGTCTACCAGCTTTGAATATTACTTTGTTCTGCTACAATTATAGATGTTTGAATGAATTAGGGATATATTACATCTGTCAGCTTAGTTGTGCCATTTCTTAATATTGAATAGGTAACAGACTCTTCAAGTTCTGAGGGGTATACATCTGCTGCATTTCATCCTGATGGTCTTATCCTTGGGGCAGGAACAACCGATTCTATTGTCAAGATTTGGGATGTGAAAACTCAGGTAGAGAGGAGGCCTGGTATCTATATGTATACTTGGATTTTGCCGACCATGTCCTCTTTTCTGGCTCCCTGCTTTTATGATTAATTTATGCGTTTATTGTTTTGGCAGAGCAACGTTGCGAAGTTTGATGGGCATACAGGTCCTGTTACAGCCATGTCTTTCTCAGAAAATGGATACTTCCTTGCGGTAATATTCTTTTTTTCTGAAACCTGGCTCTTATTGTTGACACGACTGTTCTGATCTAATTTGTCTTTGGAATTTGTCAGACTGCAGCTCATGATGGTGTAAAGCTTTGGGATTTACGTAAATTGAAGAATTTCCGGTCTTTCCCTTCTCCTGACCAAGACACACCAACCAATTATGGTATTCTTTAATCTTCCCTCTTCCTCCAGCTATGGAATACCATGGATTATTGCTTTCTCCTTTTCCCTGGTGCTGTGGTGTGGTCCATATCCCCCATATCCATGCCTACCTTGGGAAATGTTTGAGTAAAACACACTACAAGACAAATAGACAATATTAATGTAACAAGAGAATGTACTGAAAAAGTGTTGTTACATTTGTAATATACTGTAATCATACTGATTGATTTGAATATTTGATTGTTCTTCAGTTGATTTTGACCACAGCGGGAGTTACCTTACCGTTGCCAGTTCAGATATAAGGTTAGTTTCATCTTGGAATACTTGTTTATTGTAATTTCTTATGTAGCTTGTTTGGTACGTGGAAATGAGTCTATGGAATGTGTCATTACATCTTATTTCATGTGGACTGGGGATGGCCAGCACCATATTAAAACTGCAACTTTGTGTGTAATTAGAATTGCTGTTGGTTTCTTATACTGCAAGCTTTTGTTTCTGCAGAGTGTACCAAGTAGCAAGTGTCAAGTCAGAATGGAATTGTGTCAAGACTCTACCTGATTTGTCTGGCACAGGTGTCGTATGCTTGATTGCTGATTAATTTCGTTCTGCTATGTTCTTTGTATCTTATCCTTGGTGTTTTCATGTTGGACTTTGCTCATGTAAAATCACCTAATTACAAGGCCTTCGATTTCAGGAAAAGCAACTTGTGCAAAATTTGGTCCAGATGCAAAATACATTGTTGTTGGATCACTGGACCGAAACCTTAGAATATTTGGCTTGCCTGGGGAAGATGGTGCTCAAGAATCTTAAGAAGCTGAGGAAGTGGAAGTGGGATGCCATGCCACGCTATCAGTTGTGGCTACTTACAGTTTTGGGATTAAAGCGGGATTACCCTCAGTCTAAGGAACCAGAGCCATATGTCCAATGCTTTCCTTGTGGTGCTCGAAAGTTCAAATTGGTAGTTTGCTTAACCAATAGTGTTTTGCAGTTTGTGTTAATTGCCTGTAAAAGCAGTAGCGCTCTCAATGTTCTTGTAATTCTAAAAGTCAGTATAGTGTACTTGATAACCTGAGATATCAGAATCTTTGTTGCATATTGCGATGAATTTTGAGCTCAGTGTTTAGGAAAGCAGTTTGTATTAGTTTGACATCAGTTCTCTCTCCCCTCATGGATGTCGACTTCAAATCTTAGTTATTTATATTTTGGTGGGGTTTTTGTCGATTGCCTGTTTACTTTGACCTGTGGTAGCTCACTGACCAAAACAACTAATAATTTGAAGCGGTATATAACACCTTTAAATTTTAAAGGCCATCTGATCAGTTATCATTAGTTGTGAAGAGCAATAGACAAAGACTGTTGCTGGTCACATTAGTAGTTTTTAGGGTGAAAGGGTGGAAGATTACAGGGAGAGGATTTAATAAGGCTGAATTCTAGTGGATTATGGCAACAAAGCCTCCTTGACACCTCAACCAAGTATAGCAAGTAAAGTGCTCCTGATACTGCAACCATTTGTCATTTTTTAATAAATAATCACTTTGAGTCAGGCTCAACAGAATCAGAACAATTTTTTTTCCTTGTTAAAGTGGGGGTTAACTAGATGTGGCTGTGTCAACTGTTTTGAGAATTATTATTCACTGTTTCTTGAGATTATAGGATTTCGGAAAAAAAGTTTCCTACAAATTTTTGGGGTTCCATGTGAAAAAATATGAACCTAGGTGAGGCAATTTGGGGGTGAAAAGGTCATAAGAGGGATTATGACAAGTTTTAAACAGTTTTTGAAAGAGGCTATGTTTCCTTTCTCTGGAAATGACATAAGAGGGATGGTAACATGTCTTTAAAGGCTGAAACTGATTATGGAGAGTGTTGTGGTGGTTCATAGTACTTGATAAAAAAAATAAGGCAAAAATTTGGTGGAGCTCGGTGCAGCCCCTCCAGACGTTTCAAATGGAGGCTATTATTCACTTTTTTTGAGGTTTCGGGTCCCTGAGAAAAAGTTGCCAAAAACTTTTCCGGGTACTTGTATGGTAAAGCTATGAACCTAAACCAGTCGATTTGGGGTGAAAAAGCTATAACAGAGATGATAACAAGTTTTTAGACGGTTCTCGAAAAAGATAGTTTTTCCTTCTTAGAAAAAGGTCACAAGAGAGATGAGGTCTTTAGGAGCCGAAACCGATCGTGAGGAGTTTTGTGATAGCCCATAGACAGAGCCTGTGGCCCGGTGTGGCCCGGTGCAGCCTCTCCAGAGGTTTCGACCAAAGGCTATTAATGAACTTTGTATGAAGTTCTTCAAAGGTTATGGGAGAGTCACGAGCAAATTGTAATTCAAGCATCTATATTGAACTCACATGCATCAAATGAGAGGTAGGGAAAACAAGACTGGGGTTGAAATTTTAAACGCATCCCGAAGTAGCAGGTGCCATAGTGAATATTAAGCCGTCCTGAATCCAGATTGAAACTACATTTTGATACTGTTATTTGTTGTTTTTGAAAGCCAGTTAAAATCATTACTTCATGAGGTTTTGCATAATGAAATGGTGTATATGAAGTGGTTATGTTAAATACGCTTCATTGCAAAATGCTGACAGTGTGAAGCATTCTATAGAGGGGCTCGCTGTTTCAGTAAATTTACATTAGTCACCACAATGCTCTGTACATTAGTCAAGACACCAAGTTGATTTTACATCAAGCTAATTTTTTGAGCTTGTTGGTTTTTGAGTTGGATTCATAACACCATGCAATTTGAGAAGAATCAACCAGAATTAGACGCGTAACTTTTACATAAAAAGTTGGCTTATATCACCAGTCCACTATGACCATCCCAGACTCAAGAGCATACTAGCATATGGTAGCTTTGCTAGTTTGCTATTGGGATCAGCTCCAGGTTATCTTACTCAAGGTTTGTAGCTCTCTTCACCAGCCAAGGCAGCAAGCAACTCAACGACTTTGCCTCGGTAGCTGTTTCAACAGCTTGATGAGCTCATAAGTCTTGGTGTCTCTACCAGAATATAGACAAAGTTCCAGAGGATTCAGATCATCCTGAGATACATGGACAAAAATGCATATCATGAGGTATATAACATGCTCTATGCCCAAGAAAATACTTTATGTAGTATTACAATAATAATAAAAAAAAAGGTAGCTTATATACCCTTGTCCCATAATACTTGCTACATTTTAATATGGGAATTCCAAATTACTTGCTACATTAAATGTTTTGGTAAGCGGGATTTACATATATTTTTACCTTCTAGCCCTCATTTTTTCACCTATTTAATCTCACTTTACCCTTTTATCTCTCACTCAACTACCGCCCCTATTCCCATTTTGGTCCATCTCTCAATCAATCAATCACAGCCTTAATCCCAAAAAATTGGGGTTGGTCCATCTCTCAATGTACCAAGGAATTTGCAAATGAGGTAATTAGAAAAAAAGTCATAGAAAAGAAATGCAAAGCTTGATGGCTTGAGCACTCCAAATGCCGAAGTGTAAATGTGAGTGTGCGAGAGACACAAAGCATACATGCTTTCAAGCCTAGTGTTTCTCTCAACCGATAGCCTGGTAGGTTTGAACCTTTACAGGCACATTGAGTCAGTAACGGCCTTGAGAAGTATCCACACCAAGGCTAACAACGTTAAATTGTTATATTTTAAGGAAAATAAACATCGAAGAAGCCAAGCAATATATGATAACCATCATATAAATAATAAGCAGCTTTTAGAAAGGTGTAAATTTTTTAGGGGAATGGCCCTCAAATGAATAAGATTAGTTTGATAACACTAAATACCATTATACCAATTCATCACCTGATAAAGAACTTTACTGATAGATATAAACATACGAAGTAACTTTCAGATGAGTTTGATGACACTAAAATGCACTCAAATATGCAGAAAAAGAATGTTACTGTACCCTTTCAAGGCATTAGAAACTTACCTTGTTCTTAAGTGCCTTATCTGCCCCTTTCATTAGGAGGAGCCTCACAACATCTGTTCTTCGTGCTTGGACAGCAAGATGTAGTGGAGTCCACCCATCCTGGAAATGATATTAGAAAATGCATTGTCAATCAATACTTCCAGAGCTTGCATGATAAACAAGTCCTCAATAAAAAACAATGGTGATTCATACATTATCCTGGAGGTTGATATCAACATCGTGCAGCAACAACGTTTTAATAGTTTGGCTTGATGCGGTCTGAACAGCATAATGCATCAATGTTGCCCCATCCTTGCACAAAATTATTCAAATAAAACATGCAAGACATCAGGATACCGCAATCTGATTCATGCTAGATCACATAATCTTTTGCACAAGAAAAAGGGAAATACATCACTAGACAATAACCACGAGAAAATAATATCAACTCATCAAATCATATCAAAACCATAAAAAAACAATTCACAATGATTTAAGTCTGAAGCTCACATTTGAATTTGTTTTTACAGAAGCCAATTTGTACTAAATGACCTATTGACCTATGCCTATTCTTCAGCTCAAAAAATCATATCAAAACCCTAAGAAAAAACAAATCACAACGATAAAAGTCTGGAACTCACATTTGAGTTTGTTTTTATAGAAGCCAATTTGTACAAACTGGTAACGACTTATGCCTACTATTCATGCTAAGGGTGGGGGGACAACCATTTAACAATCATCCAACAGTTGAGGAAAAATACTCTGCAGTGAATCAATCATAGATCCTGGTATAAAAAACAAAAAGGGTCTCCTAATCAGAGCTTCACATTCCAAAATCTTAAATGATCTGAACAGAGCTGCTTAAGCTTGCATAAAAAATTTGCTCTACCGCAAAGGTCCAAATACAATTGTTCAATTTTACAGGGCCAAATACAAGATTTGAAGATTCTGATCACATTGGCATGACCCTCATGGAGTAAGCCAATGTGATCAGAATCTCCAACACTGTCTTGTTTGTTTAACGTAAAATAAACCACTGATTGAAACAGAAAACAATCTAATTGCCAAGCATATTGTGGATTGTGAAATGATGATAGGTAATTCTTGCAAAACTTCGTGCCTAATTTAGTTCATGACATGTATCTCAAGTATCTTCAACCTGTACCTAAACCTTTACTTTGGCTCCTTATTGCATCTTCTAAAGCTGAAATGGCTATACAGCATGGTAGGCTTATATACTAGTCAAGATGTCCACAATATAGCTTCAGCAATTTCAATCAAAATTCAACATTATGACATGACTAACTGAATCCAAAAGTTTCTAAGCATCAACACTTTCAAGGAAAAACCAACATTATGGCATGAAAAACTGAACCCAAAAACTACTAAGCATCAAGAATGAGAACAGCACTACATTTTTCCCATCAACAGAATAATAGAAACTTTCCTCTGACCTTATCACGAACAAATGGGTCAGCTGACTCTTTCAACAGATAATCTGTAACAGCCTGCTTTTTAGAAGTTATTGCTTTATGAAGAGCAGTTAAACCATTCTGGAAAAGGATAATTCACCAACAAAACAAAAGCATTTCACAAGGTCAGGAGAGGTGAAATGCACCACACATGAAAGCAAGATAGTAACGAAGATTGAAACAACATAACATCAGTTACACAAACCTCATCAAAAGCATTGACATCAACACCAAAATTCAACAAATTGTTCATAAGGTAAAATTCTCCAGATGCAGCAAGAGTATGCAGAGGCAACCACTGTTGCTGCAAAACCAGAATGCACAAGAGGCTAACATTGGTGAGATTGTGAGAATTAACAAATCATCCATAGTCACCATTATTATAAAGGTCATAGAATCAAAGAAGCATCGACTCTTAGGCCAAGTTTATGTTTGTTGGATTTGGTTTCCAATACAAGAATTTGTCATCAAAGTGGACAACAAGAGTAAAAAAACAAACTTACAGAAGTGGCAGTTGCAAGTTTTGGTTTCTTCGCATTCATTAGGGTCTTCTCCTCCTTTGTGAACAAACTTTGACGTCCTTTTGTAAAATGTATGAAATAAAACAAAAAAATTAAATAAAATTAATTATGATGAACTTTAGAATTTTGTAAGTTTACGCTTATATAAAGACCTAGTAGTTCGATTAACCACAACCTAGTGTTAACTTTCATAAACCATCCATCCAAGTATGACAAGCCATAGGTACATAATGTTATATTATTCAATGGAACAATTTCTAGTAATTTTCCAAATACAATGTAATTTTTATGGCTTGTGAATTACAGCAAAAACATAGAAATTATTCTACTTAAAAAACTCCATCCCGCGAATTTTGGATTTCAAAGAACCAAACAATGCAACACATGTAATCAATCAATCAAAGCCTTAATCCCACTAAGTGGGTTCGGCTATATGGACCAAAACAATACACAACACATATGCAACTAATAAGATTAAACAATTTCTACACACAAGACAATCAAAGCTATGATTTCACAAACAACAACAACAACAAATCCTTACTCCCAAAACAATTCAGGGTCGACTAGACATGAATCAATAACCGAAGTCGCAAAACCTATCATTTCACAAAAAAAAAAAAAAAAAATTACCATCAGATTTCTCAGCAGGTTGATAATTCCCACTATTAAAAAACTCAGCAATATCATCCAACCCACGACCATAAACTGCCCATCTAGGATTCTTGGGTTGAATTCTCGAACTCCCACCAAAATTAACACTCTCTTCTTCACCCTTTACACCATCATCAACATTTCCACTGTTTTTAGCAGGTAATTGAGGTGGGTTATCCAAAACAAGAGGTTTCAATTGACCCAATTTTTTTTCTTTAAACCTCAAATATTCCTCCATATTTACAGCTGTAATCTTCCTCTTCTCAATCTTCTGTCCAAACTCCATTTCTTGCGCAATTTTACGCCTTTCTTTCTTTGTCAAATTGATTTCATCCAATACTTTGTTCCAT
Source organism: Suaeda aralocaspica (assembly GCA_016808085.1). Taxonomy (NCBI): domain Eukaryota; kingdom Viridiplantae; phylum Streptophyta; class Magnoliopsida; order Caryophyllales; family Amaranthaceae; genus Suaeda; species Suaeda aralocaspica. The sequence continues at coordinate 719,772 of PYUH01000049.1, forward strand.
TCTTCTGGGATTAAATTCTGTGGTTCGATTTCTTGGACTGGTGGTTTTTGTCCAATATTGATCTTTGAAGAAATTTGGTTGTGGGTTATTACTTGTTCATGAAATGGGTTTTCAAATACGCCGTCTTCGAAAACTAGACAGTCTCCAATCACCTGTTCTTCTTCTTCCTCATCATAATTGTAGTCATCATATTGGTTGAAATTCGAGGAGTTGTTTATGAAGGCATGGCAGCGGAGATGGGAGGAGAGTTTGTGGAAGTTGTAATTTAGTGATGAGGAGTAAGTGATGGTGGATGATGATGAATGTGGAGAGGTTAAGGAAGGAGGAAATAGTAGAGAAGGAGGGAAGAGAGTGAGAGTGTTCGGCATTTGAAAACTTTGTGGAGTTGCTAATGTAATGACTTTGGTGTTGTTGCTACTTAGTAGAGAAGGAATTTCACTATTTTTGAAGATTTCGGAAAAAAAAAATTCCGAAAATCTTACATGGTACCCTTTTGGTCAAAATAGGAACTCTAAGCAGCTAATTGAGGTTAAAATGGATAATAAGGTTCTAGAAGAGCGGAAAAGTTATTGTTCACTTCTTCTCAAATATCTCGGAAAGAAACATATTATGATTTATAAGAGGCTGAATTTGAACGTAGGGAGTCTAGTGGTACTCTGAACATATATTTAAAAAAAATAATAAAAAATAAAAAAATAAACGACAAAGCCCGAGACAACCCTTTGTAAGCCAAAAATAGAGGCTATAAATGATTCACAGTTTTTGTAGATTTCAGAGTCCATAAAAAAACTTTCAAAAATTTTACACAATCACCCTATGGACAAAGTAGGAACCCCAAGAAGCTAACCAAGGTTGAAAAGGTCATTAGATGGCCTAGGAGAGCGAAAAAACTATTGTTCACTTCTTTTGTAATATCTCGAAAAGAGAAAATGATAGTAACTTTTTTGAGGCTGAAAGTGATCACTGGGTGCCTCATGGTCACGCAAAACACTTGATAAAAAAGAAATAGTGCAAACATGATTGAGTTCAAGACAGTCTTCCGAAGGTCAAAAATAAAGACTATAATTCATAGTTTTCAAAAATTTCGAGGTCCTAGAAACAATTCATTGTTTTGTAGGTTTCGAAAAAAAAATTTTGAAAATTTTACACGTTCAAAAGGAATCTTGAGCAGCTAATTGGGGTTGAAAAGGCCATTAGATGGTTCCATGAGAGTGAAAAAGTTATTTTTCACTTCTTCCAAAATATCTCGAACGCAGGGTTGATAATAGGTTTTTACAGGCCGAAATTGATCGTGGGGGATTCCTGTAGTGACTTTGAGCACATGTTAAATATACAGAGTGAAATCAAGACGGAGCTCAGGTTAGCCTTTCAAAAGCCAAACAAAAAGGCTATAATTCACAGTTTGTGTAGATTCCGATGTTCCGAAAAAAAATTCAAAAATTTTACACGGTGATCCTATGGTCAAAAGTGGAATTCTGAACAGCTAATTGAGGTTCACAAGGCCATAAGGAGGTACTGAGAGAGCGAAAAATACTATTAATATCTTTAAAAGAGGGATCATGACCTATAACTCACTGTTTTCAAAGGTTTTGAGGTCCTGAAAAAAAAAAAAAACAGCCAAAAAGTTTACACGGTATCCCTACGTTAAAAAGAAAGTCATAAAACAGCTTTTCGAGGTTCCAAAAATTATAAGAAGGTCTCATGAGATAAAAAAAAATAGTGTGCTCTTTTCGAAAATCCTTAAAAGAATGAGTATAACAAGTTTTACGGGCTAATATCTAGTGTGGGCCACCCCAAGTTAACATGATAAAGGGACGGAATGTGTTTAGCACGTTGTGGCGCGATAGAAAACCTTATTAATTTAATTTTTTTTTGAAAACAACAATCTTTAAAATTTGAAAAACGTAGTTAAATACAGTTTTTATTTATTATTTATTATTATTATTTGTTTTTTTTTGTTAAGGAGCCGCCAAAACAGAAAAAAATGACCGTAGAATCTCTTGAAATCGGGAGAAAAATCAATCCCTCGCTCCATTAACCCAAAGCCCAAACCTCCGATCAAAAGAGTTATTAACATAGTCAGCCCAAAAAAATAAAACCCTAACTCCACCAATAAGTCAAAAACCCTCTAATCTCCTCTCTTCTCACCATTTTCAATTCCCCAAACTGTAATCACAAAACCCTAGGAGAGAGAAAATCCTCTGCTCACAATGAAGCAAATCCTCTCCTCCGACTCCATGGACATCCCTCAAGGAATCGACCTAAAAGTCAACGCTAAAATAATAACAGTAACAGGTCCTCGAGGAACCCTAACACGAAACTTCAAACACCTAAACCTGGATTTCCAGATTATAACTGATGAAGATGGTAACAAGAAGCTTCAAATTGACTCATGGTTTGGTAGTCGCAAAACATCTGCTGCAATTCGAACTGCAATTAGCCATGTTCAGAACTTAATCAATGGTGTTACTTTAGGTTTTCGTCATAAGATGAGGATGGTGTATGCGCATTTTCCGATTAATGCTAGTATTGGTGGTTCTAATAATAGTATTGAGATTCGTAATTTTCTTGGTGAAAAAAGGGTAATTTGTTGAATTTTTATTTTTTATTTTTTTCGTGGATTGATTAAGTGATGCGTTTTGGTTTTGATTTTGTGTTGTGGATTGATTAAGGGATGCGTTTTGTTTTTGATTGAGGTTTTTATTAGGAGAATTAATTAATTACTTAATGATTTTATTATGCTGAAACAAATTAGATTAATGTGGATGATTAATTAATGAATTTAATGATTTGCGGATGATTTTTGTATTTAAATGAATGTGATTAGTTCCTTAATTTAAGAACCGTACTGAACTGAAAGTTTTTATTATTATTAAGGAATACGATTAATGAAAGAGATGAACTGAACTAAACTGATTTTAAGGTGTGAAATAAAAAGGCGCTTGGTCTGATTTTATTAATTCTGCTATTGTAATTAATATAATATCAAACGATAGAATTTTGAGACTGGTATTTATTAAACTCTGTTATTGAATTCAAGTTGTACCATTAAGTATTGTTTGTGTTTGTTTAATTAGTTATGGTTAATTAATTATGCAATGTGTTTAGGTTCGTAAAGTGGACATGCTTGATGGAGTGAGCATCCTTAGATCAGAGAAGGTAAAGGATGAACTCATCCTCGACGGAAATGATATCGAGCTTGTATCAAGATCTGCAGCGTTGATCAATCAGAAATGCCATGTTAAAAACAAGGACATCAGAAAGTTTCTTGACGGAATTTACGTCAGCGAGAAGGGGAGGATTCTTGATGAAGAGTAAAGTAGTTAACTATTCTAGTTGCTCATTTTGTCATTCTTTTCTAGGTTTTACTTGTTTTTTTTTATTGTAAGGAACAGCAGAGGAAAATTTATGTGGATGAAAATTTACGTGGATGATTACATGGAATAATCAATTTTGACATAGAATGATCAATTTTTGGTTCATATACTTGACCCAAGGCTTTGATTGATTATCTTTATTTACCAAACATTGTTTTAGACGATGCATTGTTGCTTATTTGCCAAACATTAGGGTTCATATTTTGGGCAATTGCATATTTTTCGGCAATATCACAACATTGGAATTGTTATCGTGAAGATCCGTTCGTTTAATTACTTTATAATTATATAAAATGATTACTAGGACATAAATGGCAAAAGTTTTGGCTATATCAAATGATCTATTTTGTCAATTTTAAGGTGTAGTACACGTTTGTCAATGCCTAAAACAGTTGATTTAAAATATTTAAATATTCTATGTTTGTCAATCTTAAAAAACAAAAGCAAGAACTAATTTCAGGATCAATATTTAAAATATAGGATATGCATAAGTACACACTTTGGTGCAGAAGAGAGCTTAAATCCCTACAATAATCACTCGCTGCAAATCCACAGCCTATTCCAGGGAGACATAACTATCTGTGAGAAATTAAACTATTGCTGACCAACATAGAATGAAGTTCTAGTTTTGTCTTCCCTTGCACCTAAATCAAAAGACCTAGCTCAAGGTACAAGGTTCTTTACACAGCCGGGGTATATAGAAACAAATAAGATACATTGTTGTACAACACTACAAAATATATACACCCAAAAAATAGATTCATAATTTTTAACTAATAATTGCCGATCCCCCCAACAATTATTTTTCAACACCTCTAGTACTCCACAAATATATTGGGCTGAATCTTGTCCGCTTCACCATCACTTGAATATCAAGTATTGTATCGAGATGAATGCATGAAGCCCCACAGCTGCAGAAAAATTGTATAAGAGGAACCAAGAGTGAAGATTGGGAAATAATTCAGTGTTTAAAATTTAGAGCTCCTGCATGAGAACTTTTGTACAGAGCAGATATACCAATCCAGCATAGCAGGAATGATTCTTCTCATTACAGCTCCGTTTATTTTGGAGGAAAACTTTTTCAGGAAATCAATTTTCTTTTGTGTGTTCTAGTAAGGAGTGGAAATAAAATTTACCTAGGCCCTGTTCTCCTCGTTTATTTTTACTTATTTTCAGTAAAAATAAATTCAGTTCAGCAAAAATAAATTCAGATCAGCAAAAATAAGTTCAGTTCCGCAAAAATCAGTTTCAATCCTTAATAAATTAATGATTTCAGTAAAAATAAGTTCAGTTCAGCAAAAATAAGTTCAGATAAGTAAAAATAAGTTCAGATCAGCAAAAATAAGTTGAGAAGAACAAGGCTTTAGTTTGTTTTGGACCTTTTGGTAATGGGTGGTAATCAATTTTCTCAAGGATGGATTGTTTTGGACCTTTCGGTAATGGGTGGTAATCAATTTTATCAAGGATGGATAAGTTTCTTTAAAAAAAAAATATAATAAAATTTAAGAAAAAAAAAACATTTTCTTTTTATAAAGGAGGTATATCCCACATTTTCCTTCCCACTCCTTACTCTTCTAGTCCTCTCCTTACATCTTTCTCCCCTTTTTCTTTTCAATTATATTTTTCTCCTAAATCTAACAAGGCAAACGAAGAAAATTTTCTTTTACAAATGTGTTATACGTAGAAAATTAATTTTCCATGAAAAGTCCTTTCCATCAAAACAAATGGAACCTAAGGCCCAATCTAACATATTATCTTATCCTTAACACAGATCAAAGGAGCGAAATACAATGTTTTTGACAATTGAAGCCTTAGAGATACAGAATAAAATACAATACCTCAACATTTTTCAATTCAAACTCTGGATCATATGACAAACATGTGTTCCCAAAAGTCTGGCAAGGCCCACTACTTCCAATCAATCTGATCGGGAAAAGGGAAAAAATCTATTTAAGTAAAAGGACTTTAATAGAAATCAAATCACCAGGTTTCTCAATAAAGAACTTACAAGTCTTCATCCAACGACAAGGCAAAATTGCCTCCTCCCCCAAATGCCAGTGAGTCGTTCAAACACATATAAAAGTATCGATTGACACCTATAATAGCATGCCAAAATTTGTCATAAGCACTCACAATTAACAACTTTTTATAACCTTTAACAAGACAATATGAGGTATTGGCAAATGGAAAGGATAGGTATTGAGAAGCAGTCAAGATGTTTTCACAATTAATCATTGATATTCACATTAACGCTTACATAAGCGTTTGCCATTCAAGCTTCAGAGTACTGGTGATTTTTGAAGGAAACCAAAAAACACACACAAAAAAAAAAAAAAAAAAAAAAAAAAAAAAAAAAAAAAAAAAAAAAAAAAAAAAAAAA
>PYUH01000049.1:726108-767119 GCA_016808085.1 Suaeda aralocaspica
AAAAAAAAAAAAAAAAAAAAAAAAAAAAAACAACAACAACAAAAAAAAACAAAAAGAAAAACACATAGCAGGTAAATCAAATTGAGAGAGATGAATTACATCACTATACCGGTCAAATTAAATTGTGGAGAGAGACATGAGTCACATCACTATAGCAGCCAGATCAAATATTAACTAATTACATGGTTTTAGAATTGGTTTCCTAGACTCCTAGCACTTGTGGATCAGCAGTTTTGCAAGTCTATCACATATTTGAAGTAATTTTATGACAGTCAGCTATTCAAGCCTCCATTTCCCATATTGTATGCACAGCAACACCAAACTCTTGCACACCAACAATAGCTTCAAAATTTGGGGTCAGCTAGACATGAATCAATAAGAAGAGTCACAAGTCGTCTACAAAAATCCTCTCCCTCCATTCTTCCCAATTTGACAACTATTCTCCTAGGCCCTAATAACCTCATATCGCCATCTCATCCAAGTTTGCTAAGGACTTCCTTTACCTTTCTGTCGCACATCACTTCATCTTTTTGCCACTGCTCAAACCTTCTTTCGAATGCATTAGCTATTCTACATCTTATATGCCTAAACCATTTTAGACAATTTTTTCCTCTTCTTAACCTCAATAGATGCACCCCCTATCTTCTTCTAATAACCGCATTTCTTATTTATCCTTTTTTGTAAGTCCACACAACAAACTAGGGGCGGATCAAGAGTTGTAGCACCATGTGGCAAGTGCTACAACTCTTTTTTCTTAAATAATCAGCTTCCAATTTAATTAGCGACCGAATTTTGCGAAAAAAAAAAGAAGCTAAATCATTTTGCGACCAAAAAAATCCTCTTTCTAGCAGAGATGGCCAGAGCCAAAAAGATACATGCAGGACTTTGTAACAGTTACTAGCGAGAATGAATGCTCCCAGGTAGCAGCAATAAATATTAGAAATCTCCTGCCCAGTTCAGTATTATGTTGGAAAATCCCCTTTGAGATTCTCATGAAGAGAAAGCCAAATTTGGGAATGCTCAATATGCCACAAATTCAAAAACAAAGGGATCGAGAATGGTCAAAGATATCAGGGGCAAGGAATTTCAGTAAATAGAATGAACCTCCATTAATGGAGTCCCAAGTTCAATACAGTTTAATATAGAAAGGTAGAGAGAAAGAACTTTACTTCAGAAATTATTAAAATATGTTAAATGAGCTCAAAGAACTTAATTACAGAAATAACTAAATAAGAGCGTTAATATAGGTAAGCCGTAAGCCACCACTATAACTAAATAACAAATTAAAGAAATGAAGGTAAGAGTTTGTTACATTCAAAACTTCTTTTACCAAGCTCATAACAATATAAAAGAAGTTGTTATTCTTTACATAACCTGATCATAGTGAGAGAACCAGGCTCCATTAGCAAAACACTTATTTTCTACTAGCAACTGAAATTATTGAATTCTCTTTTTAATTGTAAATTAGTAATATGTGATTGATGTGAGTTAGTATAAAAATATTTGTGATTGTGTGAATTGAGACTTTGATTGCACTATGTGACTCTATAAGAAGAGGGAAGTAATTGAGACTAACGTGATTAACTTTAACATAGGTTGATTTTTATCAGAGTCACTGTATTAACTTTAATGTAGGTTTGATTTGTAAGTTTATATTGTTTAGCCGAATCAATTTAATGCAAAATTTGATCGATCCGAACTTTGATTTGTTGAAATTATAAGTTTCACAATGCTACACCTAATTAAAATTTCTAGACCCGCCCCTGCAACTAGCATAGCATACTCAACTCTAACACATTCATCTTATGGAGGCTAGAATAATCCAAAGCAAAACATTTGGTCCCATATAGCAGCCCCTAATAGCTGTATGATAGATTCTTTTTTCTTCAATTTATAGAGTATACCACTATCAGAAATAAACGTGAAAGTTTCCTTCCATTACAACCAGATTTTGATCAATAGGCAACATCCTCGTCGACCACCATTCTTTTGAATAATAGTTCCCAAATATCGAAAGAAACTAAAATAAATTATAATAAAAGAAAAAAAATATTCTTTCCACCCAAACTGAACAAACTTGTTGTGCTCCTTATCTTTCTAAATTCCATTGACTTTTGCTACAATTCTAAGTTACTAATTTACTATGAACCCTTTTCATCTCATCAATCCAAAGAAAAAGGAACCATCCTATGACAATTCCAATTGCTTCTATTTAGATTTATATGTCATGCTAAATAAGGCCTCAACAGCTCAACCTTAAGATAGATAAAGGACAGTTCTGCAAAATTGAAGTTTTAAATACCATTAAGTTCTAGTTTTCTATAATGAAAGAATTTCTTTTCAAACATAATAAAATCTCAATTACATTTACTTTTCTTACAAGAATTTCGAAGGAGCAGTTAGCTTCTAGGTATTTCCCATAAAGGGATGTATCGCCCTAGCCTCAATCCAAAAAAGACTCCAGTTTTCAAGCTGATCCATGTATGCACCAAGGAGTGGATTTAAGCAATAATGTAAAAGAAAAAATGTCAAGCAATTCCATCAGGAACCATAAATCTCCATAATACAAGTATCTCACTACTCTGTTTCCCTTGCTAGTATATCAAACTGTTATTTCTTTGGTCACCTTTCTACAAGTATCTCGAGAAGGGAAACAATACATGAAAAAAGCAATTGAAAAATTGGGTTTAATCAATGAGACTTAGCTTCCTAATAAACATCATTTTGAGTCTATAACAGCCCAAGCAGATAGCTACCAAGATGCTCTACAAAAGTATGAATATTCTTTCGGAAGAAATCAACCCTACCTATCCAATCCTAGTTTGATGAAAGGCCATAACATAGTTTGCCACCAGATCACTCATAAGCAAGGAGTAGGAAAGTGCAATGTCGATATATATAACCCTCACTCAAATTACCATCCTGATTCCTAATTCAGATTTGGTTCCAATGAAAAATGTTATTGTCATCATGAAGTAAGTGAACACTACCAGTTACAGTTTCAAACTTTCAATAGTTTATCTGTACAGAAATTGCATCATCTAAGAACTTATTTATGTGCACAAAATTTATATATATATATATTTTTTTTTTTTATTAAAGCAATTTTATATTTTTTGTAAGGCTGCCAACATGGGTCATACCACAGGATCTTCTCAGGTTATTTCTAGCATTTGCAAACACATTCTACCAAACATCTCAATAGATAGCATCACTTAAACATAACAAAGGTGAATACTTTACCTGTTGGTCTAAACAGCCTTGGTTTGCCAAATTTAGTAGTGAAAACAAAACTTTGGGTCGTTCCCTGTAACAAACACAATTAAGTCCAAAATAAATATGGTATATGAAATCGTAGAGTCATAGACAAACAATGAGAATGGAGATGGGCTGGGTTAGCATTTGATAAAGTGAAATCTCGTAACTAATAGGAAAACCATTTTTGGCTGTAAATTAAACTTTTGTTGAAAGAAGAAAAAAGAAGAGAGCAAAAAAACAAACGTAAACAATGATGAACTCAACTCACTTGATATTTCCTCTTTGGAGAAGGTTTAAGAGGACAATCGAGAAGCCCACCAAATACAGAACCCTTTTTATCTCCAGCAATCTGGAAGATCAACAGCATTTTCTATAAGTCCTAAACTATCAATTTGTTGAAATTTACATCTCAGGTATGTCAAACTTACCAATAAGCTAGGGCCAGAAAGATCAGCACTCTTTCGAATAAGAGTACGAAGTGATATACCATGTTTCAAAGTACTGCCCTTCAGTTAAAGAAATGAAATGAAACTATGACAAAATTAGTGAAAAGCAATGAATTGATTGGTAAAGACCACTTAGGATTATAGTAGAAAAAGCAGTTACCTATAAAGCAATACCCATTGACATCCTTTCACAATGTTAGGAATGGATTCCTGAAGAAATTCGTATAATTCTACTGAAATAAATGAAGAATCCTCTGTCAGATTAGGCATCAATTTACAAGGGCTCTGGGGTGCAAACTCATCCTCAAAGATCATTGATTCACTAGTACTTCTATCAGAAACAGGACTATAGGTATCATGACAAGGCACAGTTGATTCACTAATCTCATCTCTTGAATCATCTACTGCTAGACAATCCATGTTTTGACTTTGCCAAGAACGACTATTGCTTCTCCATCTAGTAGGAGAAGATTGCAATGCTTTCAAATCACCTTGATTCTTTTCATCAGTTTCTGGAGGATGGATGTAACTAAATAACGAAGACAAAGATTTTGCTCCCTTGGAGTACGAATTGGCCTGTACTTACCCAAAAGTTACATTATAAGTACAAAGATGAAGAAGTCAATAACACAAAAACGGAAGAGCTCGATAAGTAAATAATTAAAAGTTACATAATTACTACTTCAAAACAGGGTGTTGCAAGTAAAAGCTCATGGAAGTAGTGTATGGAATGTATATTCTTTACTTGAGATAAGGATTTACAGTGATTGTGGAATCGGCTTGACACTATGATAAGTTGATAACTTTTGAAACTTAACATATTGTTTAGGTAGGAGGAAACGGTGAAAAAAGTAGGGAAAAGTTCCCTTTATTTGGATAAGGGATTGAGGGAAGAAGACGGAGAGATCCATTTTCCTACCTTAAATAGACACCATCTCTCCCAAACTCAAAGATTTGGAGGGAAAATACACGCCCTATTCCTCCTCCCTTTCTTTATCCTCAGCTTACTTTTCTTTCCTTCCTTTTCTTTCCCTCCAATAACGCTATCCAAAAAAAACCGTATAACTTATTGATGGATCGACAACCGATGAAATTGAAACGGATCTTAGATAGAACAAGCAATGTCCCCAAAATAATAGTCATAGGTACAACCCCCAGCAGCTATACAAATTACTTGATAGTAATACAAGAGTCACCAACTCATGATCTAACCAGCAGGAATCCAGCTTCGACATCGGTCAGTATAAACTACCAATTCAATACGCTTTGCCAAAATTTAGTTCAATTCCGCAACGAAATTGCTACTTACAAAGAATGTGAGCATACTTAGGCAATTAACCATAGAACTCAAAATCTACATTTTCTTTAAAAACCAAATCCAGGCATTAAAAAAAACTCCAAATTCAATATGATCACGCAAAATCCAACTTCAATTGAACTAAATCAGCATCAACATTAACAATTACGTGATAATGAAGCATACTTTCCAACAAAAATCAGCTAAAATATCAAACAAACATCAACAAATTCCCTTTTTAAACCCTAAATTCATCGAAAATAATACGAAATTCAGCAACAAAATACCTACATTATACAGATCTCATCTCAACACTTCACAAAATCAAACAAACAAAAAAAAAACACCAAAAAATCAAATCATCAAAAAAATAAATAAGAATTAAAATACCTTGTTTAGATTACAAGGAGAATGAGAAGGAGAATCAGATAAAAGACGAGATAATTTCTCGGAAACTTTCTCCTTCAAAGCATACATAATTCTTCGATTGAATGAATGAATGAAAAAATAAAATTAATATTACAATGTAATTTAAAAAGGTTTGATGATCTTTTGAAAAAGAGGATAATTTTGACGTTTAGGGCTCAAAATTTGATCATCAAACCCTAAATTAAAAGAGGGAAAAAAAATGAAAGAAAAAAAAAAGAGAAAGAGAAGGTGAAGAGGAACACCTTCAAAGAAAGAAGGTAAACGTTATGTAGTCGGTGGAAAAGGAATTTTATGGCTAAAAGTGATTAGCAAAGATACTTTGCTTAAATATTTGATTTTATGTTTTTATTGTAATTAATTAATTGATTAAACTAGTGTTATACGGAGTATGTGATACTTTGAAGGAATAAAAACGAGTTGTTAGTTGGAAACATGAGTTAATGTCATTAATTAGAGGGAATTCACATTCTACTTGCAATTGTGACATTTGTTGTTGGCTATGACTAGGGATTTGCATAATTTGATTAAAATAAGAATTTGGACCGGATCATTTGTGACGGAAATAAAGTAAGTTTTTAGATACTAAAATTGAACATAATGTGTAAAAAAAAAACGGGTGAATATAAGATAGAGTGCAAAATAAAACCTCCGAAATGAATGATACAATTCACAATTTGTTATTTCGTGGTCCTAAAAATATATTGTTGAAAATTTACGTGATGTCCCTATGAACAAAAGTGGATTCCTGAGCAGGTTGTCAACGTTTGAAAGGTCATAAGATGGTCCAAGAAGAGGGAAAAACATTGGTGTGTCCTTTTTTGAAAATTCTCTAAAAGGAAGATAATAAGTATTTAGAAGATAGAATCGAGCGTGAAGCATCTTGTAGCCTCCTATGAAGCGTGGAAGTAATACATGAAAAAACAAGAAAAAGCCCGGGATAGCCCTTTGGAAGCTGAAAAACAAAGATCATAATCTATAGTTCTCTGAGGTCCTAGGAGAAAAAAAAAAGCCCAAAAATTTACTAGGTGGCCCTATGGTCAAAAGAAGACCCTCATACAGCTTGTTCGGGTTTGAAAGGGTGTAAAATAATCAAGTGAAAGTAAAAAGGCTAACTTTCCTTTTTTTTTAAAAAAAAATCAATAAAGAGAGAACTCCCCATGATCTATTTCGGCCTTCACAGACCTCTAATGACCCCTCTTATGGCTTCTTCCAGATATTGGAAAAACAGGTCTTCTGAGAATCGTCTAAAACCTTGTTCTCATCCCTCTTAAGGCCTTTTCAACCCAAATCTCTTGGTGTAGGGTCATATAATGACCATATGGGCACCCCGAAAATATTTGGGCATTTTTTTCCCGGGACCCGGAACTCCAAAAAACAGTGAATAATAACTTTTGTTTAGGCCACCAGGAGGGACCGTCCCCGGCCCCGTTATTTTTACGCCTAGCTTTTTTACTACGTGCTATGGGTCACCACAACACCCCCCACAACTGGTTTCGAGCCCTAAAGACCTCATATGATCCCTCTTATGACCCTTTCCAGACAGGGGAAGAAACAGTCTCATATGGAACCGTCTAAAACCTTGTTATAATCCCTCCTATGACCTTTTCACCCTGAATCCTTTGGTTTGGTTTCATATTTTCACCTTACGGGCACCCCGGTCAATTTCCAAGATTTTTTTTCCCGGGACCTTGGAACCACAAAAAACAGTGAATTATAATAGCCTTTGTTTCAGGCCTCCGAAGGGGTCGTCCCGAGACTCGTCATTTTTTCTCCCTACTTTTATACCACGTGCTATGGACCACCACATCACCCCCCATGATCGGTTTTAGCTCGTAAAGACCTCATATGATCCCTCTTTCACCTCTTCTAGAGAGGGGAAAAACAGTCTCATATGGCACCGACTAAGACCTTGTTATAATTTCTCATATGACCTTTTCACCCCAAATCTTTTGGTCTGGGTTGGCACCTCGATCAACTAGCGGTATTTTTTTTCGGGACCCCAAAACCCCAAAAAACAGTGAATAATAGCCTTTGTTTCATGCCTCTAGGGGGCCGTCCCGGGACCCGTTACTTTTTTGCCCTGTTTTTTTTACCACGTTCTATGGACCACCACAGCACTCCCCAAGATTGGTTTCGGCCCCTAAAGACCTCTTGTGATCCCTCTACTGATGATTTTCGACATCACAACTCTTAATCATGTTCACTCTCTTGTCACCTTTTGCGGCCTTTCATAAGACCCTGTTTTGCCTCTGCTAGGGGTGTGTGTACCATGAGCGTGGTTGAGAACAGGCAACCTCTTTTTGTATTATTTAATATTTTCCGACGCGAGGAAGGGGCGAGCTATTGGCGCAGGCATACTCTTTTCGCATCATGTGTTGTGTATTCTTGTCCTAGGATCTGATGAACGCATGCATGCACCCATCACAGTTGTAGACATGCCTCCACTAGAGTTTCCTCTGGCTTCGCCCTGCTCAAGCATAGTTCACCATCTTTCGGGTCTCAACAGGTATGCTCTCACTCGAACCCTTCTAAGAAGATCAAGGTCGGTTAGCGGTGCACCCACAAGGGGATCCCGCCAATGAGCTTCCTTGCGCCGTACGAGTTTACTGGATAAATATGTGGGAGAAATATAGGACAAAATAAGGTCGAAAACAAAAGGCTACACAGACGGCCTATTTACTTCAGCTAAAAATAGCTAAACTGAAGTGAGTGAACTGATTTTAAAAAATTAAAAAAATAACTGAACTGAATTAAATGAAACTGAACTGAATCGATTTCAAGTTGAAATAAACAGAGCCCGAATATACTAATTTTTGCACTTTGAAACAAAGAACCCCTTATGCCGTTGCGTGTATTCAATATTCAACCAAACACACAACAGAAACACAAAATACTGGTTACGTTGAAATTGAGATTCAAACCTCATTTTAAGTGCTAGTACTTTGGGTCAAAACTGTTCTGTTGTACACACTTTTCCTCCAACTCATAAAAATGAAATTTTTTGTCCTGTTTCATCCCACAACTTCCCCACCCTAAAGAATATCTCATTTACCAATATACGTTTTTGTTTTGACTATTTTAATCTACAGTAAAGTATGTCTGTATTATCTTCAATTTGGTATTTTAATCTTAAAAGTAGACAGCCTTAGTATTATAATTATAATGAAACCTTATTTAAGTTCTTCAAATAGTAAACTACTACTAGAATTTGACTGAAAAGGACCAAATCTTTGCTTATCAATTATAAAATGTTCAAATGTTCTCTTATTATAATACTACGTACTAGTTTTAGTAAAGTTGTCTAGCTAGATGCATGTACCATTATTATATGATATGGAGTTATGTACATATCACATATGGTGTGAAAGAAAGTGGTACGAAGTATACTTTACTTGACGAAGGCTACAAGCAAGTTATGTTGATTAAAATCCAAATGATAACACGCTATGCGGTTCATTGTCCCTTTTTTTTTTTTGGTGCTAGGGATCGAGCCACAAGGGCGGGGTGAGAATTGATCTCAGGATCTTTTGGAACCGGGAGGGAATCTTTTATCACTTGAGTTACCCCTCACTCTCGGTTTATTGTCATTTGTTAACGTCTTCATTATTGAATACCGAGTATTTGAGTACTGAGTCCAAATGTGCTGTCTTATAATTTATGTATCATTTGTGGTTTATTGATTGATTTTAGAACAAAAATTCATTATCTTTGAATTTTAAAACTAAAATTTAATATTGGGGCACAAATAGTGGGACAACATATTTTAACTCTTGAATACTAATGTAAGTTTGGGAAGTAAGGAGATTGAAATTTATTGAAATGAATTAAAATTCATTGGGGAAAAAAAATCTGATGAAGAGAACACGTCATAACATTTTTTTCACGTTATTTTATATCCATATCATCATTGAACCGTGATTTACATTTTATGAATTTATTATTTTAGCTTATTTAAAATGGATGAAAGGTGAAATTAGGGTTTAAAAAGGAGCATGTGTATCATACATATCGCACAATACTCATTTTACCCATAAGTAGTTATTAAATCAACAATGTATACTTTATATATCTGATTACCTATCATTTAACTTAGGTGCTCTAAATTTTCGGCCACTAAAACATATGTCAAATTTTATACGGAAAAAAAGGAGAATGGATCCTATGTCGTGCGTGGTATGTGCTACAAAATCAATAAATCAAATTTTGATAGGCTAAACCTATTATTCTTGTATACAAAGATTCACTTGATTCCCTCTTGACCGCCGCAGAAGATAACTTACACCATCCTTAAAAAACAACGATGAAAAAACCACATTTAGGAACAAAATCACACAAAACAAATTAAATTCAGTAGCTGAAATTACGAGTTTGTTATACTCTTCACAACAAAGCATGAAATGATTCACCACCTATTTTATGAAGGTCATATAATTACGAACTTCATCTTATTCAGTTCCAGTTTAATTCCAGCTAAATCTAACTTTAGTTCAATGCAGTTCAGTTAGATTCAACACAATTTTATTCTAATTTAGTTCAAACGCAAATCACTCGGCAATATTTCATCCTTTTGAGTGAGAGTCTCGGCATCTAAGGCCATTAAGATAGGCTTACATTAGAAGCATTGTGCATGAGTAGGTTGTAATTAAGGAATAGACAAGTACTCAATAAACAACGATGACCATTGTACTAAAGTTTTACTTATATAATCTCATTTGTTTAATTCAATAATAGTTTTTCTAATATTACTGGTGATAATGCTGTTAACTACGACAGTGCGTTACATAATGCACTGTTTTTAAGAGAGAGATACGCCTACGCCGCTCCTCTTCCTTTCTCTCTCTCATCTCAAAAGCTGTACTAAACTTAGACTACTATCATCCCCATAAAACTCACTACCCCCACAAATACCCATACTCTTTTTTTTTTTTTTTTTTTTTAAAAATTTTGCTTTTTCACCCCTCTTCTTCATCACCTTTCATATGAATAAAACACTACAATTTCTTCAATTTCAACCTAATTAAACATCAACCCACTTCCATTTTCAATCCATTCTCCATAACCCACTTCTCATTTTCCTCCAAAACTTCAAATTTATAAAAAAAAAAAAAAAAAAAAAAATTAAATTTAAAAAAAGAATGTTAAAAAATACATAAAAAAAAGAAAAAAAAAACACAATGACCAGTGTGAACNCCAAAACAACAACAACAACAAAAAAAATGAAGTGTTTTCCAAATATTCATCTTATAGTGTTAATGATAACAATTGTAAAACAAGTTCCAATTTCCAAATCTGCCCCTGACTACACAACACTAGTATACAAAGGTTGTGCCAAACAACCCTTATCAGATCCATCAGCATTAGCAACCCTCTTCTCTTCACTCCAACAACAATCCTCAAGATCCAAATTCTACAAAACTACCTCAGGTGGTGGGTCCCAGTCATCAATATCAGGCCTCTACCAATGTAGAGGCGACTTAAGTAATGCTGATTGTTTCAATTGTGTCTCTAAACTACCACAGCTCGCTGACCAGCTCTGCGGTAAAGTCGCTTCGGCTCGTATCCAACTATTAGGGTGCTACTTATTATACGAAGTTTCCGGGTTTTCTCAAATTTCAGGATTACAATTATTGTATAAGCAATGCAGTAGGCAGCAAGTAGCGGGTGCTGGGTTTGAGATGAAACGGGACAGCGCGCTTACGGTAATGGAAAATGGGATCAATGATAATGGGTTTTATACAACTGATTACCAATCTGTTTATGTGTTAGGACAGTGTCAAGGTGATTTAAGTGATAGTGATTGTGGACAGTGTGTTAAAACTGCTGTCCAAAAAGCTCAGGTTGAATGTGGGAGTTCGTTATCAGGTCAAGTGTTTCTCCACAAGTGTTTTGTTAGTTATAATTATAACGCTGGTGGTGTTCCTACCAAATCTTCTGCTTTTTCTTCAGGTGGATATTCCTCAGGTACTCCTTGTTTCTTTGTTTATTTTATTTATGTTTTGATTTCCGAAAATTTGATTAACCATAGCGTTAATTGAATTGACCGATAGGTAATATATTTAATGCTTATATACACGCGATTCTGGTAGGTGGATGGGTAGAGGACTAGAAGGGTATAATTTGAATTTGTTTGATTTGTTAAATAATTTTTGGGAATATGGTAAGATTTGGGTTAATAGTTAGTGTGAATGTGTGATTGAGTAGTTTAATATTCCTTGTGAAATGACATGATACTAGATTGAATAGGGAATTTAATTATTGATTGGATGTTCATTTTTTTTTTTTTTTGTGGTTGGGTGGACATTTTTAATCTATAAAACCTAAAATTTTGGGTTGTTTGTGATTTTTTTTTTTTAATTTTTTAAAATGGGTTTGATTTTTTATTACTTGTAGATGAGAAATGGCATTCAATAGGATGGATTTAGGTTCTTTTTTGCAATGCTTTTTGTGCAAGTTATCACTTTATCTTTTACTTTTGCCTTGTTTGCCACTTCACCTTTTAATGAGGATTGAGAAAGACTTATGTGTAGGCATGTGTGGAATTTAATGAAGTTATTCTATGGTTCATGTTTACTGAATTTGCTTCACTAAAACTAGCCCTTATGAGAAGCTAAAACTAGAAGAATTTTAGACCGCGAAAATTGTTGTTAGACATTTGATTTTGTTGTAAATTTCAAAACCCCTTACACTATGCTACGCGCATAACCGCATATATAGAATCATGAAAACGACTTAAGTGGCACCGAGGATTGGCAAACCTTTGTAGAGATATGGAGTAGAGAATGGTATAAATGCAATCAATTATCAACCCTCAGGGCCGCAGGGTCACTTGATCATTGGTCCAAGTTATATAAACACTTCATATGAGTTACGTATCTGGTGTCCACAATGTATTAGACATTGATTCACATCATACACACTCTATTATGTGCCCGATCCATACTCATGTCCGTGGTCATGTCCATGCAACCTAGGCCCGAACTAATTAAAAAAAAAATGTGTGTAATCTCATTGGTTTATAGGTTCGCCAATAATGATTGAGTATGGCAAAATCCAATGTTAATATGATTTGGGATGATTTGATGTAGGGGCAGGAAATACAGGGAAGACTGTTGCTATCATAGTAGGAGTGACAGCTGGTGTGGGATTCTTAATTATTTTGGTACTCTTTTTAAGAGGATTGAAGAAAAAAGATGATGGTATGTTGTTAAAATAAACACACAATTTTTAGAATCAAATTTGAATTTGGAAGTTTTATTTTATGTTTTGTATTGTATTGACAACATCTTCATGTTATTGATTCTCATTCTAAATAGCTGTAAATTTGTTGTTTTGTTATGCAGATTACTGAGAAAAAAACACAGGTGGTTGGACAAGGAAGAAAAACCAAAATTTTGTTTCTCAACAGAAAGGAAAGGGGGGTGTAATGAACATTTTTAACTAGGGTAACTTATTTTTGTTTGGTGGTAAATTTTATTAGGGCGAAAATTGTAAAAGTCCTTTTTGTAACTTATTCTAGGGAAAAAAAAAAAAAAACTTAATTATCCAGTATAAATGGTAAGAACAAAGGTTCATTCAGCCAATTAATACTGAAATTTTTTAGTCATTGTCATTTTAGAAGAAAAAAAAAAGGAAAAAAAAACGACATTTAGAATAAAAAAAAAAAAAAAAGTTTGGTTGTGTCTCCCTCACATGTACAATGCGCAAAGGCGCAAATGGGCAATGTGAGTATGTGACTATGTGATTGAGTTATTATTATTATTATTTATTATTATTTTTTCATTAATTTTTATCTACGTTGTAATAGCATGCTTTTATAATTGTAACTTATAATTTTAAAATTAACTAACCACTAATTGGCTTGACCTCTCCCTCATATATATTGCCGATTTGTCATTGCATATTTGCATGAGAGAGTTTGATTTAGTATCGATAAGCGTCCACTATTTTTGTAATTTATGTCATAAATTATTGATGTTATAATTATTGGAAAGTTTTAACTTTCAAACTAGATAATCACTGAGGACCTGTTTACCTCAACTAATAATAGTTGAACCGAACTGAATTGATTGGAGCTGAATTGAAGTGAAAGTTTTTGTTATGAAAGATTAATGAATAGCAAAATAGGAGAAGAGCTGACTGAACTGAATGGAGCTGAATTGAACGGATTTTAAGCTAAAGTAAACAGACCCTGACTTGCTTGATCCTCTCTCCTCAAATCTATACCCAACTTGCCATTGCATATGAGAGAATTTGTTACTTTGTATCTATTCTTGTAAGTGTCCACCTTTTTTGAATTTTCGTTACAATAATATACTTAAGTTATTGTAACGTTTTGACCTCTTTTATCTTGTTGTTTCTATTTCTTCTATAGGTTTGTAAATGGTCATTACATATGAGAGTTCTCCGTTTCTAATTAATTGCAATAATTGCATATTATTAGGTATAAAATATTCAATTGTTGCAAATAATTGGAAACGGAGATAGTAGTTTTGTAGACTCCCACCATTTTTAAAAATTTTTGTTACACATTTTCAACGTTACAATAGCAAGCTTTAATAATTGTAATGTAATAATGTTTTAACTTTCAAACTAATTAACCACTAACCGGCTTGGCCTCTCTCCTCACATGTATTGCCAATTTGACATTGCACATGAGAGATTTTATCATCTGTTTTTATAACTATCCACCTTTTAGTTAATTTTCGTTACAATAATGTAGTTTTGTAATTGTAACATTTTGACCTATTTTAACTTGTTGTTTTCTGTTTCTTCTCTAGCTTTACACATTTCTTTTCACATACTTTAATAATTATAAAATTTTGATTCTCTTCATAATATAATATAAGTCCCTTGGCTTGGCACTTTCCTCACATACTGTATCACCTGTGAATTTTTTTTCTTTATGGTGTGCTTCTAGTTAAATCGATAAATTAGGTTAAAAAAACAATAATCCTCTCTTCACATGATGATATTTAATAAAAGTAATAATATTACTAAAGCACTTATCATCTTTAAAATGTTGATTGTTTTTTATGAGTATTTTTAAAGGTTAATTGTTTTTTGGTGAGATTTTTAAAGCTCAATTTGAACACTTTTATACCGTGACCAATTGACAACTAGATCTTGAATTCAAAATAATAATTAGGATTTTAAAATAAAAAAAAAGGCACAAAAAAGGACATATGTTAGAGCGCATGATTTAAAAGTCGAAAATAATGCAAAAATAATTTGGCTTCATAAAATAAATGAATGCCCTTTTAAAGTAATTTTGGAGTATAATATTTCTCATGTTATGTTACTGTTAGTTGTTGGACCTCTCTAAGGTTGGTGCTTGGATGGTGGTTGGATGTTTGATAGTGGAATGCCTACTACCTTGCATATGCTTGATTGCTTCTTTGTCCTCTGATTTTATCTCATAGCTAGCTAAATAAAGAAAATCTACACACTTTTATCAAGGTTAAAGTGACTACTCCCTCCGTTCCTTGAAGATCATGTCAGTTGTGTTTTTTTTAACTATTTACAAGTGAAGAGATTCTTGTAAATAACTATTGATGTATAAGAAAAAATATAGTCATGTGGGGTCTTATTTGATTCGTGTTAATAAGTACATTATTAATATTCAATTGTTACAATTTTTATACATGTGTAACTAAATATGTAAACGTTATAAAACATGCATTGAGAAGTGTATGAATAGTAACAGATAGGATCTTCAAGGAACGGAAAAAGTATAAAAAATGGTTTGACTAAGTCTCAAAAGTACTTCACAAGCTCGAGACCAGAGGACTTAGGAATTTTCCCTCGCAAACTCATATTGCGATTTGCGTCTACTCTTTTGGTAAAATAACGATTGTTAGCCAAACAAGGTAACAACTAACAACTCCTTAAACTATGAGTCATGACTCATGAGTGTTAATGTGAAAGCTCGGTTAGTGTGATCTGCTGTCAACTCCAACCCATTTAGCTTGAAGCTTATTTTGATTCAATGCTAAACAAATCTCTTTGTACTTTTAGTCCAAAAGTCTTACCCAACCCAATTTGATTTTAGCCAGAGCCGTTTCAGAGGGATATAAAGAGTTCCACAATACAGGTCCCAATATACATAGGGCCTCCAAAATTTTGATTTTCTTATATATACCATTGCCTAAAATATATAATATCTAAATATCATTAATATAGGGGTGTAATTTGGCTTTTTATTTTTTAGAACATAGTTCCTAAATTTTTTTACCACGACCCTGATCTTAATAGCCTGAACAACCTTAAAACATTGTCCTTTTTGTGTGTGTATGTGTGTGTAAAGGGAGCAACAAGTTCAAGTGGTGAGTGATGAGTGGTGAGAATCGATTATAAAACATTGTCATGTTCGTGTTTTGATTAAAACATCAAAGAGACTAAAAATTGTACATAGTAGAAAAATTGGAAGATGGTGCTTGAATGCATACTGATTTAGGGTTAGTTGCTAAGATTCCCTTGAGGTTTGGTGGTCGTTGGTTTGCGTTAGATTGACCATGCATGAGTATGACTTGTTTTCTTTTTCACTCGAAGCATGTGACATTCCACTACTAAACGCATTTTCATACACACTTACGTTGCATATCAAAATTTTCAAGCGGACAAAATTTGACCTAAAAAAGCCATGACTTTGGTAGGTTGGGAGATTATCCATTTCTAGGAATAATAGAAAATAACATTGAATATATGAAAGTATGTTATTGATTTTTGTTTGAATTTTACTTCAAATTTGGAAGGTTACATTAATATTTGTGGCATTGAAGCTATATATTATTATGTCATAATCATGGTGTAGTTGTGGATCATGAGTCTCTCACACGACTATAGCTTATGGTAGTAGAGAAATATATGCATTAAAAGGTGTAATAAATTCCTTTGATAATTCTATTTGTGGGTTGCCCAAGGGAGTAAGAGGTGTATATTCTTTTATATCAATGAAAGTGATTTTTAAGAATGAAGAAAGATATGATATATGTGTAGTTATTGTCATATAGTTTATGGTGGTCCATGTTGTTTATCTATAAATTTAGTTGATTTTTGGTGATCTTGAGAATCATGACTAGCTCGTCCTTATAAATTAGTGGCTACTTTGATTTAATTTGTTTCCAATAGTAGACAAGGAGTAGTTGTGCGGTTGTGTCCATTTTCTCATCGAACAATAAGTAAGAAGTATAAGGACGGTTCAATTTGAGACCAAAATAAGCATTCATTAGTTTTGTTTGGTTCCAAGTTATTTCCGATAGATTATATATATGTCATGCACGTAGGTGGAGGCAAATAAGCATGTCGACAATGGTTTTGCGCAATTTTGAAAAGAACATTTCATTTTAACACAATTCAACAGTTTTGTAAAAAACTTCTTATTCGATCAAGGAGTCACATGGACAAAAGATTAAAAAATCTAGACAACTTTGACATACTATATGATGAATTTAGTTGAAATATACTAAAAATCAACGATAAACGAACTACAAAATCTATTCCATGCAATACTTAGCTAGGTGAAAAAACCGGTAAAATTATTTAGTCAAGTGTGATAGTGTATAAAATCTATTCTTGTACATCAACTATAACTTAAAACTTTTAGTTGAACCGGCAATATCACCATTGTGACACAAAGGAAAAAAGGTGTAAATACATACTATCGAGACAAACTACGTTTTGGATAGTCGGAACAAGGCGGGGTTCGATGGATGCATTCTACCCACCCCTAGTCCTCTAACGAACCATATCACATTGCACCAAACTTCAACGTTAATGGTTCAATATAACACCACATTACACTAATTTTGATCATAAAAAAAATCAAATCAACCATATTTTTAATCATGGGAGTCTTTGATTTGTTAACATCAAACAAAAATACAAATCCCAAAGACCCAAGAACAATTCACGCACACTTAATCAAAACAACAAACACCCAACATTTTCTTCAACTACATAACAGATTAATCACACTTTACTCAAAATCCCACAAATTTTCCGACGCATTTCAAGTTTTCCGACAAATCCCATTTCCCAATGTCGTCTCTTGGACTTCCCTTATCTCTGGAAACCCTAATTCCCCAGTTTCCTTACGTCATTTCGTCGACATGTTACGTCACCCAACTCGCCCAAATCAACAGACTTTTGCCTCCATTATCAAAACTTGTGCTACTTTGTCGTTTCTTGCATTTGGGTATCAGCTACATTGCTTGTCGCTTAAGTTATCTTTGTCTTCACAACCCTTTTGCGCATCTTCGTTAATTCATATTTACTCGAAATTTCGACAACCTGATAATGCACTTAAGGTGTTCGATGAAATGCCTGTACAAGATGATGTTTGTTATTCTTCTATAATTGTTGGGTTTTCTCAGAATTCGCGCCCTATGCAAGCTTTAGGGTTGTTTAGTGAAATGGTGTCGAGGAATTTGAGTTCTACGGTTTATAGTGTTTCGGGTGCGATTGGCGCTTGTTCTGAGCTAGCTGCATTGGAGCAATGTAGGGTGGTACATTGTCATGGGGTTGTCACTGGTTTGATCAGAGCAGTGTATGTGAGTACTGGGTTAGTAACAGCTTATGGGAAGTGTGGAATGGTAGTAGAAGCTAGAAGAGTGTTTGATGAATCGTTAAATGAAATGAATGTTGTAGGGTGGAATGCTATGATGGCTTCTTATGCGCAACAAGGCGATAAAAGTTCCGTTCTTGAGTTGTTTAGTGCAGCTGAATCGCGGGGACTTGTTGTTGATGAGTTTAGTTTCTTGGCTGTTTTAAGTTCATTGTATAATTCGGGTTTGGCTGATGAGGCGGAGCGTTGGATTGATCGGATGAAGGTGCATTATGGGGTCAAGCCGTCGTTGGAGCATTATACATGTTTAGTTGGTGCAATGGGTAGAGTTGGAAGATTGGAGGATGCAGAGAGGATTGCTTTGGCAATGCCTGTAAAGCCGGATGCTGGGGTTTGGCGGGTTTTGCTGTCTGCGAGTGCAGCTCATGGTGATGCTGATGTTGCTTGGAGGATGAGTAAGCGGCTGCTGGAACTTGACCCTCATGATGATTCTGCCTACGTGATAGCTGCTAATACATTTTCTGCGTCAGGGAGGTGGCATGAGGCTGCGAATGTTAGAAAGATGATGAATAATGTGAGAGTGAAGAAGGAAGGTGGAAGGAGTTGGATGGAAGTGCGAGGTAAAGTGCACGTGTTTTTGGCCGGGGACAATGATCATGAACGAATAAAGGAGATATATGCTAAGTTAGCAGAACTCATTAAGCAAATTGAAAAGTTAGGGTATGTGCCAAATTGGAGTGAGATGTTGCACGACGTGGATGAAGGCGAGAAAAAAGAAGGGCTTTCATATCACAGCGAGAAGTTGGCATTGGCATTTGGGGTGTTAAGTGGAGCTGCACCTCCTGGGAAGCCGTTAAGGATTTTGAAGAATTTAAGAATTTGTAGGGATTGTCATGAAGCCTTCAAGTATTTCAGTTGCGTATTGGATAAGGAGATCATTGTACGAGATGTCAACAGATTTCATAGTTTTCGCGATGGAAGCTGTACTTGTGGAGACTATTGGTAACTAGTTCAAAGTGTTACACCATTATCAGCTATGGCAAGTGGCAAGTTACTATATTTCTCAATCAGCTGGTAAATGCTTTATGCTATCTGCTTTTCCTTATTATACAGGAATGATGATTTGGAATTGAAAGTGAGCGGTCATGAATGTCTTGGCAGCATTCTTTAATAATTTTTTCATTGATAGCGAATTTATCTACTTAACTAATTGATTTAGCATTCTTTAAAATCCATCATATGCTAATTTTCCTGCCCACTACATTTTCCATGTAAGCAGTTTGCGTATCTATCTTGCTCCAAGTTGCCCCACTTTTCCACATTGGCTCGTCTTAGTGACAACTGGCTCTTTTCATAGCCATGTATTCTTGTATTTTGATCTAAAATAATTGTAGCACTTGGGTTGGATTTTTATTAAGGAATTGAAAGATTGGTATTTGATCTTTGACTTTCTTATTCTGTTATTAGTTGTCTACGTACGACTATTTTATAATGTATATGCTTGCCTCATAGCACTCAAAGGACCATGTTTCGTTAAGACTTTTTATATGGAAAGAAACTTATCTTCACTACTAATTTAAGCACCACTGAGTAATTAATCCCTACCGAACAAATATTTAATCCTATCTATTCTGCATTACTTTAATTGATCGATAATGTCTGCCAAAGTCACTGTCCATGAGCCGACTTTGCATTTAAAATCTATACATATATGAGATTAGTTGAGCTAGCATATGAACATCCAAAATTTCTTGTTAAAAGCAGTACTCATTCCTGTTCAACCTTCAATGCTTAATCGTCACTGTTAACGTAAGAAAGTAAAGACCTCCTTGGCTGAGTTAAGCCATTTGTTTTTGTCAGTGTTGATTATCATTCTTAAGAGGCTATATAATTGAGACTAGAAGTCTAGAAGGTCAAATACTTCTTTGAAGGTTACGAAACTAGAAGTTTTTTAAGTTGCTATAATCTATATCTTGAGAAGTCGCTGCAACACCCTCATTTGCTTACGTAACACAGGTAATGCTCTTTGGCATCCCACTGTTCACAAGCATTAGAAAGTTCTTTATTTTGCCACCATAAGTCTGAGGATTTATTTATTACTAGCTATTTCTATTCTACATGGTAGTTATGAGTTTATATTATGTCTTTGCTAAATCTCTTTGAATCAATTTCCTATTGTTCTTTACTGCTTTTAGTTTATGTATATTCGCTTCCCAAGATCTTGCCAACTGAGTGATGCATGCTTAGCTGTTAATGTTGCTGTTCTTGACAGTCATCAGATGGCATAGTATTGAGCTATAGTTTATCTGGCACTAGAAACAATTTCAGTGTTGGCTTTGGTGTTTAAATTATTATTAGCTATTACTGCCTAATAATTATCACTTTAAAGACATGTTTTGCTGCAAAACTGCAAGGGTATGAACTGAAGATGAGTCAATCATCCAAGATACATTAAGCCTCATGTTTGTTTTCTCAGCCGTTGGTTGTGAACCTTAATACACATGCATGGAAGAATTTTAAGGGTTTCAAGTTTAAAATCTAATAGAGCGCCATCTGATTCGCTAGTAATTTATTTACAGAACCATGGTACAATTTTCCTCTCTGTTAGAAGGACTAGCAAGGACTGTTTCATCCAAGGCCAGGAATATTAAGAATGATAAGGAAAGGGGAGCTGTTGAGTCATTGGAAGATGAAGCAAAGAAAAATCATCTTATCTTAAGATGTCCTAGAGATAAAACTGCAAGGTCAAATGGTACTGCATCAATTTTCTCCAAGAAAGGGGAGAAAGGTATTAATCAAGACTGCTTGACAGTGTGGAAGGTATGTGCCATATGTCTATGAACTACTCGTTACTGCGTAGGAATTTTGTACTTCCTTTTCTTTAATTTCTTTTATTTTATTTTTTCTAATTTATTTTGTTGGGGTGGGGGTGAAACTCAGGGGGTTGGTAATTTGGTATAACCGCATAACCCCAATCATAGGCAAAATATAATATGGAATCAACTTTAGGCTCATATGTTAGTAGGAGATGTTTGATTGTTTGGTGTTCCCGAGAGCAGAGACGCTTAAACTTTCAATTAGTTTATATACCCTTTCTTACAGTATGTCAGTATTAGCTTGGATTTTAGGACGAGGTGATATTTTTCAGCTAGGACATTTATGATCTTTCAAGTGGACTAAATGTAAGAGTAATTGTGTATAATGTAACTGTAGGAGTTTGGTTGCCAAGAAGATATGACTTTCTGTGGAGTTTTTGACGGGCATGGTCCCTTGGGTCATTTTGTTTCTCAATGGGTTAGCAAATGGTTGCCATCTGTATTGCTAAGCAAGTGGCAGGAAGTACTTGCTGTCCATTCTTTTGAACTTGATCTTGATGCGAAAATGAATCAACTTAGTAGAGATGCTCAACAATTCCACATATGGGAGCAGACATATTCAAGGACTTGTTCTGTCATCGATCAAAAACTAAAGCACCATCCAAGGGTCGACTCATTTGATAGTGGGACTACTGCTGTAGCAATTGTGAGACAGGTAATAATAAACATGTGATCTTGTTAGGTTTGTATGTGTGTGCATGGTTTAGTCATTTAGTTCACATAAATTATTGAGTTTCTACATGCCTTCTGTTAGGCCGTTCTGCGTGCAAGTTTATTGAATTATAAAATTTCCTTAAACAATTAAATTGTAGTTCATTTAAATTATTGGATTTCTGAGTCTCTGACTGCCTATTTCATTGTGATAAGACATCTTTGCTCAAGTATTGATTCCTTGTATGAGAGTTTTGACAGTTCAGGTGGTAACTGTGGGAGTGTATAACTTTAATTGAACAGAAAAAATAACCTTCGACCAAAATAGGGTTTTAACAAGAGTTAGCCTTATGAGCAATTGTGCTTGTTAGTCAACTTGTTTTTTATCTTTTTAGCTCTGAAGAACTTAATCAACCAGATTATAGTATATTGCTTACAAATTACATCTCTTAGCCTTTTATGCTGCTGCTGTTTGAGATTTTGCTATTTTCTTAGAGTCAGATGTTATTATGTATTGACATATTACTTATGTAATGAAAATTTTCAGGGTGATCTCCTCATTGTAGCTAATGTTGGTGACTCTCGCGCTGTACTGGCCACGATTAGTGAAAGTGGAAACTTGGTGCCAGTCCAAATAACAACTGACTTCAAGCCCAACTTACCATGTTAGTAATGTTCCTCCACACCCCTCTTCCCTGCCTCCGCACATCCAAGTCTTTTAAAAAGGAGGAAATCTTGGTATTGTGGTTGGAGGATAAGTGGAATTTTCTTTTATCACAGTTCAGTAATGTGACAGCCTACCACTATGATATCTGCAGTGGAAACCGAAAGAATAGTGCGATCAAGAGGACAAGTGTGTTGTTCACACGATGAACCTGGAGTTTACAGGCTCTGGCAACCAAATGAAGGGACTCCTGGGCTAGCATTATCACGAGCCTTGGGAGATCATTGCATGAAAGATTTTGGGCTTATTTCTGAGCCTGAAGTTGTACAAAGGCATATTACAAGCAAAGACAAATTTGTCATTTTGGCTACAGATGGGGTGAGCCTCTTTGATTTTTTTCAAACATGTGTATCATAATATTAGTTTTCATGTTAATCACAACTCTTCAAGTGTCTAATCCATAGACTGTTGTATATCCTTTAAATTCAGGTGTGGGATGTTATCTCCAGTGCAGAAGCTGTTGAGATAGTTTCTTCAGCACCAACAAGGGAAAAATCTGCTAAGAGGCTAGTTAAACATGCAGCTCGTGCATGGAAATCTAAGAAGCCCGGTGTACCAGCGGATGATATCTCTGCCATTTGCATGTACTTCCACAACTCTTCAACTTCGTATCAGATAGCTCATAAAAAATCAATGTAGATAGATGTCTGCTGTTACTCCCTCCTGTCTCGTGAAGCTGTCAACATTTTGAAAGCTGGGACCATAAACAGGTCACAATCTTCAAAAACATGACGAATTTTGTAAGAAGGAAGAAGTATATATTTGTTACGAGTTTATAAATAAAACGTCTTGAAGTAGACGCATGGTGTTGCCATGATCAGGTCACAGTGATTAGAGGCTAAAGGGGTCTTACCTAGAATAGTCTAACATGAGAAATATCTAGTGATGGAGTGATGGAGTGATGGTTATATACTCTTCTCTTTTTTTTTTTTTTGTATACTTTTCTACAATATGATATATATATATATATATATATAATGTAATGGCTCGAATTTTTCAGTTCAATACAATGCCCTTGTTTTAACTGTCATAATTCTCGAAATTGGCCTTTAAAGAGCTTTACAAATTTATTTTACACCTGAACCACTTTCTCATAATTACAAGAGGCCACTATAGTTTTTTTATCATTTTCAATTTGTTTCAAATTTGATTGTAATAACTCATCACAAATTCACCATAGTTGTCCCTCACCACTTCACTATAAAAAGAAAAGAAGTGAGGTGTCATGATTTTCCACTAAAATGATCTAAGCTAAAGTTTTATATACATTCGGTGTACAACGAGTTTAAAGTTATAATTTTTTGTGCTCTAGTCACTATAACGTCTACTTAAGTTATACTTTATTAAGTTCAGATTATACTTTTTAAAGTTCCAGTTACCTTAAAAATCAAGTTATCATGCACCTATTTACTTTTTAATACTAAAAAAACACAAATTTAATATGTATATATATATATAAGTTACTTTCTAATGTCATATATATAAGTTATTTATTCAAAATATTCAATAAATTTCAATGATTTTAATGTTACTAAAAATTTGATTCTAGTTACTACAAAATTAGTTCAAGTTAGTCTTTGCCGTAATTTTACTGTACATCACGTGCATGCAATATTCATTTATAATCTAAATGACACGTTTTCCTCGATATCAGGATATCAAGTTACCATAATTAAATTGGCGTAAACAACACAAACTATTAACAAGGTGGCGAAAAAAGCCCAAACTTTTGATGATAATTCAACCAAGGAGGGACGTATTAATCTTACTGGTGAAACACAAAGTCACAAACAGAAAAAAGGACGAAATTTGTATTAATCTAATTGGTGAAAAATTCCTCAAACAAAAGAAGTTGATTCCAAAACAAAATTAGTATAGTATGATAACCAATCTCAATTTAACACCACAATCCTCATCACTCTTCACTTCCAATCCTCAATCTCACTTATTCATAACTCAAAACCCTTCAAAATTAACACTAAATAATATCAGCAATATTAACACCATTATTACAACAACAATTAAGACTAATTCTTTGACTAAATTTGTTTCTGGGTTTCAATCCTCTATTGTGGGCCACCCATCTCAGACTGCCATGTCATCATCATCATCATGGAATAATCAATCATCATCAATCAACAATGATGAATTCAAGCCCTTTCAGCTTGATGAAATCTCTGATTTTGTGTTGGTTGAATCCCCTGTTGGTGAAATCTCCATTTGTGGTTTTGGGTCTCTTCTTTCTGGTGATTTTTTGTTTCCATTGTTCCCAAAATTCAATCTTTTTGCTTAATTTTTCTGGGTTTTCTGTAAAAAGGTTGAAGCTTTTTGGGATTTCATTTAATTTTTGTTTAATTATTAGTTGATTGTAGGCATTCTTTGATATATAATTGTGATTGCTGTTCTTTTCATTAATCAATATATCTAATTGGTGTTTATGATGTCATGATTTTCATAGTATAAAATTATCAATAGACATTGTGAGCCTTAGTTGTTGTTACATATAATCATACAAATTAGTGCATGTAATTCATTTCATGTAATTCATCTGAAAATTAGAGCAAAGTTTAAATAAGATGCTGAAGATATTTCAAAGATAGTGATACAATCTTTGATGTTTTGGTTGTTTTAGAAGTTTGACATGCTAATTAATAACTTATATCTTGAATGTGGCTGTGAATTTGTGATGGTTGAAGCTGATGGTCGTTGGTATTATGCAGAAAGAAGTGCAAGGAGTACCTTTCCAGAACTAACCGGCTTTAGGTTGGCGCGGTTGAAAGGTTTTAGGAGGGTTTTTGCTCATGTGGCTCCTATCTTTTTCGAACGAGGCATTGCCAAGCCTGAGACTAAGGTTTTTGATTATTTCTTTGCATTTAAACTGCAATGTTTTTTCAAGGGAATGCTCTTTCATTTTATCTTAGGTTGTGTTCTTTTGGACTGGATTGAACTAAAACTAAAACGGATTGAAATTAAGTCCAAAGGAATAGGACCTAATTCCTTATAATTAAGTTTTGCTACTTATGTAGACCGGTACAAATAATGTGCTTTAGCTGAGTGCATCCTTCGTTATTTCTTTGGAATGGGAAGTTCATCGAGTTAGGTCTTTTCCGAAAGAAAGAGGATTATCGAAGGATGCTAATAAGGATCTTCAGTAAATTGATTACTACCTCCACCCCATATAAATGCCATGGTTGGTAGTGTAGTTTTGCTATTTTTCGCTCCTTTATCGTTTTTGCTAATATATTGATGGATCTTTTGTAAACATAACAGGAGATCTCAAGTTTAAGTGTGGAGCCTTGTGAAGGGGAGGAGCTCATAGTTACTGTGTTTGAAATTAAAAAATCAGAGGTATGCAGGATAGTTTATCTGGGCTTTTGTCTTTCTTTTGTCGATTTACCCCATATCATTCCCTATTAATCAATGGGCATCATCAGCATTTTGTCAATGAATTTAGGTGCCTTATTTCATGGAGAGGGAGCTTGAGTTTCGATTTCTAGCGGTAAGTTTTAAACATTGTCACGATACCCTGAGTATTTCTTTCTTATTACTGATAATCCAGTTCTCAGTGAATTGTTATATCTGAGGAAACAATACCTTGTGTCCTATTACAGGTTTTGCCAGAAACTTTGGATGGAAAGCTGTCTAAGAATCTAGCGGTGTGTTTGAATCATTAAATGGACTTTGTCTTTGATCTTTAACTTACACATCAAAAATCGATTTGACGCAATTTGATTGAGGTTTTTGTGGGAAATAAATAGGTTCTTTGTGCTCAGTACAGTGATGAGGAATTTTTCAATGTAAGATGTAAAGGTAATTTTTTTTCTTCTATATTTGGTAGTTCTAAATCTTGTTTCAAATCATGCAGTTATTTATCCTTAAGTTCCTTCGTGACTGATAAGGCGATTCATACAACTTGCTTGCACTTTAAAAACTGAATTATTAAGGTCTAAAGCTATCAGCTATGCCGTTTTCCAATTGAGGTGTACACAGTTATCCTGACTTTTATCCTGAAAATTACAGAAATCAATTCCATTGATCGAATCTCTCAGCCCCAACTGAAACTCAAGTCCATAAGATGTAAAATTGGAACTAATGATGCTTTAAGATTCTGAATTTTTCATGTCATTGAACTTTATTACTCTCAAATTCTGTCAACTGCAGGAAGTAAAGAAGTATACCATCAGCATTATGGGCAATATAACATTGATAAAATTTGGAGAGATGATGTACTGCCTTGTCGAACATATATGCGCCATTGGTAAAGATTTTGAAAAAACTATGTCTGTCTTCATGATGTTATCATGTATCCAAGGCACTTCACACACAGACACACTTGTGTGTTACTGCTCTTTATGTGTTGCCTCGTTATGTTGTTAAGAACTTGAAGTCACTAAAGATTTTTTTAACAATTTTATCATATACTCTCTAATATGTAGTGTTTTAGCCGCAAAGAATCTTGGAGATGTAGCGTACAACAACTTTTTAGATCATACATACCTTGCTGATCGCCAAACAACCATTCGTCAGTACCTGGCAACAACAGGTGCTGGTATTATGGAAGAGGAGCCTCCAGAGTCTTTGAAGACGCGTTATGGTGGCTGAGTCAGTCAAGATTGCACAACTTGATTGCATGTTGCTTTCAGGAACTTCTCGGTTTTCAAAACATCAATACTCAACTGCATTTGAAATTTACCCAGTAAACACCAAATTTGAGGTTCTGAACAGTAAAATTCGGATCTTACCATCTTTCCTGTCCATAAATTGTTAGGCTTTTCTGAAACAATAAAAGCTTCATTATTCATCTTGAGTTCTTGACTCATTACAGACTATTTGTTTAAGGGGAAGAAGTGTTCTATGAACATAATAGATCCTTCAGAATAAGGTATTTGTAACCATAACTTGATTGTGTCTTTATTGGAAATGGAATTTGCTCTCCCCATTTTCCAACAACATCTGTGCAGCAATGAAAATTGTAAGATCAATTATTCAAAGACTGATAATTATTTTATTGTATATGAAGCATTTGGTTATGATCTTTAGCTTTACACTGACAGATTTGGTATCATTATTATTGTGCATCTGAACATCCGGTAACGGACAGCTTGCACAATGCCATGGATTGGCAGTGTATGCTCTGATTTGGTTTATGAACAAAATTCATGAAGTTAGCTGATTTAGTTCATTGGTTTTGCATTTTGATCACAAGACTTCTCTTTTAAATACAATGGTAGCTTTACTTGTGCTCATGCCTTATTTGCATGAACATTAACTTGGTTAACTTCCATAAGGAGTTCATCGACTTCATAATTGAGACATTAAGAGCATATCTGTCCACAAGACAACACATCACAGGTTACCAACATCAAAACAAGTCACCATATACGGAGCATCCTAACCTCTCAAAGGGGCCTTAAATATGCTGAGGAGATGAGATAAAAAGGAACTAGGACCAAAGGTAAATAGCTGGGTTAGTTACGAAGCTTTCGTGCAATAATATTGTGAATATTTTCAATTCTACAGATACAGCTCTGGTTCTTTGATTCCCAATCTAGTTCACGGGTTCACGTCAACTAAATTTACTCCATGGTTTTAACTTGTTTAATGCCTTGGATGATAAAACTTTGAGATCCAATCAGCCAACTAATTTCGTAGGTGTCAACTAACTTGGTCTATGCCTTGGAGGATAAATTCTTGAATTTTAGTAGCCTTTAATAACTAGGTGTTGCAAAATTTGTTGCTTATGGCATTCTCGTCTCCATTCCTATCACCTATTTCACAACTAACTTAAAGCACAATACCTAACACTTAAGATATTGTAACTTTATTTCACTTTGAAAAACCAACTTTAGAGAAGTTCGATACTGAAACAATAAAACCACGCCTTGTCAAAAAAGAAAAAAAAAAAAAGGAAACAATGAAACTTATTTGCTTTCTTAAACTCATGTAAGGTTTAATATTTCAATCAATAAATTCGGTTTTAAAATCAACAAATATATGGCAAACTTTTAAAACAGGAAAAAAAAATGAATCAGCAAATATACAAAATCACATTCATGTAATAGTTTTAGGAATAGTAAACAATACCTTGAAAGGGGCATCAGACAAACACAAACACAACTTTTGTAGGCAGGGAGCTAGAGGATATGATTTCCAACATATATTGCAATATATATATATATATCAACTTACGTATCTCTTGTGTCACAAATGAGCGTTTCATCATTTTCAAGTTCATTAATAAGCCGCTCCATCGTTTTCTTATACATGGGCATATAATGATCATTAATCATCATTTTAGTTAATCTAATTTTACTATACAAATGTCTAGGTGTCTCATAGATACCCACACGTTCCTCAAGTGTATCATCATCGCCTAAGATAGAATCATCGGAGATACGAACACATACCATATGCATGATACGTCCTGGTGGGTAAAACTGATGGTTTTCTTGCATGTCAGATGAGGAAATCTGTTTTTTATTCTCCACTGCATCAGCCAACAAATTTGCCTCTTCAGTAATTTCTTGAACTGCAGCAGCTTCTTCCTCTTGTGCTTGAACCTGAGCCTCAGCTTCTTCCTGTTTTTTAAGCTCCTTCTCTAGCTGGTACCACAGCTCACCTTCAGTCACAGCCTCCATAGTTGATGTAGTTATTTCTTTATCTACTGATAGAAGTTGCTCATCTTCTTCTTCTGCGTCACTATCATTTACTGAAGCTCCACTTGAAAATTTGCAATCAACATCATGAATCTCAGTTTCTGTAGAAGCTAATTCAGTGACAAGGATTTCTGAAGTAGAGGTGGTAATTAATGAGGCCTCAACCATATCCTCCTCTTTAGGGCTTATTGTTTGAACCACATTCCGACGGCGTGCTCCCATGCATGACCAAGAAGACAGGGTTGGACGGGTACGAACAACAGCTTGAGCAACATTCTGAGCACGCCTCATCACAACCTACATAAATGATGAATGAGTTACAACTGCTAACAGTATATGGAGTCCTACACCAATTATTTGGTAAGATTTCAGCCAACCATATACTAGTTAGTCATCAGAGAATAGCAAAATATATGACATTTTGCTCTAATTTCTTTTTCTCACAATTGTGGTATAAATAAAAAATATGGTCTTTTGAACCTTAAAACATGAGCAATTTACTTACAAATCCATCACAATCCTATGCAATAAAAATTACCTGAGTACCACTGGAGACAGGTCGCAAAAGAGCACCTGCACCAGCAACCCTAGCCTTTGCATTGGTGGCTATAGATGGTATACGGGATCCTATGGCTGAAGCAGAGCGGTAGACAATGTTCAGGACTCTTGTTCTTTCAACTTGATCACGCAGATCATTTAACCAAGAAGATGCTGTAACCTGCCCATGTGCACTCAGCAGTATCAGACATGAGTTGAATTAAAGCAATCAACTTGAGACAAATAGTAAAATGCAGAGACAAGCATAGGGAGTTTATAGCACCTCAGAACGAAGCTCATCGATAGAAGAAGTTGAAAATGTAGGCACTAGATCAGAACCATTGATGACAGTAGAAATGAAATGCTTTCCTGATTCGGCCAATTCCCAGGTCATACAAGCAGCTGCAAAATGGTAATCCATTGTCAAGAAACTACAACATTGAAACATATGCTCTCCCACTAGGCCACATCTTTTCTTTAACGCCATAGCAATATACTATGCCACTTTATACATTCAGTTGGTAAAATGTGAGCTTCCCCAATTTACCCTGATATGACTTGAGTTATGACATAATTGAGATATAACCCTTTACATTGTAAAAAAAGTTAAAAACAAATATATATATATATATATATATATATANCTTATACATGGGCATATAATGATCATTAATCATCATTTTAGTTAATCTAATTTTACTATACAAATGTCTAGGTGTCTCATAGATACCCACACGTTCCTCAAGTGTATCATCATCGCCTAAGATAGAATCATCGGAGATACGAACACATACCATATGCATGATACGTCCTGGTGGGTAAAACTGATGGTTTTCTTGCATGTCAGATGAGGAAATCTGTTTTTTATTCTCCACTGCATCAGCCAACAAATTTGCCTCTTCAGTAATTTCTTGAACTGCAGCAGCTTCTTCCTCTTGTGCTTGAACCTGAGCCTCAGCTTCTTCCTGTTTTTTAAGCTCCTTCTCTAGCTGGTACCACAGCTCACCTTCAGTCACAGCCTCCATAGTTGATGTAGTTATTTCTTTATCTACTGATAGAAGTTGCTCATCTTCTTCTTCTGCGTCACTATCATTTACTGAAGCTCCACTTGAAAATTTGCAATCAACATCATGAATCTCAGTTTCTGTAGAAGCTAATTCAGTGACAAGGATTTCTGAAGTAGAGGTGGTAATTAATGAGGCCTCAACCATATCCTCCTCTTTAGGGCTTATTGTTTGAACCACATTCCGACGGCGTGCTCCCATGCATGACCAAGAAGACAGGGTTGGACGGGTACGAACAACAGCTTGAGCAACATTCTGAGCACGCCTCATCACAACCTACATAAATGATGAATGAGTTACAACTGCTAACAGTATATGGAGTCCTACACCAATTATTTGGTAAGATTTCAGCCAACCATATACTAGTTAGTCATCAGAGAATAGCAAAATATATGACATTTTGCTCTAATTTCTTTTTCTCACAATTGTGGTATAAATAAAAAATATGGTCTTTTGAACCTTAAAACATGAGCAATTTACTTACAAATCCATCACAATCCTATGCAATAAAAATTACCTGAGTACCACTGGAGACAGGTCGCAAAAGAGCACCTGCACCAGCAACCCTAGCCTTTGCATTGGTGGCTATAGATGGTATACGGGATCCTATGGCTGAAGCAGAGCGGTAGACAATGTTCAGGACTCTTGTTCTTTCAACTTGATCACGCAGATCATTTAACCAAGAAGATGCTGTAACCTGCCCATGTGCACTCAGCAGTATCAGACATGAGTTGAATTAAAGCAATCAACTTGAGACAAATAGTAAAATGCAGAGACAAGCATAGGGAGTTTATAGCACCTCAGAACGAAGCTCATCGATAGAAGAAGTTGAAAATGTAGGCACTAGATCAGAACCATTGATGACAGTAGAAATGAAATGCTTTCCTGATTCGGCCAATTCCCAGGTCATACAAGCAGCTGCAAAATGGTAATCCATTGTCAAGAAACTACAACATTGAAACATATGCTCTCCCACTAGGCCACATCTTTTCTTTAACGCCATAGCAATATACTATGCCACTTTATACATTCAGTTGGTAAAATGTGAGCTTCCCCAATTTACCCTGATATGACTTGAGTTATGACATAATTGAGATATAACCCTTTACATTGTAAAAAAAGTTAAAAACAAATATATATATATATATATATATATATACTACGCATTTTCTTTTAAAATAACCTCGGTAAAAGCATGGTCTATCAGTTAAGCATGAAGGATGTATCCAAGCAAACAGAGCTTACCCAAATGATAAGAAGGTTATGAATTATGTGTTATTAATTTTGTTTTAATACAAAAAAAAAGAACTCAACAGAAAGAGGAACACCACCCACCTTCAATGGGCTTGAAATTCAAAGCATAGAGGACCATCTGAACATGAGTAAAACTGACAACAATATATTTCATAGAATATTAGAACTCAAAGAGGATGAGCAGGAAATTACAAATACTAATTAGTGAAGTTCACTGCTAGTACTACTAATTGGGTTCAGAATGTAGTATATGAACTTAGAATTAAACACTCATACAGATCATGTTAATCTTGCAATTGAGAACAATAACTAGAAACTACTTCTCCTTGCTTCTAGTTTCTGCTTTTTTTGTTATCCAGGAAGAAAAAAAAAGTCACAACAATTTAATTAGTTACTCAACAGGAGA
This sequence comes from Suaeda aralocaspica, assembly GCA_016808085.1. Taxonomy (NCBI): domain Eukaryota; kingdom Viridiplantae; phylum Streptophyta; class Magnoliopsida; order Caryophyllales; family Amaranthaceae; genus Suaeda; species Suaeda aralocaspica. The sequence goes on from PYUH01000049.1 coordinate 758,269, forward strand.
AACTATGATATTTACCTGGGGCAAACGCTACACAGGTACTGGAAGAAAACTCCTTTTGCTCTCGAAATATATATGTCAACAAAGCAGCAGTTCCACCACCAAGGGAATGACCAACAATCTGGAATACAAAAGGGAGCCATTTAATCCTGTATGTCAAGTATAGGCAACTGAGTAGCTTTATTTTTAATTGTGGATTTGTGGGTGAGTAATTAGTTAAATTATTTTCACAAGATGGATTGGCTACATGTTGCACTTGACTATCAATATCTAACAGTTACTAGTTCTATATTATAACCAGTAAACAAGTGGCCAAAATTGTTTCTTTTTCCAGAACAAATTAAATTATATAATCCCAATTGTTAGCCAGATTCTTAGATAAATCACACCTTAGATTAGTGAACACTGATTACAATTTTTTTTAGGGCCACTTCCTTATAATTAGTCAAAACCCCAATATATATTTGACGTCCCACAATAAACTATGAAGAATCCCAGGTAGGTTTCTGATCAATAGAGTTGACAGGACAACCCCCATTGAAATTATATTGAGTTAATCTAAAGGTGGGATATTAAATTTTTCTTATTTTAACATGTTGAACTAATATAGGAAGACCTAATTTCAACCCAATGGCACGTTCAACAGATAGAGCCATAAGCCCATACTAGACTATAGATAACAAATCACCAAACGCAAAGTTACCTTTATATTATAATCAGGATGATCACTCAGAGCTTTGGTGAGGCAAGGAGTGCTAATCTTAGCTATCCAACGAGCTGCAGCGACCATTCCACAATGAGCATATCCAAGAATTAAATTGCTAATCCCACCATCATGTAAAACAGAATGATGAAACGGCACCACGGCACCAGTTGCTGCTGTTAGCGTATCTTTGATACTATGAGTACCACGAATCAACAAAAGAAAGCATTTGGTGCTGTGATCACAGATAATCGTGAAAGCAGGCTTCAGCAGCTGCAGATAATTGACCATCAACCACATATTTTAAAAGCAAGAACAATGGTAAAGTTGAATAAAACATCACAAATTAATACCAAAGCCAAAAGTGTATTTCAACAGTCAAGTAGAGGCACTTGTAGTTGATGGTGCCTAATTTTCAGCAGCAGCCTTATCAAAAGAACATTATAACAACTTAAGATATACTTCTGTCACAGTCTACACTTACCCTACTAAATGATATAGTAATAGACTTGAGGTATACCCCTCTAAATAGTTAATCATTTTTCATACAAATAAAGATTGGGGTGTTGATACAATACACTAACACAATGAATGAAGAACTTTTACCCAGGAAAAGTATGAAAATAAAGGGTACTGTTGAAATTGAGAAAAAAAAGATGCTCCCATAATGATTCACAAAAAAAGGCCAAAAACATTACTTACACCAGCTTTGGGCTTTTGAAGAAGAACATCATCCTCCGAGTACCCAGCAGACTCCAAGAATACTGGAAATGGCTTCTTGGAAAAAAGCATACAAAAAGTCAACAGCCTCAGAAGACCATATAGCTCAGCCACAACTTCAGGACCTTTAAGCTGCACACTATCTCCTCCAGCATACACACTTGCAACTTGTATATCACCCTGCAAATCCACCACTTACAGATTCAAGTCCGCACAGAACAAGAATGAATCTAGGGATATAACAACAATAATATACATGAAACACTTAACAAATTTCTGGAAGCTTTAGAGAACTTTAACCAAACAAATTTCATATCAGTCTCTTTCTATATTACTCAGGAAGACTCCCTTAAGCACACACTATCTCCAATATCACAAGTTCACAACTTATATCCTTGCCTAAAACACAATTTTTCACAAAGCATGTCAAAAGTTTGTACCTAAAAAATTGGGCCCTTGGGTGTGACCGTGTGATTCCCATTTTGAGCATTAATGGTGCTGATGCAGCCATTTTCTCATCAAGATTTGAAGTGTGAGGGATCTTGAGTTCTATATAGCTCAGTTTTAAAAGCGTGCACCAAGGCACCAAAATTGGGGCTTCAGAATACACGAGCGCAGGGGGGCCTAAAAGGCGTACTAAGGCGCGCCTAAGAGCAGCTGAGGCGCAACTGTGAGGCGCGCCTCTAGAGTTTTCTGGGTTTTTTTTTTTCAATTTTTTAATTTTTTGAAGCGCGTCTAGGCGCAAGGCACAAGGCTCACAGCCCTTTTGCGCTTTTGTGCGCCTCTCGCCTTTAAAAACTAAGCTATATAGACAATTGGATTTGCTATATAAGATAAAAAATATGAAATCATAGATAAGAAAAAGATCGTATCATTACAAGAAAAACAAGGAGTCCAAAAAAACCACCATTAAAAAATCTGTAACTACCACATTAAACGTCATCAAAAACCTATAGTGTAGCATTATAGTGAGGCTAGAAAGACACCTTGTTCTCCAAGTACTCGCACCCATACATCTCTTTAAAAATCATATCATTTTATCTAGGCATGGCTCCTGTATCAATAGATGACCAGAGTAGTCAACCAGAAACCACAACATACGTAGCAAAAAATGCCCCAAAGACCAGCTACTAGCCCACTTCACATTAAAAAGTAAAAGAAAAAAAGTTGCTTGTCTCACAAATACAACAACAACAGCTACAACAAAGCCTTAGTCCCAAAATAATATGGGGATGGCTAGACATGTATCAATAAGAAAAATCGCAAAATACATTTGCTAAAAATCTCTCCCTTTATTCTTCCCTGCTTAGCGCCAAATTTTCTTCAACCCGCAACAAGCCCATATCTCCACCAACCACCCTCATCCAAATTTTCTTAGGTCTTGCTCTATCTCTTATCCGTCCATCCTATTGCCACTGCTCTTGCTTCCTTACTAATGCGTTACTCAGTCTCCGTCTTATTTATCCAAACCATCTTTAGATAAATCTCCGTCATCTTATCCTCAATTCTTATTTTATCCTTTCTAGTTTGCCCACACATACAACGAAGCATAAACTCTCTTCCAAGCTCATCTTATGGAAGTGACAATACTTCAAAGCTTAAAATTTTAAAACCATAAAGCAGTGTCAACCTTAAAGCTTTGCGAAGAAACAAATTCCTTCCGATTTATTAGTTTGATAATTATGAAAAAGGCCATTAATGTCATGCCTAGTGAAGGCTATGGAGTAAGAACCAAGAGGAAACTTGCGAAGGTAAGAATAACAACTCTCATAGAGAAAAGACACAATTCACCACAACCCTCAAGTTCCCAACAGTTTGATCAGTTTACTCGGCTACCCCTCTTGAAGATTTGTTTCCAAAGAAAAGTTTCACTCAACTTACAATTCCATACATAACAGAAATAAGATGATGGAGCAAAGAAAAGAATGAGCTAAGAAATTCCCCTACTAAAACATCATTTTATAACTCGAGCAAAACTATACCTGATAGTAGTTAAGTAAAAAGAACAAACCGTGGACGCATACTAACTTCCATGGATAGAAGTATCAGGCTAAAGTTTATAGTACAAAAGAGAATCCCACTAATTGCACTAGAGATACTCAGAAAAGTCGATACAACAAAGAGCCTGGCTCAAGAAAACCGGCAGTCAATTTCCCTGCTTACAACCGATACAAGCATCCCTACTCTTTAGATCCCTAGATTAATTACAGAACATATAGCTCCAATTCTACAAATCACGCAATCACTAATTCACTAAGCACTCAATGTCGCATTAAGCATTGTCACTACAAAAGACACATTATCAAAGAAAGGTGCATCCGCACCACAAAGATGAATCAAAGTCCACATTTTAGATGAAATACAACCACAAGATCCATAAGTGTCCACAACGCCCGAAAAAAGAACATCTACAGCACCTAAGTCTGATATATATGTATAAATTCATTTCATTAATGAAGTTTGATAAAGTTTATATTGAAGTAACACCGTATTATACGGTCATTAGACCGGAATACTTAGCCGAAAAGCGGCTGTGTAAAGAACCTAGATCAAGCATTAACAACCATTTCATTATTGATCATAGCTACTATCAGATCACAATATCAGAAACTTCAAAGTTTTCACTTTCTTCCTCCAACAACTCCTAGCATCAACTAAAGCTACTCAATTAGTAATTAGAAAAACAAAAATCGTCTAAAACAACGAAAATTCCAGCAGTAATCAAATCATCACTACTTCCTTTTTACGCTACTCATCATCAAACCAAACATAAAATTCAGCTAATCACTAAAACAATTAATCAAAAATAAAAAAAAAAAATTAACCAAATTTAAACTAAAACAGCGAAGATCTCTAATCAACTACAAACCTGACGACGAATTAGGTAATTGATCCCAAAAGCCAAATCACCAAGAGGCCATTTCCCCAAAGTTTCAGAATACGTAAACCTTAAAGTTTCCGACAAAGTACTCATCGTTTCAAACCACGTCGCCGGAGCTTGGGCCGGTCGCCGGGAAATCTTCCGGCGTATCGATCGACTCGAATTCCCGCCATTAATTCGATCATCGTTGTGTTCTTCAGATTTCGCTGATAATCTTCGATTTAGAAGAACGTAGAGTACTAAAAATGCTCCTGCGGCTGTCGCCATTGCCGCCGTCGCCATCTCCGACGAAGATTGTAATGATTAGCTGAAGATTGGTCAGTTGATTGAAGAAATTAGGGTTTTTTCGACGGAATTCATTGATTGAATTGGGAGAATTAGGGTTTATCAGCTGAAATTTGGGGAAGTTTGATTTGTGAAGAAACTGGTGTGAAATCTCGTTAATGTCGGAAAAAAGATAGAAAGAAAGGAGAAAAGAAATTAAAAATAAAAAAAATTAATTATACTAACGGAAAGTGAAGATGGACGTTACTGTTAAGTGGAGTTGTTGTGAAATGACATTGATGCCCTTAATTTTATTGGAGAAATATGTGCGTGAACGGGGTTCAAGAGTAATTTCAGGGTGACGGGGTTAAATGGAAGGAGAAAGTTAAAGAATTATGATAGTGGATTAGAGAATTATTAGAGAAGATAAGGACAAAGACAAGTGCATGTACTTCGTATTTTTTTTGGGTTATTTAATTTTATTGTGAGGTTCAAATATATAAAAAAATACATTAGTTGGATTGTAAATTAGGAGTTTAGTGATGATTATATTATGATTATGAATGTATGATTATGTCATGTTAATAATTGGGTGTCATTTATGAGCAATACACATATTCTCTCTTTTGGAACCTTTGTAGGTTGAGAGACTTTTTTTTTTTTTTTATTTCATTACATTAATATAGAATGTGTAAGAGTTTTAAAAATCTTGTACCTTTTGATTTTATCCTCAAGAATTGGATTACAACCTCTTGATGAATATGCTATGGTGTTTCGTGTTTAGGTAAATAGATTAATTTGATTAGATAGAAAGTTTACGCACATTTTTTTAGTTTAAATTTTTTTGCTTCTTTTACTTTTTAACTGTCAAAAATTTAAATTTTTATACATCAATTGAACATTGATCATTGTCACTTTTTAGGGTAGGACAAGTGAAGTGTTAGCTTCCTCCTTGAATTCAATTCATACTACGATATTTATATACATAGCATTTGATGACCTTGAAAACCTTGATTTGCATTTCAAGATTTATTATATGATCACATCCTTTTAAAATATTAGCACAAGTCAACAAATCACGCATATAAGCATGTATATTGTTAATTAAAACATGTATACAATAATATAATCGTACGTACATATGAAGTATGAAATCTATCAATTTTGTGAAGAAAACAAGAAAGAAGAAATATCTTGTAGAATAGTAAACACTAGGTGGTACTACAAATATAGTAGCTAATGCGCCAAAAAGAAAAGGACATAAACACATTGGAAAACTTGTACATGAGTTATACTCGTAAGTTGTAGTGTCGTTGACTAAATTCCAAAAGGAATCTATGGTAAACAATAGTGGAAACAAACTAAAACGATGAATCTATGGTTTACTAACTTCATTGAGCCAGATGCTAGTTGAGTGCATGGTGTATCGAGCTTTTAATCACGTACTATATAATACGAAATGTAACAAAAGTCCTCAAAATTCCATAATTCCATAAAAGTTGAAGACTATATATGCCCTGCAATAACCCTATTGTACGTGCAATATTTTTTAAAATTTATGGTATTCTAGACACATTTTGTCATGCTCGACTCGAACTTTGGTCCAATCCATGATTATTATTATAGTGTTCTTTGAAATTATTAGGTCTTATCCTAGTGTTTAAGGTTGAGTTTTGAGACTTGTGTAACGATAGTCATAACTTTGAAGTTAAGCAGTCTCCTCAATATGTAATATTTAATTTTTGTGGTTCATTCACACCCTTTTATTTTTCTTAATAGATAATGATATATAGTAAGTTTGGACCAAGACCCTACGTCAACCGTTAAGGTACTCCGGATCCAATAAGAGCCCAAGTGTTTGAGAGTTGAGAGTTGGGGAGGTAAAGGAATCTCTAAATCAATAAATCGAAACACTTCCACTTGGTAAAAATCGAAACTACGACATCCCTGAAGGTATGAGCTGAGGTCAACTCATCATCAACTATATGTGTGCACCAACAAGATGTTGGTCTTTCACTTTCGTATGCTTAATACATAGTACATTTGGTTGTCATACTTTTGGTTCAAACCTTGTATATATATGGTTTGTTGCGAAATTAAATCATATATATATATGTATGAGTACATAAAGGGTATAAAACATAAAAACAAATACTAGTATATTTATGTAATATTTGTATAATTTAGAGGTATGCATTTTAAAGTATGGGATTTCAAATTCACTACTTTTACACGACATGCACTTGAATGAGTTTAGGTACAAAGAAAACTAAAGGTGGGCACGTGAAAATTGAAGTCTAGCATTTAAAGAATGTACCATGTTCCTCGTGTCATGGCTTAAGCTTATCTTATGATTGATGATGATGAGCAGTACACAGCTCTAAAGTTGATTAGTACATTACAATTGAAAATTTGGAAGGTTTAGCTTCAAATGGTAAGACAGAATTCTAGGTTCGATGCTCACTAGCAACTAAGAGGATTCCTTAATTATCCTCCTGCATAATTATGTATGAGCAATATAAGTAAAACTGATGGTTTTAAGTTTAAAATTTTCAAATAACTATATATAATTTTTTTTACTTATCTATAATATACTAACACAACTTTGTGAGTTGTGACTTATTCGCGTAAAGGGCATAGGGATCAGATTGATTAGCATATCAATTGAAGATCCGTAGACATATAAGAATCAAATGCATATATAATGTGCAATAAGTATACATAATTTGCTAGAGAAATGCATCCTTCAAAACGTACTCTTTATCCTTTACTCCTTTAGTCTTTACACATTGACCACAAACATTTATGCAATTATGCATGCATGCATTCCTCTAATAATAACATGCATATACTGATATATATATACAACCAGAAGTACTAATACGTCCATAGGAGTATAGGACCACAAGTCCACAACTAATCAAAAATCACAAGTTTACTATTATTACTGCCGTACTATATATTCGATCATTAATAAGCTCGTGATATATATATTATACATATATACTGAAGAAGGTATATTATTTTTCTTTTGACCAAAATTTGGATATAACAATTGATCATATAGAACGCACTCTATCTACTTCATTCAACTTTAGTGATGTATGTAAAAAAAAAAAAAAAAAAAAAAATTGGTCACATAGAAGAAATTCATTAAAATGGAAACGTATGTCTCATACAAATGTATGTACTATTGAGTATTGACTAATGATGGGAAAATAAGTTCATTTAGGCTAATAGAATTCCCCTCATTCAATTTTGATTGTTTTACTACCATAAATAAGTCTTAATTAAGGTTAAATGCTTTAATTTCAATTTTGAAAACTTTGAACTTATCGTAAACATATGGTAACTATTCAATTACATACCTCTATAACTTTTCCATACGTAAAATAGAGTACATAATCTTATATCGACGAATTATGAATAACAACATTCGATGAATATCACACACTTGCACATAAATAGTACATACAAAGTGCAAAACAAATATTTAAAGTAGAGTATAATATTTGATACAACTAACTAGGTTTCTTTTATTTGGCGAATGAGCCACAAGGACAATACATATACATAAATAAGAAAACAATATCCGAACTTATAATCTATCCTATACAAGCCTTCCATCTTTACGACAATGATTTCCTACTAACTACTTAACTAGTCACTCTCACCAACTAACTAATCCAAAATCCACAAACACAAAATGATTATATTCAAAGTTTAACGACTATCCCCTCTCTTTTCTTAACCGCTCCACTCTCTCCTCCTTGTTTCTCTCTCCAAATTTTGCTCATTCTTTCACTTTCTCTCTCCTCCAACAATATGGTGAGAGTAAAACAGCATAATCAACCTTCTTCCAACAATAATATTGATGTTAAATCTCACTTAGTCATTGACACTATCACCATTTTCAATAATTCCAATTTTTCTTGCATTCATCAAATTAATAAAAATCATCATTCTTCTTTCATTGATTGGTACTTAATTCTTAAAGTAAGTCCTTAATTTCTTTTTTTTTCATCTTTTAATATTTTAATATAATAAAATGTAATTACTAATTACCCTTTTCTTGAATAATAACTTTTTTGTATTAAATTACAGGTTGCAGAAGATGCAAGCATTGCTACAATTAGAAAGCAATATCATAAACTGGGTATTTTTTAAATTCCTTTCTTTTAATTGGGTTTTTAAAAAAGATCAAATCTTCGCTTTTGTTATTATTTAATGAAAAAAAAAAAAAAAAAAACAGAGTATTAATCCCCTGTTTTTGAGCTAATTGTTGA